>VXAC01005037.1:354252-365271 GCA_013399225.1 Rhipidura dahli | reverse complement strand
CAAAAAAAAAAAAAAAGACAAAACCAAGAGGAAAAAAATAAAAAACCAACCAAAAAAAACGAACACCCAAATCTCTACGTCCCCCCGGCAAGAAGATCTCAGTCTGTGTTTAGGAGGAAGGGTAAAGTCTGGTTTTCCTTTCACTTCCTGTGCTTGTCCATTTTGTCAATGGTTTTGTTGGTCTCTGCGGGGCTCTGGTCGCCAGCGTTCATGTAGGATTTGTCTGCAATTTTTAACGCTTCATTTAGGTAGTTCTGGACGGATGTCATGGCAGCACAGATGGCAGCGCTCCCAAAGCCATGTGTGATCAGGCTAAAATGAGTCAAACAGCCCTGGATGCCAGGGTCCAAGATGGGACTGGGTCTTGTGTTTCCAAGGGGAGTTCTGTCCTGAGTGAGGAGGTCTGTGAATTCCTTACAGATCTGCCTGCAACACACACACAAAGGGGCTCAAATAAACGAGAATGACAGAGAAAATCACATCAAATATTTGGCATCTGAGTGGGAATTACGAGAAATTCAGCGTCCAAAATTAAAGCCTGCTTATCAGCACCTCTTCCTGAGGAACCTTTTGTTGCATCCCCATCACCAAAACACTCTGCAAAACAATCTCTCTCCACCTCTGGTGCCTGGCTGGCCCTGCATCGTTTGCTCCAGATTGGAAGTGGGGAGTGGGAATTCAGTACTGGTTTCTGTGAGAACTTTCCCAGCTGCAGCTGAGTGGTTTAGAAAGACTGGAGCAGCTGAAGAGGAGATTTAATTTAGCTGTGTATATTCCATGTATAGATGGGGAGGCTGAGGCCCTGATCCTGCAAACACTAACACATATGCCTGGCAAAAACATGAGTGCTTAATAATGCTCCAGCATATGTTGTTTGCTGCTTGTAAATCTGTCCCCTTGAAGGGATTTCACAGGAGCTGAGCAATCTTAACAGAATCATCACTTTATCAGAATTTCTCAATCACAGACGTCTTCCAGAGGATTTTATTAGTGCCAGTAACAATGCCAGTAATGAAAACACTCAGGAGCAGGAGGAGTGCTCAGGGAAAATCAGCATCCTGTTCAAACTATAGGAAAGGGAGATTAGATTTCTGGATTTCTAAATTTTTAAGAGATCTGTTCTTGTAAATGAAGATCTCTTTTAAAGGAAGGCTGGATGAGTTCAACACCAGGAGTGTGGTTTGCATGCCTGATGTGAGCACCAAGTCAGGGCAACTTTCTCAGCAGTTTAAGCAGGTTTTTCTCAGCTCCTCTGCAGTGAGGGTGCTGTCAAAAGCAGGGAATTACATTGACCCCAAACCAGAAAACATCTCAGAGAACAGATCATGAACTGAAGCTCTGTTAAACCTGAGCCTGGGAGGGGAACTCAGCAGGGGAAAGGGGACTGAGCACTCCAAACACCAGTTTTAGATGAGCTCAATGCAGGTATTTCCTCCCAGGGACCTGCTCAGCACGGGGTTTATTCCCAGGTACAGCCAGAGCAAAGCTTCTCTCCTTTCCCCCTCCTTCCCCTTCACCAAGGCTTGTAACAGGAATTTGTTGAAGTGTAGGGACTTTCCACACCTACCAAAGGATGGCTTCCAGTGAACTATAAAAACCTTCAGCCATAAGAGGGAAAAAGGGACTCTCCAGCTCCTGAATCCCAGAGTCCTGAGGGAAAGCTGGGAGCTGCTGCTGCCAGAGACAGGCTGGGCTCCCCTTGCTCCCAGTCCTGACACTGGTTCACATTGCTGTTACCCTTATTATTGGTTCAGACTAAAATAAAACTGCTGCCAGAGCTGAATTCAAACCAAAACCAAATAAGAAGAATTGCTTCATCTTCCCAATTAAAATTACACACAAAAATCTACCAAGCCATCCCTCAGTCACAGGCAGTCACAGTCAGACAAAAACACGTTCAAAATGGAGAGAAAAAAACCAAAATCCAAGCTGAAAACTTACTTTGCAGCAAGAAGCATGTTCTTCCTGTTTGCCATTTCGTTGCGGCCCATGTGTGGTCTGGTTAAATATTCAGCCACTGCTTTGGAAGGAAACTCTGTCTCACACACATAGCCAAAGTCACGAGCAAGATGCACAGCTTCACCTGGGTGGGTGACAGGGAGTGCTTGTTAAGTGGTGAAATATCATTTATTGTAAGGAAATCAGGGAAATGAAGGGGAAAATGCTGTGGACATTTGAAGTGTATTCCTGTTTTAGGAAGGGGCACCATTCTATCACTCATTACCATTTTCTAATTGATGGGTCAGTGTTTCTTTGTAAGTTTGCATCAAGAAAAAAAAATATTTGTATGGTGACTGCTGCAAAAAAAGAATTCTCTTTTATACTAGAAAGAAAAATTCCTGTCTCTCTCCAGAATAACTGCACAGCAAAGAATACGATTCAATCAAGATCAAATTGTCCACTGATATTTAAAAATAACTGCCAACTAAATCCCACTTACATAATGAAAGTTTTCAGTCTAGTATGCTTTTGAAATAGTTTTGCATAAGAATTTTCAGACAGAAAACCAAATTGAAAGGTGTATAACCAGATCACTTTTTTTTCATTAGAACAATTTGATCAGGCTTAAAATAAAAAAGATTGGCACGATCAGTGCCATGTGCATGTGCACACACATCAGCTCTCTGAAACTTCCAGGGAAAGCTTTTAAATGGAAGTTGCTGCGTTATAAACAGCAGGAAGGTTTTAGATCATTTTTCACTCTTCTCATTTCAGCTGCTGCTTGTATCCCTATTAAATTGTCCCACTAGCAGGAGCTGCTGGAAACAGAAGCACCAAATGTAAACCACACACGTTCATATACACACACCCTTCAGGTCAGCGTAGCTGACAGAGGGCCCACAGAACATGGCACAGATTAAAGGGGCTCCAGTTTCCTATCAGGAAGTCAGAAGCTATAAATCTCACTTTATAAGCTTGTTTATTAGCAAAGCTTCTGAGGACACCGCTGAGGTAGGGCAGGGCTGGATTCAGCTGTCCCAGACTCCCAAAGTTTCCCAACAAGGAACCAAACCCACTAACGCGATGAGTTTCACCCCTTTTGCCTTCCCTGCCTCGCCCTGGTGAAACCCAAAACAGCCCTCGAGAAACAGACTGGACAGAGCAGCCTTTGGCACATCCTGGCACGGAGGAATTCAGCATCCCTGCCAGCATCCCAGGATGCAGCCGTGAGGAAGAGGAGCAGTGGCTGGGTTTGTGTGAGCAGGGCTCCTGGGAGAGAGGAGAGCCCCTCAAAGGCAGAACAGCCTTCCTTAGGTGCTGCAACATCCCCACCACGCTCACTTGAAATAAACAAAAAAAACCCCACATTACTTTCAGGGACTTTCTAACCTTTCCATGCTTTGCCTGCAGGACAAAAGCTGCACACAAGGGGAGAAAGTTTATTTTTAAGACACACTCGAGACTGACCTTCCACCAAAGATGTCAGTAGTGTCACATTTGCAGCTTTCCTTCTGCCAGCAGGAAGATTCAAGCCAATTTTATCCAGTTTTTCCCTTAATGATCTGCCACCATTTTTAGATTTGGCTCTGTAATTAAACAGAAAAAAAAAAAAGCCTTATTTATCTTCAGGGAACACTTCTTTTTAAGATGAGAAATTCCAGTTACTGACATTCAATAGGGTTCTACTGGGGTGGGGAGAAGATAAAAAACAGGCTCTTTTCAAGTGACCTACTTTTTAAATGCTCTACTTCAAACCAGCCAGGATGAAACACAGCAGGTCAAAATCAAAATATTTTAAACTGCACCACTGAAACCAACAGCTGTAGAATGATCACACACCAAATTAAGTGTATGCAAAAAAGGTCATAAAAAGTGTCCTTGTAATGATTAATCAGGACCACAAGATTTAATAAAAAAATCATTCCACAGGGAAACAGGTTGTCTTGGGAATCAGAGACATGGTTTTGAGACAAAACCCCAGCTTTAAACAGAGTATAAAAATTGCTGTCAGAGCTGTTAATAGCACTTCTCCAGAGGCAACAGAAGTGCAAAGAAGTTTTATTTCCAAAGCCTATTAGGATTCAGTGTCGCTGGGCTTCTCAAACACCAGGAACTCGCTAAGAGGCTCCGTGGTGGTGCTGATGCTGCTGCTCACACGCAGCAGAGCAGGGGAAACACAAGCAGTGGGCACGGAGGGGTGGCTGGCAGGGGAGTGCAGCCGGTCCTACCTTCGCAGGACTCCTCCTAGCAGAGAGGCATTGAGACACTCCGGGGGCGAGAGCCGCCTCTGCACCTCTGCCACTGTCACCTTGTACTTGGACGTGGAGCTCAGCAGGGACAGCCTCCCCGGCACGGAGCAAAACACTTCGTTGGGGTTGATCACCACCCCGATTAATCCATCCTTTTGGCAGGGCAGGCTCAGAGCGCTGTTTTTCGTTAGGGAGATGGGACCTGCGGGCGGAGGAGGGAAAGCAGGTATTTTATAAAAGGGAAAGATAAATAGGAAACGGCAAGTGAGTTTTCTTTCTATAAAAACAACCCAGGAGAGAGGATTTTGTTTGGTGTTAAATGCTCACGCCATTGCCCCCGTGTCCCCAGCATCCATCTGCAGTAGACTGAAAGGTCCCCAAAACTACTCCTGACCAGCTTGATTTTGCTGCTGGATTCCAAGGAGCTGCCGAACACAGCCAAGAATTCTTCTCAAGGCACACAAACCCCAGACCTCTGGAGTTAGCAAAGCCGTGCTCACAATAACCCGATACTGCGACAGACTCCGAATTAGCATCCTCCAGCTACTGCCAAAACTCTTCCCAAGCCAGGGCAGGGAGAAACCTCCCAGCTCCTGCTGGCCTTCATCTTCCACCTCGCACACGCAGATTTAAGAAACCGCCTTTGGAATTTAATCCCAACAAATTCCTACCAGACAGCACAACAGAGAGGGACGCAGCCCAGGGGAGAATCGAAAGTAAGGAGCTGCTCCTCGTTAATGGCTCCAGCCTTTGGGTGAGGAGGGACAACAAAGGCTTGGGAAGGAGCAAACCGCAGATCCAGCTTTTCCATCCCCTCACGAATCCGCCCAGTTCACCCAGCGTGCTGCTGGCGAAAGGGTTAAAGAGCCGAGGTCGGCCCCGCTCCCGGAGGGGGAAGATTTGTCAGTGGTGCATCTGACAGCGAAATTATTCTCCCATGAGCTAAAGGCAGCAATCAGCGCTCTGACACACACTTCTGCTTTTCCTCAGTTAGGTATTTGTTTGAAGTCTTCAGAGGAAAGTTCTGATTTTTTTTTTTTAAGCACAAATTTGTTTAAAAACAAAAGCAAGGGAAAAAAAGCTAAATTACTGTAAATTGAGTCAATACGGTTTTCTCCTGCCTCAAAACCTCAGCTACAAACCAATTTCGATTAAGATAAAGCCAAACAGTCTTCTGCCAGCGAACTCAGTCTTTTCTCAAGTCTTGTAAAGATGTTGAAAAAAAAAGTTGTAAAACAAAAAGAAAGAAAACCATCTTCGAGTGCTAGCAGCAAAAAAAAAAAAAAAAAAAAAAAAAAAAAAAAAAAAACCAAACAAACAAGAGAAAAGCCCCGTGACACTTTACAAACACATATTTCAGAAAAGATTAAAATCGGTTCAAGATCCTGGTTTCGATTAGAGCCACAACACAACAGAACACGAGGAGGGACATTTGTGTCCCCGCAGGAGTCTCACGCCCCGGGGCAGCCCTGGGAGTTTGTCCCCGCCGCCACCTTCCCTCGGACAGCGATAGAGAAATCCAGCGACAGAGAGTGGAATAAAAACTCCTCCACCCTCCCGATCCCAAAGGATCGGTCTTTATAAAAATAATAGGGCGTCACTTCACCGGTGCGTCATTAAACTTTTAACTATTGACAAGGGAAAGTAAAACTGCGATGCCACCTTACTGACCTTTTCTAATGACTGTCTGGTCATGCATTAGTAAGTGTTGATCTTCCACATTCTGGAAAGAGAAAGGGGGAGAAAGTTTCGCACCTGGAAGAGCCGAGAGGGAAAAAGACGGGGGCTTTTGGGAAACCCAGCCCCTCCCCGCGCGCCCGCATCCTAAGGGGAGAAGGGGAGAAAATGAGGATTTCCCTGCACGGCCGGGGATGGGATGTACAGAAGGGGGTCCGCGTGCTCCTTACCTGCACCTCCTCCATCTGGTGGGCCATGTCGTGCAGGCCCAGGTTATCGGCCAGCGCCGAGGCGTCCAGCCCGTGCCCGTGGGGCAGCAGCAGCTCGGAGCGCCGGAAAGTCTCCCGGCGGCTGCCGGCAGAGCCGCTCTCCAGCGCCGAGAGGTGCGGCACCAGCCCGGGGCGGCCGTGCGGGGCCAGCGCCGCCGGGTCCTGGCTCTGCCGGTTCGGCCAAGCGCTCTGCTGCTGGCTGGGCGGCGGCGGCGGCGGCTGGTGCAGGGGGTTGATGGAGAAGGGGTCCCCGAGGTGCGAGTAGGGGTCGCTGGACTGGGAGTAAGGCAGCGGCTGGTATGGAGGGGGGAAGTAGGGGGGCTGGAAGTCGGAGGCGCCCGAGTGCGAGAGCGGCGGGGCCGGGCTGTACAGGTGCTGGCTGACGGCGGAGAGGTGCGGCAGCCGCGGGTTCCCGTTGCTGCTCCCATCGTGCCGGTCCTGGAAAGCACACAGGGGTGGGGAACAGCGGGGTGGCCGTCAGCGGGCTCAGGGGACACTGCAGCCTCTCGGGGCTGCGGGTGGTGGCACTTGGTGGCACTGGGGAAGGAGAGAGCAGATCGAGAGCCGTCCTGCTCCTGCCCAGGGAGTTTGGTGGTTTAAAGGCACTTGGCGGAAGAAATCACCTCACTCCCAGGGAAAAAGTTACAAACCAGTTCTCGCTGCTCTCCTCATCGCAACTACGCCAGACCAACCCTCCCGCTTGTGCAAGTCATCAGAAGAATCATTAAAATCAGAAAAATTCAAATCAGAGACGCAGCCGCGTTTCCGCCGCGCTGCCCCGGCTGGGAAGGAGACGCCGGGGCCGGGGATGCTGCGGAGCCGCCGCCGTGGGAACGATGGGGACCCCCGGCACCCCCATCCCTTCCACCCCCGAGGGGAGCCCGGGCCGGGGCTCCTGGCTCTGGCCGACGGGGAGGGACGGCGGGTGCTGCCTCCAGCCGTGCCATCGCTGCTTCTCCCCCGATTTCCAATCTCAGCAGTCAAAGCTGAAATGTCTACATTGAGCTGATCCAGGGATTTAGCAGCTTCTGGCTTCACGGTCATTAAAATAACAGGGCTAGTTAATAAGAGGTGAATGGGGTCCCAATGGAGCGTGAAGAGGGGACTGCAACTAATCTGTAGGAGCCGAGCAGGCGGACCAGCGAAGCCGGGGGGGCACAGGGGGACACAGCCGAATTCGGAGAGATCAAAACCCAGCAGCACCTCGCGGCGGGTGGGAGCCGCTCCCGGGGAGGAAAAACGTGGGAAGGAAGGGTTCGCCCTGCCCGGCTCACCCCGCCGCGGCTGCTACCTGCCGGTCTCTCCGCATCCCGCCCCGGTGCGGTGCGGTGCGCTCCGACAGCCCCGGGGCTCCGGGGTGCCCCGCTCCCGCACGGCGCTGCTCCACACGGGACGCAAGCTCGCTTCTCCCAGCTGGGGCTTGCACCCCGATTTATTCGAGAGTTCAAAAGACTCAGTAAATATATACATAATTATTTTTTTAAAAAAAGTAAAAATCGCACCTCCAAAGGAAAAATAAAAACTGCAAAGCGCGGTCTTCGGGTAGGGACAGCTGCCGCTCCCGGCGGGGAGGCGGCGGCGCTGGCAGCGAGCGGGGCGGGCAGCGCGGCTCGGGGGCGGTGGAGCCCCGCGCAGGACCCCCCTTCCCCAGCGGCGACCCCTCCCCGCAGCCTCTCACCTCGCAGTCCTCTTCGTACTTGACATTATCTGCTAGTTTCCACAACATGGCGTCCAGCGTCCGGACCAGGTGCGCGGTGCCGCGAACAGAACAGCTCGGCCCCCCCCCACGGGCGGTAAATCCACGTCGGCGCTGGGGAAGAGGAGCGGCCCCCCGGACGGAGCTCAGTTGGCAGGCATGAAGGCAGCTGACGGACTAACCCTCCGCGCTTATGGTCACTCGGGTTTTTTTTCCCCTGCCCAGACGCCCTTAATGGCAATAGGATTATCCTAACTCCTCCCCAGGGATGGCTCGGGCGCCGCGGCCGCCAGCCACTCAGGAGGGAGCGCGCAGCCCCAAGCCACTCCTTCCGCGCCCGCGGAGGGTGGGCGGGCAGCGCGGAGCCGGACCCCCCCCCTCCGCCTCTCCCGGTGCTGCCCCTCGGGGAAGGGGTCACGCGTGGGCATCCCCCCGCTGCGGCGAGGCTTCCCCGCGTCCCCCCACGTGCTGCGCTCTTTTTGGGGAGTGTGGGAGCGGTGCCGGGTGTTCCCCGCTCCCCCACGCGTGCAAGGACTTTGATAAACCCCGCTTGGGGCGGCGCAGCGCCGCTGCCCCCACACCCGGCGGCTTTTGGGCGAAATAAACTCGGGAAAAGTCCTCGTAGCAAAAGCGAGAAAGTCCGAGCGCAGCCAGGGCTTCATTTGCATAATTGTCAAGAGTTTGAATTACTGATTACAACTTGTAAGCTACCAATGTTTAAGGTATAATTTACTTAATGATCCGACAAGATTACTGCAGTGGTGTCGAACCCCCCGGTGGGTAAAGCAGCCCTGATTCAGCGTCCCCGATCCGGAGATCTGTGAATTGTGCAACTGGTTCCTCGCACCGATTTCTTTTTATTTTAATTTTTTATCTTTTTCAACGAAAAACCCGCCTGTCTAATCTTTTCTCGCAAACTCGGGGCTGGGGAAGCAGGTGGGAGGTGAGACAGGCATTTTCGGACGCCGTGAGCACACTTTCATCTAAGCTTAGAAAATACTTCCCTGCCAAATTGCTACCTTTCTGCAGGCATTTGATCTATGCAGTTATGTGTGTCAGACAAAATGAACATCGTTTTCAAAAGCAGCGACTTCTCCCACTGTTTTAAGGTGCATCCGGATCACTGCTCATTTACATGAGAGGAGCAAGTGTTTGTTTATTGTGGCAGAGACAAAAGCTGACCCTGGACAGTGCTGGCTGCGGAGATCTTGGCTATCAGTGCCCGGGGACGAGCCGCCTGAGAATTGCTATTAAAGGCCCAAGATAGACCCACATCTCCAGATTAAACCAGTTCACACTTCACTCACTTTTTTTTCCCCCGCTAAAGATCAGGGAAGAAAAATACCACGAACACCAAATAAAAGTTTTAAAAATCCAAACACCATAAACCCCTCCATCCGACTAAATGAATGAATGAATGAGCTAAAAATAAACCCGAGGAGGACGGGGGTGCTGGAAATAACTGTTGGAGGTGTTATCTGCCTTATCTACCACGCAGGTACTGATTTGCAGCAGTTGCATTAAGCCCATCATCATCAGTGACTCCATATTATCATTTTTGGTGGAGTCTCTATTTTTTTTTTTTTTTTTTTAACGACGGTGTTTTTCTTCCAGGGATGTTTCTTTGAAATGCAGTTCGCGACGATTATTAGCGAATGTGCTTGCGCTGCTCCTGGAGTCATTAAGACTAGGAATCTAAATAATAAAATACAGGGGGAGCTTAAAGTTCATTTGTATTAAAGGGACAAGATGGATTTAGAAAGAAACGAGGAAGGCAACCGTCGAGCTTCCCTGGTCTGAGATCAGCTCTTCTTCCTTCCAAAGGAGAATTGTAACAACGTTGGTTATTTTTATTATAACCTCAGAAACCAGATTTTCTTCCTGCTCGGAAATGTCACACTGGGAAACGAACACGATTTTATCATTCTTCGGAATACTCAGTGCCTGGACACCTCCGTTTTGGTGGCCAAAATCACGAAGATGAATTCGCGTTCTTATTATTTATTGCGTATCTATAAATAATATATATAAATAGAAGCGTGGAAGAGGATGAGGGATGTATAGGAAATTACCTAAACAAGGCGACCAAAAGAAGCACTTGGCTTCCTAAACAACAAGCCAAGAGAGCAAAGACGAGGCTAAACACGACAAAGTTCGAGACAAACTCTCCCGTACATCCACTTGCCCCTCGCTCTGTGCTCGCAGCAGCTGCCAGCGACCGGCGCAGGGTCCGGGGGAGCACAGGGGCAGGGCGAGGCGAGGGAAGGGGAGAGAAGGGCAGGCAGGGAGCGAAGGGAAGGCAGAGCAGGGGCGGGCACTGCCGGTACCCGGCCCGAGAGCCCCACGCCCGGCAGGTGATGGATGCAGCCCCCGTCCCGGGAGCTCCTGGCGAGGGATGCTTTGGCCGGGCACACGAGCAGCCGCTTCGGTTCTCTCTGAGGGCTCAGGCAGGGGGATAACGCCTTTTGAGCCTCTCCCTCTCCGCAGCGTGGCTTTCCGCAGCGCTCCGCGCTTCTCTCAAAGCGGGAGAAGCGGCGGCGGGCGGGCCGGGGGTCCCTGCGGAGCTCCGCGGCAGCTGCGCCCGGCGAAACGCTCCATTTCCAGGCAACTCCCGGGCACAGGAATGCGCAGGCAGCCAGCGCTGCTGCACGGACACCGAACCTCCCCGGACACGCCTTTGAGACACGGGGCAGAGCTGTGCGGGGTCCGAGCAGCAGCCAAGGAGGGAGGTGGCTCCTGACAGGTGGCGGCTTTTATTTACTTATTAAAAAATAATAATAATAAAAATTGGTGCTCATGCTTCGGGGATACCCCCTGATTCTAAGCAGAAGAAGTGCTTTGCTTCGTGGGGGCTCGGTTCCCTTTTTGAGGAGGATGCAGTTTCCCGTGGGGACAACGAAGCACCCCCAGGCGTGAACACGCTTCGGGAGGGGAGCCAGAGCCCACTGCTGCGCCTCTGTCACAGTCAGTAGTTTTCCTATTTGGCAGCAATTAAAAGAGAGCGTGGGGATGCTAATTAGTTACATCCCTCTTCCTCTAAAAATTATTTAAACACACACATATCTGTATTGTTAATGAGGCTGCAGCAACCTGTCCGGGTTGTCGCCTCGGCTCCTGCAGAGCTCGACAAAAGCAGCTGCTGCCCCGCGGCCCCGGGAGGCTCCGCGGAACTTCCACGGCGGGGCCG
>VXAC01005037.1:340492-354076 GCA_013399225.1 Rhipidura dahli | reverse complement strand
CCCTGGGATGCTGCCGCGGTACGTAGGTGCCAGGCGATGCTCCGCAGCCGAGCGCGGACACGTGGGCGCGGAGGGGCGCGGAGCATCCCCACCGCATCCCCCTCCCGGGGCCGCCCCCTCCCCGGGAAGGCACAGAGACACAGCCCTGCCCGGCCGTTCCCCGCTGCCGGGCGGATCCCACCGGCCGCCGCAGAGCCCGGCGCATTTTAAGTCTTTTTTTTCCCGCTGCTCCGCCGTTTCTCCTCCCTTCTCGGCGCCGCGGGGGACGCGGGGGGCGGTGTGTGTATGTGCGTGTCTCCCCGCGGCTGCCGGCAGCCGGAGCATCCCCGAAATCCCCGACAGATGGGAGCCCTTCTTCGCCCTCCGTTGTGCAGCCCCGGGACGGCAGCGGCCGCTCGGGAGCCGCTGGCTCAGCCGCAGAGCCCCGGGCTGCCGCCAGCTCCCCCGAGGCTCCGCAGCACCTGTCCCGGTGTTTAGTGTGCCCAAGGCCAGGCTGGACGGGGCTTGGAGCAACCTGGGCTAGCGGGAGGTGTCCCTGCCCAGGGCAGGGGGCTGGAACTGGATAATCTTTAAGGTCCCTCCCAACCCAAACCATTCTGTGATCCTGCACTGGTACTGGGGGTGCAGTCAGCACCCGTGAGTGTGCTGGTCCCCCCCAGAGATGAAGGTGACAGGCAGTGGAGCAGGGCTGCTCTGACAAGCTCTGATTCCCTTCCCAGCTCCAGCCCTCATGTCTGCAGGAAGCGAGAAGAAAGTGCTCACACTTTCTTCGTTTCCCCCCAGCCTATTAATTTGCTTAATAAGCACAATCCCAGCTACGTTTTCTTCCTGCTCCTTCCCTCTGGAGCTGGAGCAGCAGAGTCCCCTGGCCATGGTGTGCCTTGAGCCCGCAGCACAGATGATGTTTAGCAATTCCTGGGCAGAAGTGACAGGCTTTGGTACCAGGCGCTTTTGGGCCCTGGGATAGATGCTCCATGGCGTGTGGCAGAGGTTCAGCAGTGATGTGCAGCTGCCTGGGGCTCCTGCAGAGGAGTTTCTCTGGCTTTTGTACACGAGAAATTCTGTCAGGCTGGATGGTTTGCGGCAGGAGACGGATACCTGGGAGAGAGAGAGTTCACACGAGCCTGCCTGCAGCCACAGCCGGGGACAGGGCACAGGAACACCCAGATTCCCAGCCTGTCCCTGTCCTTGAGGCAGGGGATGACCACAAATATGACAGCAGCTGCATTTACCTTGGTCTGCTCATTCATAAAATGAGGATAATAATCCCAGCAGTGGCCAGAGCTGGATTCTAATCTGGTGGGACCAAGAGAGCAGTGGGAGCTGAGGTCTCTGATCCCCCTCTCTGCCCAGTGACCCCGAGGTGCCTCCTCAAGGCTCTGACACGTTGCCTGCAGTGGAATGATCACTCCATTCTGGAGAGATACTCTGAGTTCTTAAATTCCCCCCTCTTTATGTCCATCAGGAGCTGTCAGCCAGAGTGTTGCTCCAAAGGCTGTCACTGCTGGACTGTGACCAAACTCAGCTCCCTCTTGCAGGGAACAGGCTCAAAATGAGAGAAGATCAGAAACCCTCAAACAGTCAAAACACCACAGTGCTAAAAGTGAAATCAGGACACATATATTTAGTTAGGATTTTTCTGAAAGTAAAAAGATAAGCTTGTGGCACAATAGACAAAATTCATATTATAAAAAGTAAAGGTTGGCAATGATGTTTTATGCAAACAACTGCTGGAGCACAGTGGAGATGTTTGGGGAAGGTTCCTCTGTGGACAGAGACGGGCACCAGGTACTTTTCCATCCCTTACTTTGAGGGGTCCTGCAGCCTGTGCACCGTCAGGGCATCAATCAAGCGTGTAAAGTGCATTTTAAAAAAATACTCGCTTCTCCATGTATGTCCATAGATACACACAGAAATGCCAAGCTCAAAATCCTGGTAGGAAAATTATCTAAGCACCTTCCAAGATGATTTTGGGCACAATATAAAGCAGAGATGCAGACAGTACCTGTGCAGGAGGGAATGAATTTACAAAAGCAGCAGCCAGTTGCATTATTTCTAGTTACTTTCACTCTTCAGGGGTGATGAAATCAGTAAACTGACCTTGATGTCAGGACCATGGGTCATGTGAGTTGAAGCTGAGGATTTTCCCTGTAGGCAGTTTAAATAAGTAAAGAAAACATATTCAGTTACTCTCTTATTTCCAGAGTCCAGTTTCTTGAAAACTCCTAATCCCTCTAAGTAGCCAGTTTCCCCTGGAGTTCTCCATCTCAGCTGGACAAAATCTGAACTGTATCACAAATGGGGGAAAAGCTCTCTCAAGGATTTGATTTTGGTTACTCCAGCAAACACATGAAGGGCCTGAGTGGGGGTTTTTTAATGGGTTTATTTTTCCCACACAAATTTATTTGCGAAATTTCCTGCAGCTCTACTGCTGCAGAGGCACAGAGGAAATACTCCAAGGTGAAAGAATTCACACTACTTTGAAGCCTCTTATCCAGTTCAGGTAGTTGCATGCACGTGGGATTGCAGAGGGACACAGACTTGGGATGGCCAGGTGACTTTTCTTCTATTAAAAACCCACATTCTTCGCTCTTCAGCAACAAAACAGAGGCAATACAATTCAGGGTGCCTCAGTCCAAGTGTGAATTCAGGCAGCAGTTCAGGCATCATCATTTCTGGGCTTCCTGGGATTTAGGAGCCACAGCTCAGACACCAGCAAGAAACAGTGCAAGAATCTCTAAATCTCTTCCTCCTCCTGCAAAAATCCAACACTGGAAAGCACTAATTCAGGGTAAATTCACTCTACCAGTGCAAATGTGTTGAAAATGAAGCTGGCATTAACTTACAGCAGTTTCATGCTGCATAAGATGCCTTTTTGCCCTCACCATTGCAGCCTGACCTGGTCCATCATCCTGTCCCCAAAACAAATTCACAAAAATTCCAGAGCTGACCCTAACCCCGTGGCTTGACTGACTCAGCAGAAAGGCAGCCCTGGTCCACACCTGATCCAGATCAAATTTGGACTGTTAGGTGACCTGGGTGTCCAGAGAGCTGGGATTAACAACGCTGGGAGCGTGGCCTTGGACAGCAGCCGAGGAAAGCCTTGGAGGGATGCGAGAAGAGCTGCTCCTCCCTCTGGGACACAGGGAAGCTTTACTTTGGAGACCCGTGGGACAAGGCTCTGTCGAGGAACGAGAGGGAATTGGGAGGCCAGGAAGGCAGTTTTTACCGGTGAGAGTAGGACTGGTGCAAGATGGATGGTGCCTTTGGAAGCCAGCCCTGATGCTGAGCAGAGAGGAACGAGGTCACCACTTCCTTTTGCCGGGCTGCATTAGAATTGAAAACAATCACAACAGCGAAACAAAACCAGCTCAGCTCAACAGATGCAAATCCAGTGGCAGACACGGGCTCAAACCAGGTCAGGCTGCGCCCATGCAAATGATGGGTTAGCCCGGAGCGCGCCGAGGTGGCCAGGGCAGGGTGCGCGTGGGTGGCTGCAGAGTGACCTGAGCCCAGCCCGGGCCGGCCTCTCGGGCACTGCCTGCCCGGGGAGAACCTGGCACACCGCCTCGACAGGCTGCAGCCTTCCGGACCCCTCGGTGGGATGCGATTTTCCTTGGCGCCCGTGCCCATGCGGCTCCGCAGGGAGGCTGCGAGCCGGAGTAGCCCGAGGGGAGCTTTGCCAGTAGAGCCAGAGCGATAAAGCGCTGCTCTTGTGTAAACACAGAACACACCGGCTAAAGTGCTCTTCTGTCAGCGTAGCTTATCCCGGCACGGCTCTGCCAGGGGAATCCTCGCTCCTTTCAGCCAGGCTGTAAATCTGCTGCGGTGCGCCTGGGAGCAGCATCCCCGCAGACAGTGCCGGGCTGGGCACCAGCTCCCGGTTGTGCCCAGTTATCGGTCACCGCCGTGCTCCCTGCTGGGGACAGGGATCACCTGCTCTGTCCCAGACAGCACACAGAGCCACCACAGTGCCTGGGGAAATAGGGACATGTGCGAGGGTCCTCCAGAGCCCGCAGTGCCCCAGGAATGCCCGGGCTCCTTGGCCATGCCCAGGGCACCGGCTGCCACTTGCGGCTCGTTCCAGCCCAGCCAGCCAAACCTCTCTGAGCCCACAGTGCCTTCTGGAGCCCAAACCTGGCTCTGCTTAATAACAGAGGGGTGTGGATGGTCACAGGGAGGCTTCCCAGTGCATGGGAGGGAGGGATGAGTTCACACTTCTGCTGCCGCAGCGGTTGCCCAGCGGTGGTTCCCTGGGACACTGAATGGAAGAGCCCCACGCTGCTGACTTGCCGGCATAAAATTCTGCTCTAACTGGGGAAGGGAAGGGTCTGAGAGCTCACCTGTTTCAATCCTGAGCCCTCCCTCCCTAAAACCTCCCTCTGGTTCTCGGGACATTGTGCTGTGCCCGTGGTCCGTGGTGAGGATCCTGTGTGCACACAAGCAGGGGGGGAGGAGAATTTACATCTCCAGCAGCCCCAGACCGAAAATCTGCCACGCTCTGCTTGCCTTCAGCAGCTCTGCACTACCCACACACGTAGGCAGCACCCCGTCTTCCTGCCCCGAAACTTTTGTGGGTATTTCCTTGTTTAGAGCGGGGAAGCAGGAAACAGGGACATGTAAAGGATATCTACAAGTTAGAAAACCTCCAGCTCACCCTACCCCTGCCCCAAGCCGGCCAGATGTGACCTGGGAGCTCCGGGAGCCTTTGCTCCCGGTGCCTGGGCCACCAATTCCCTCTGGAGCAGGCACAGAGCAGTGGCTGGAGGCCTCCCAGAGCCGCTGGCACATCCGGAGCAGGCACAGGGCTCAGAGCTCTGCTCCCCACAGACGTGCCCAAAGGGTCTTGCTCAACGCTGCCACGGCAGGGAGGCGATGCTGACTCCCAGCACAGCCTCCTTCCGTCCCTGGGATATGGAAAAGCCCTGGGTGGAGGCTGTGGCTGCGTGGCCCCGTGTGAGCTGAGCAAGGAGGGTTCTGGGCAGGCTCCCCACGCACACACCTCGCTGGCGGGACAGAACCTTGAGGCTCTGCTCTCAGGACAGTCTACCTGCACCATGCAATTGCTGCTCCTTGTAATTTTCCCTGAGCTGGTGCCATTGCAAATGGCATCCTTATCTCCCTAAGTACAGATCCTCTCCCGAGTCGTTTACAATGTCACACAGCAATTTGTTACATAAGCTCATTAAGTTTTTTTAATGCATCTATGTTAATAGGCACATAAATATGGAAATCTTAATTTCAGACCTGTCTCTGAAAAGCATTAGCTGGGAAACTGGTCTGAGAAAAAGCAAACATGGCCCAGGAATACCCAGGGATTTATCCAGGGTTTGGGTATCCCTGTGATGAACGGAGCAGGAGTTGTGCTCCTCACTGATCATCGCCTGTGACCCTTTAAAATCTCATTTCCAACAGAGAACCTTCAGTTGCTTTGCCCTGCTCCTCCCACCCCCAGCAGTGCTGCAGTGACAGGCTATTTTCATCTCTGTTATATTTTTCTCTTATCACCTGTGGACGATTTGCACAAATAAAAGGGCTCTGGTTCTCCAAAGTAAACAGCGACCTTGGCTGCAGCCCAAGGACCTCCAGTGAACAACTGCAACCAGCAAAGTGAATTTGAAATGGATCCTGCAGAATTCCATCCATATTCATCTTCTGCAGCATTTATAGCAGTAAATACTATTTCAGGTGTATTCGTGTTCGGCTTGACACCTTTAATTTGGTGATTTAACATAGGAGAGCATTTCCACACCTTGTGATCCTTCCCTGCAAGGATCCTGATAGGAAAGGAGCTCTCAGGCCAGGCTCCTCTGCTCTGGTCCCTCCAGGACAGCTTCCCCAGGAGCAGCTGTGCACTCTGCATTCATTCCAGAGGCACCTCAGTGCCTCACCAAACACTCAGGGCCTGCAGAGGAAGATCACATTAATTACTGTGATAGGAAGTTGGCTGCTCCAGAGTAACTCCCTGGGTCAGACTGCGCTGCCAGGAGATGCCAAATCCAGTCTGGAGGCATCCAGGGCCAGATGAGCCATTCCATGCCCACACTGAAGCAAACTGCTTCAATGTTGGGATGGTTTTTAAGGGGTGAGCTGGCTGGGGAGGTGGTGGGGTGGGTGCTAGAGCAGGGCAGAGCACTGTGCTGGTGTCACACCGTGTCCCCATCTCAGCAGGGATAAATAAACCTGTCCCTGCTCTCCTGGGGTGCTGCAAGGGGCAGCAGTGTCTGGATTCACTGGCACTGCATGTGGCCTCAGGCTGCCCTTCTGTGGAGCACCAACAGCTCAGCAGTGCCAGAAAGGGACTGGGGGACTTTTCCTTCTTCTTCTGAGCTCTCTCAGCAGCAGGATCCAGCTCCTGGCAGTTATTGGATCACTCCATGCATTGCTTCTGCTGTGTGAATTTCCTGCTGGATTAGTGAATCAAAGTGGCCTCCAGAGGACTCCCAAGGGGACCAGATGCCCAGCAGGGAGCTCCAGCCTCCAAAGCCTCCTTGCTCCTTGGCAGTTTCTGCTTTGCTTTTCCAGGTCAGCCACCCAGGACATTAAAATACAATTCCCTCTCTCCTGCCACTTTCCTTGCCTGGTAGAGAGAGAGGCCATTCCCAGGCACTGGATTTGGGAAAAACCTTTCTCCTGCCATAACTGGGACTGGAGGCACCTCTCCTGACCCCAGGCATGTCCTCATTTCTGAGTTCCCCTGCCCGGCATTCCCAGGAAAACGCTGCCAAGCTCTCGGCAGCCCCCACCCCTGCAGATGGCACCTCGTGTCATCGCCATCGATTGTGAAACACCGCAAATTGCTAATTAGGCAATAATGACCAATGGGAAGGGCATATCCCGGCTGTTAACTGGAGGCTCCTGACCTGGAAAGTCGCCATCAGTCACCCAGGAATTACTAAAGCATGGAGGAGGAGAAAAGCCGACCAAAAAGAGCAAAACCCTCACTTTTCCAAGTGCTCCTCCACTGCCCTGCCCAGCAGGGAGGGAGGGCAGGCAGCAAACCCTGGCTCAGGCTGCCCGGTGCTGCTCTGGTTTCTGCCCCTCTCTTCCAGCTATTCCCATTCCCCAATTAATCTCTGTGGTCATGAAGAAACAGGACATTAAATATTCAAGGATTAGCTCTTTTTTTAATATATAGCTAAAAGGTGAAGCTGCAATTAGCACTAAGCTGGGCTGCTGCTGGGCCTGTGTGTACTGATCCCTCCCCACTTCTAAAGGGAAGATTTACACCTACTCCTCTGGTTTCAAATTGGGACATTTCTCCCATTTCACCCCGGTGCTGGCTCTGCTCCCCCTGGCAGGTGGCTGCAGTGGCTTCAGCAGCTTAATTAAACTGTGAATTACTGCCTTTCCTCGGGGGTGATCCTACAAAACCCCGTGGTTGTGCCCCTGCAGAGGAGCACCTCTGGTTGAGAGACACAGAGCTCCTGGAGCTCTTCAGGCTGGACCCGTCTTGGGCCACATCTGAGGGACAAGCAGCAACAGAAATGAACATCCCCATGCCCTAATTCCCCCCACAGAACCTGGCAAACGCTCACTGCTCTAAATACAAGCAAGAGAGAGCAAAGAGGGAGCAAAGAACCTGTCAGGCTCAGGATGGGACCCCCTCTTTTCCTGGCAGGGAGGATGCAGGTGCTCGGGTTTTTACCTGAGTCCCCAGCTCAGCCAACAGTGCAGGGCCAGAGGCTGACTCTGAGGGGAGCCTCCCTCTCTCCTCTAAACCATGGAATCACAGAATGGTTTGGTTGGAAGGGACCTTAAAGCTCATTTCTTTCCACCCCCTGCCATGGGCAGGGACACCTTCCATAGAACAGGTTGCTCCAAGCCCATCCAAGCTGGCTTTGGACACTTCCAGGGATTATTATCTATCATCCATCTATCTATCTATCTATCTATCTAGCTATCTATCTATCTATCTAGCTATCTATCTATCTATCTAGCTATCTATCTATCTATCTAGCTATCTATCTATCTATCTAAGTTTGCAGCCTGTTTGTGAGCCCTGTCCTTGGCATACCTGCACAGAGGATTGCTGCACCTTGCTGGGAGCTGCAGGCAGAGCTGGGCAGCACAGGAATTCCATCCTCAGCAGCTTTGGGGAGAAGATGACAACAGCCTAAAAGAATATTGAGGAATTAAGCCAGTCAGGCAAACTGATCTTATTTTAATGTAGCATTTCCTACTCCTGTTGCCCAAGGGATGCTCTGAACACCCCTGCTGAGCACTCACTGTACCCAAATGATGTCAGCTCATCTCACCTGGATGCAGGCTCGAGTCAGGGTGCTCCTCTCCTTCCCTGTCCAGCTTTGCCTCCCATTCCCAGAAAAAGCAGGAAAATCCTGTTACCCTGTCTGATGAACCCTGATTATTGCCTGAGACTGTTCAAGCCAATCATGATATGTTTGGCCCCAGAAGTACCAGAACTTCACAAGAGGCTTTTCTGGAACACTTCATGGGGATCAAACCCCACTCAGTTTTTTCCCCGGGTGATATCATTCCCTTGGGTGGGGGTGTTAAACCAGCAGCACCAGTGGCAGAATGAAAGGAGATGTTATTCTCCAGTGCAAGGAGGTTTTTCCCATTCTTCATGAGGAGCAGAAAGCCCTCGAAGCTTATTAGGAACCATACAAAGCAGGATTTATATGCAGCCTAGATTGATGAGCCATGTTAGGCCACCTTTTAAAAAATCACAAAGCGGCCCACACCCAGCACAAACCAGGGGAATAAAGGCTCTTAACAGACAGTCTGTGAATTCTTTAAAAAATATTCCATCCTGCCTCTACAAAAGGTTGGTGAGGAATTTACAAAGGTCCTAATCCCCCCCTAATCCTTTAAAATGCCGAGCTGTGATCACAGATGCTGTTGGGTGATTATGTGTCTTCAAGGGCTTGTTTGGATACTTATTTAAGAGATACCAACTCACTTTTGTCATAGAGAGCCAGCGTGGCTTGGTATGTTTTTGTTGCACATTCTTCCAAAAAACAAACCCCAGGTCTGCTTGGAAAGGCAGCCAGCCCCACCCCTGCCCCTGCCACAGCTTCTGGGGACAGGGAGAGCTCCTCTGCAGGGATGAGGTCACGCAGTTCAAGTTCATGGGGGATGCAAGTGCAGAATCCCCTCTCCTTCCTCTCACCCCCAGCTGCTCCTTCTTTGCAAGTGGGGAGAGCAGTGGCTCACCTCAGTTTTTAAAATATTTCAAGACCCACGCAGAAGAAGCTCCAGAGAAGGCACAGTGTGTTATTACACTGCTGGTGCCTTCAGCAAGCTCTTAATGGGGACTTTGGCTGTTTTCTGTGTGATATTTCTGTGTGCACAGATAACCAGGGCAGAGCCGACTTTTAACTGCTCATATGTGTTTAATTAGAGTTGCATTTTTAATCTTTTTAATTTGTATCTCTTTCTTAATAACCTCAGCTTGGCAAGGGTTGAAAAGGAGTAAGTGTCATTTGAATATTGGGTAAAACTTGGTAACAGCTGAGCAGATTGTTTAGCAAAAAGGTTGCAGAATGTTCTTTAAGGACTGTGGGTAACAGTTGTAGCTAAGCCGAGGTTTGCATCCTTTTAGAATAATTTCATAAAAACACTCTGGAGCTCAATGTATCATCCAAGGTATGGGGTGTTTATCAAGTGTTATTTGCCTGTAATCTCCAGGCAGGTAAGATCACAGCAACATCGGTTTTTGCAGCCCAGTTCTGAAATCTCAATGCAATCACGCTATAAATTCATCTTTAACTTTTCTGCCAAAGGAGAAAAAGTCATTGCAGGCTACTGCAATCCCTGCTGATGAAAGGAAACAGGCTCAGAGGTTAAAAATCCCATGGGAATGCTCCAAGCTGAATGAGTTTCAATAATCTCTAAATCTGGAACCCAGCTCTGTTGGGGAGGAATGAACCCATTTCACAAGCACTTGCTGCTTTGCTTCAGATAAATCTGAAATTTCATTAAAAAAAACCCTAACTCCTCTCATTAAATGAAGGGGAACCTGAAAAGAAGAACATATAAAATCAGCAAATACAGCTGCAAATGCTACCATGAATTTTACCCAGCCCTGTGGATGGATCTGAGCACCTGAGACAGACCAGACTCCTCAGGCAGGAGGTTTCTGCTTTAGAAGAAACAAGGCAAAGAGATCCTGCAAAAAGATCACTGAAAACCTCAGTGGCTTTCAGAGTGACACTCTGGGTGTCTTGTGTGGCATCATCTCCTTCTTGGCAGTTCTGCTGCACCAGCAAAACCCAACAATTTGGTGTAAAAAAAATGCCCACTCTGGGGCAGTGTCTGTGCCCTTCAGATGCACACCCAGGGAGGGACCTGCTGGCTCTGCTGTTTCTGACCAGCTGCTCAGCGAGGCCAGTTCTCAGCATGCTCCCCTTTGGTGATCCCCAGGCTCTCCCCAGTGCGTGTGAGGGATCACCACACAGTGAATAAAAGTTTATTTTTCTCTGTTATCATGCACAGGTTGTTTGGAAAAGGCCCATGAAGCCCCGAGCTGCTGTAGCTGGCTGGGAAGTGGAGATTTCAAAAAGGGCCAAGTGTTAAAGCAAGGGCTTAATTTGTGCTCTGGCAAAAGGCAGCATCCTTGTCCTCAGGACAGCTCTCTCACAGGCAGCAGCACTACAAGCTCACAAGCAACCCAATTTTCCATTTCTGATGAGGTAAGGAAACATCCCAACTCACAGCCAATCCCCAGCCCCAGCTGCTGCACCAAAACAGGGCAGCTCTCCTTCAGGAGCTCAAATCCAGCAGGAATTCTTGTTCCAGACGCAGAAGGCTCCCTGTTCCTTTCAGCCAGCATTCCTTCCCCTGTGAGAGCCCATGCCTACACTTCAGTTCAGTATAAAGGCAAGTCCCTGCACGAAACTCGTTGCAGCTGTTGCATATCTGCATGAAGTGATCTCCAACAGTCGTGTGAGCAGCAAATCTGCCCCGCTTGGATTCACTCTGACTCCTCCAATTTTGCCCCAGATTGTTGTGGCCACACAGCTCTGGGATGTTTTGAAATCAATAATCGTTGCTCTGGTCAAGCTTCTTGCTCAACAGTGCCCCGTGTCTGCGCTGTCCGTGTCTGAGGGGATGTTTCGTGCTGGGGATTCTGTGATGCTTCCCAGAAGGCTCCAGAGTTCTCAGACAAAATTATATAGTTTTCATAATTGCTTTTGTTCATCCCATCACTCGGCTGTTTTCATATGGACCATTTTCTGCCGGGAAAACAGGGATCATCCCTGTGATCATGACACGCCACCAGCCCAGCAGAGCACGCAGAATTCACCACAGCAGCCAGGGCTGAGTGGAAGCAGAATTTTCTTCCACCCTGCCAGGAAAATGCTCACTGATGTGCCACTGGGAGTTCAGCTGTTGAGGAGAACCTCTGGCCAAAGAGGGGGATTTTCACACCAGGCTGCTACTGGGCCAGTGGATATCCTCCCTTCAGGTGGTGTGATGGCATCTGATGTCCTCGTGTTGGGGTACAAAGTGGTGTCTGACAGACACAAAGTGACACCTTGGCATGTGCAGGGGGCTCAGAGGGGTGTCCTCCCTTTCTCTGTGCAGGTGGGGAGAGTTTGTTGGATCCTTCTGGAGTGGAACAGCGAAGGATTCCATTATTCTGGCTGGCTGAAGGGAGCAGTTATCTCCAGCAGGTGTATTCCCAAGGGAAGGATCCAGAGCAAAGGAAAACAGAGCAGCAGGGATGCCCTCCACCCTCCTGGAGTCAGGCCCTGCCTGTGTCCTTTCTGCTCTTCACCTTTTCCACTGCACCTCCAAAATGCTGCATCTCTCCACCCCTGTTAGGGATACAAATTCTGGGGATCCCTGCCTGCCTTGAATCCCTTTCCTGGCAATATTATTTAGGCTGGTGTTGAGGCCAACATCATCAGCTACACCTCAGCGAGGGTGTGATGGCCCCTGAGAGGGAGTGAGCAGGAGGGGATGACATCTATGAAGTCACCCAGGCAGCAGTGCCTTTTCTTAGTGCTTTAATTACTTTATAAAACCAGGAGGGTGCCACCTCTGTGTAACCAGACCCCAAACACCACGGGAAGACTGGAGCAAAGTTCAGCAGCCTGTACCCAGCCCGGTGGGTAGCACAAGGAACACAAGAGCACAGCAAGTGCCTCCCTGATTCATGGTCTGAAACCTCCTCCAGTGCCAACAGCTCAGGTAGGTGCCAACCCCAAAAGCAGCCAGATCATTGTGCCATCTTCTCCCAAAATCCTGCCCTGCCTTTGATATGTTAATCCTGCGTAAGGCAAATTCTCCCATTAGAATAAAGTCCATTCTGGTCTGCCTGCAATCTGCATGATCCGGTTCAAAGTTAAATTAAAAATCCCAACCTGTGTGAATGTTGCAATCGCATTATGAAATCTGTAAATCTATTTTTAATGTCTTAATGCTGCTCTAGTTGAACGAGGCAAGGCGACTGCTGCCTGGCATTTGCTTTACACTTTTTTAGATTCTCATGCACTCATTAAATATTCACTCTTCAGCCTTTGCATTTCCAGTACTGCAGGACCCTAAAATAGAAGACAAGTTTCTCTTTCCCTCTTTTGTTTTTGAAATTCCAACTTGATTCTGGGATCTCTCCAAATCAAACGTGGAGCAAACACTGCAAGGAGAAAATGTTTCATATTAATACCAATGCCAGAAAATAGGATTTAAATCCCAAGCACACAGCTATTTGCACTGTTTTTAGGGGATGACAGAGCCAAACATTTTATTTCATTTCAAATTTAAGATATAAGCAATGTTAGTTCTCTGAGTAGTTTGTTTTTATTAAGGAAATATTTGAACATTGCTGGAACAACTCTCCCAAATCAACATCTGACAGAACATTTCTTGGTGACACTCTGTTTGTGCTTTTCATTTGGATCTGGGGTGGAAACAATCTCTGAAGGACTGGAATTTTTTGTGTAACAAACCCTCTATTTTCTGACCAACTCACTTTGAAAAATCAGTGTATGAACTGTCAAATAAATCCTGCTGTTCTCACTTGGGAGTCATCCCACGAAAAGTCGGGCACTGCCTCTGCCTCTTTGCAGCCCTTCTCTTTACCACTGTTAATGCTCCCCCACTCACAATTACGATGAATTCCTCGATGTTAAGTGTATACAAACAACATATGCACGAAAACAAGGGAGGCAGCAGGAAAGGACGGCAGATTTATCCTGAAATCCCTCATTTCCCAGGGCAGACAGCCCAGCAGAGCTCTGGGGCAGAGGACACGGAGCGGCTCCTGCAGGGCTGCGGAGCCCGCGGATGCTGCGACATCATCGCCACCTTTGGCACGGGGACCGCGGGGCACCGGGGTACAGGCTGAGGGTGGCAGGAGGGGCAGCTTTACATTTTACCTCTCTGGATACCCGAGATTTTCATTACGCTGGAAAACGGCGGTGATTTTACAGCGCGCTCGAGGAGTTCGGAGCACTTTGGGCAGCAAAGAGTCTTTTGGAAGGGTCGGAGTTGGGTTTGGGCTTTGCGGGGGGTCCCGCTGGGATGTGCTCGCTCTGTCCCCTCCCTGTTTTCCCCTCTCTGTCCCCTCTCTGTCCCCTCCTGTCCCCTCCTGTCCCCCCCTGTCCCCCCCGTCCC
>VXAC01005037.1:324087-340376 GCA_013399225.1 Rhipidura dahli | reverse complement strand
CGCAGGAAGCTCAGCCCGGCCTCGGGCCGCCGGCATTTGGCTCCGAATTCCTTAAAAAAAAAAGGAAATAAAAATAAAAAGTCATTAAGAGACTCAACCCAGCCCAGTCCCCGGCCTGCGGCGGCTCCAGCCCAGCCGCTCCCTTCGGAATCGATGCATTTCACGGCATTTTCGGGATGCTCCAGACGCCCCCGCGCCCGCTCCCCGCTGCGGATCCCGCATTCCCCGGGACGCATCCTGGTGAATCCCCAGGAGCGCACCTCACTCATTTACAGATGCTCGTTCGCGGGGAGCTGGGGGGAAAGGTGTGTGTGACACTGAAACTTCGCCCATTCCGTGAAATTCCAGCTTTTTTTCTTTTCTTTTCTTTTCTTTTCTTTTTTTTTTTTTTTTTTGCGGATTTTGCCCACCGGAGCGCCGGGCTGGCGGTGCCCATGGAGCCTCCCCGCTGCATCCAATGGGACCGGAGCGCTGGGAACTGTTTAATGATTCCTTAAGGAATGGGAACATGCAAACCAAATGAGCTTGGAGTAGCTTAAATCTCAGTGGGGGAGTAAATGGCTCCGGCTTAGTGGATCCGAGCAGCCCAGCACGGCCCTGCTGACCGCAATTCAAATGCGAGCAGATTGGGTGGCACTGAATTAAACAACAGCGCTTGTTCAAATATTAGGAAAGACAAGGGGGAAAAAAAGCTCTCGGAGAAACAAATCCTGCTGTGCTGGATGAGCTCCTCGGACTGACTAATCCGGCGTTCTGTCCTGGGAGTCACCAGCACCAAATCCCCGAGAAAGGTGCGAGGTACGGACACCGCATCTCCCCGGGGACCGCAGCGGTGCGAATGGTTATGGGCACCACGGTAAATATATAAGAACTGGGTAATCTAAAGTGAAAGATTAGAGGTCAATGTCGCCGTACAGTTGAGCAGACAATGCAGTTTTAATGGCCGAGTTTTCAGTTTTGGTAATAGAATTTATTGGTCCCAGTCAAATCTCAGCAGGGGAGAGGAGCCCAGCTTCAAAAGACAGCTCTGGGCTCACTAAAAAATCCATGTATTCCCACTAGGAATGCCACGCTCTGCAGAGGCTGACTGGCAGCCGGAGCAGACAGGGAGGGAGCTGGGAGGTGGCACCGGCCGGGCAGGGGAATCCACGGGGTGAGAGGAGCAATTGCAGGTATTGTGGTTGGCCTGGCCAGCGCTAATAATCATTGCCATTCATAAGCATGAAAGAGCCAAGTATTCCCACCCCCCCCACACACCGCCATTTGAAAAGTATCTGACCTAATTATTACTATCCCTGTTGTGTAAATTCAGCACTTTGTCAGTCTGAATAAATGTACATTAGCCTTAACATGAGTGAAACAAGTTTAAACAATGAAGGCAGCTTTGTAAAGCTCCCTCGCTTTTTAACTTATTTGACACCACACTAAAGAGCCCATTTAGACTAAAGAGTTCAGCACATTTTGGGACCCATTAAATGCCCAGGTTGAGACTAGATATTCCCTTTTTCTTTTTTTAATTTGTCCTCCCTAGTTGCTAAAGTCAGCAGAATTGAGCAATAAGCTGCTTTGCATTTCTTTAGCTTTGTAGGCAAGCTGCAGAAAGCTACACCCATCCCGGCCTGCACAGCAGCCCTTCCAAGGCAGGGCAAACCTCACTTATCACTGAGACTAAGGCATTCCTTGGAATTAGTTGTAATTTTAAAAATTTGGTTTTAATTAAAACAAAAAAAAAAAAAAAAAGAGGAAACTCATGGCACAGAAATGTGATATTCATGACTGCTAGGAAAACTTACACTGTCAAATTGTTTCTATTTTAAGCTAACAACATAGAATTTAGAGTCAGGTCAGCCTTGCATAGAATTACGGAATCATTATGGTTGGAAAAGCCCTCCAGGATCATCCAGTCCAAGTTGTGCCCAATCCCCACCTTATCCCAGCCCAGAGCTCTGAGTGCCACCTCCAGCTCTTCCTTGGACACCTCCAGGGATGGGCACTCCAAACTTCCCTGGCAGCCCCTCCAATGCCTGATCACCCTTTCCAGCAAGAAATTCCTCCTGAGGAAATTTCTGTAGGCAGCAGAAAGAGACAAATGAGAGGAAACAAGGGAAAACTGTGTGGAAAAAGCAGCAGTGCAGCCAGAGCTGAACACTTCTGCAAGGGGAAGGGTTTGTTCTTCACCAGAAAGCCCTTGGCTTTTGAGAAAACCTCTCACAGATACCACACAAAGGTTGGGTTGTGCTGGATGTGTCACAAAGAGCTGCCAGGGAAACATTTTCAAAAGAGAATTTCATTTTACCCAAAACCATAATGAAACCGGTTCTTTCCCAAATGGGATCTGTGGCCTGTCTGTAAATTGAATTCTGTCACTGACCTGTAAGAGATACTTGAATCCACAAGAAGCTCAATGCCTGACAAAGCCACAGCTCCGACACTGACAGCAGCACCTCCCCAGGAACTGGGCACTTGGATGGATATTTAGATTAAAATCCTGGTTTATAGGCAGAACTGCAGATGGATTTGGATTCCATCCCTCTTACTCATTTTGAAGCTTGGTTAAGTTTGAAGCACAGCAAAAACCCAACTCAATTATAATTTCTAACTGTCAGGAAGGAATTCTATCAGCTCCCTCCTCCAAAAGGAAATCCACACTGTCTAGCAGTAATCAGTTCCATTTGTGACCCTCCCAACAAAACACTTTTTGTCTGTGATTTGTATTCAGCTTTGGACACACTGATTTCAGACCCTCTGTGGATTGTAATGTCTAAACAGCCCTTTTATTTTTAAATAATACAACCAAGAAACTATTTGGCAGGGTCTGAATCTAGAGCAAAATCTCCCAATTGCACAGGGGTCTGGGCTGCACAGCAAGGCAGGACACTCACAGACAACTCCGTTTGTTCAGTTTAGCTAAGAATAGGACATGAATAAGAAATATTTTAATCTAACAAGCATCATGTTTTAAAGGGAACTTTCAACTTTTTTGGCCAATTTGAGTGACATGTGATGATCTCATGGTGTGGCAGCTGGAGACCAAATGAAGCTGCAGTTCTGACCACTGAGGGAGGGCTGAACTCTGCGGGTCTGGATGTGGGAACATTCTCAGGTTTTGGGATTCAGAAGCACCAATATGGAAAGGACTGAACCTGTTCCTGTGTGCAGACAGCCAGGCAGCTCCCAGGATGGCGATTTAGGACACAGAACCTTCCAGCCCCTTTCCACTCGTGCACACCTGGGCCAGGTTTCACCACCAGTGTGTGGGGGAAGTTGCTGCATCTCAGTGCAGTCCCCAGCAGGCAGGTTCCACACCACAGAAACAGCCCCTGTTAGACAACTGGCACTAACTGGATGCTTTTTGGAGCTTTTCAGAAGAGAGGCCAAGGCTTGGACAGCATGGAAACAAAACCAACTGTCCCATGAATTCCCCAGAACAGCCCCATGGATGCAATGCTGCAGGAGACTCATGTGGCATCTCAAAACCCCCAGATGACAGATTCCAAGACTTCTGCAGTTTTCAACTTTCACCACCATTCAAATTCACCTACATTAAAAGAAAATTAAATTGCCCTCTCCAACAAAAAGCAAACCACAACAAAGCAAACATCCTCCAGCAAAACTATTCCCTTGAATCCATTAAAAGTTGCCAAGTCAATGTTCCAGTGCCCGGTGCCCATCCCGGGCTGCCAACAGCACAAGTGGCACTGTGGGCTCCTGTTTCACACCAGCTGTGGCAAGAACTGCACCACAGGCCAGAAATATTTCACATTCCAACAATATTTCACATTCCAACAACCTATCACATTGCTTCCCAGCTGGAGTTTTGGAAAGGGAAGGAAAAGCCCCCACTGAAAACACTTCCATAACCCATAAATGTTTTAAGAGCATCCACCTGGGGATGGTGGAATACTGGACACAGAGAGGCAAAGCCTGAGCTCATAAACCCAGGGGTACAGGGAGAATCTCTACATTAACCAACTTATTAGGCAGGAATTTGTTGTAATAGATGAGCAGATCAGACTCAAAACAGGAGTCACTATTTTGGCCCAGTGGGCAGGAAAACCTGGGACCAACAGCTTGGACTCTGCCTGATATCCCTACGAAAAGAGAAGCAAAACTGAGTATTGTGTTCCCCTGTGTATTTTTTAGCAGAGTAATAGCAAAATCAAAAGCTTTCAATTCATTCCCTTTAGGATTTACAACTGCTGTGAGTAGAAGGAAAGTGCAGGCATATAAAACACTAACAGGATTTTAACGTGTATTGTCAAACAGAATTAGACTGCAAATAAAAGCCCTACCATGGGACACCTTTAGTGCAGAAATTTCATTATCTGTAAGCAACAAATAATAAAGGATAATAAGGCAAAGAATACAGAATGAGGAGAACAAAGTTGATTCCTAGCTATGCATACAAAATGTGCCTGAATGCTTCCTGGAAGCTCCAGCAAACCTCAAACTGTTTGATGTGCTCACATCTCTGGAAAACAAAACTTCTCACCACCACATACATTCTACAGCAAGCCAATTTTTAATTATATCCATCAAAACAATAATAAAATCCCAGCAGTTTCATTCAACCTGTTTGAATCATGGAGACCACCTATGCAAATATCAACACTCCATTTGAATCTCCGGGTAGCTACTGCCAATTATAAATGGGGACACTTTTAAAAATGAATTACAAGGATAATGAATCATGTTCACACACAAAGGTAACAAGGTAACTTCGTGCAGTGGTTTTAAAAGCCTCCTCTTTTCTGCATTTCTATTCTGGTTAGTTTGTGCCAAGATTTGAAAAGCAGATTTCAGTTTTA
Source organism: Rhipidura dahli (assembly GCA_013399225.1). NCBI lineage: Eukaryota > Metazoa > Chordata > Aves > Passeriformes > Rhipiduridae > Rhipidura > Rhipidura dahli. The sequence goes on along the minus strand of VXAC01005037.1, from coordinate 335,568 downwards.
AAAGAGGGAGAGAGGAAAGTGAAAAACTTCCTGCCTTCCCTCTGGTCATTCCATGTAGGTATTATGGGATTCAAGCATCAACAAGGGAATATTCTGCTGTAAAAAACAGGCTACAGCAATATGGACAAGAATGCTGCACAAACATTTTCATGATTGTGCTCTCATCTATTCTGTCAAAAGGTAAATTATTTGGAAGTACCAACAGAACCTTTCAGAAATATACAGTGCTACTAAGGGCCCAGTTGGCTTGACAAAAAACCCCCATTATTTCTCTTTCTGCTGTCAGAAAGTTACAGAGGGTTTGAATTCTGTAGTTAAACACTGAAAACTGTAATTACAGGAGTGGCACAAATCAGCAGAGGAAGAGAGCAGGAACTTCCCCCTCCCAGCTCCTGCTGAGGACACAGCCCTGTGACTCAGGATCACAAAATCCAGCTGGGAGGAGAAAAGAGAATTTTTGTGCAAAAAACCCAACATTTCAGAATGAGATCTGCTGCTACAACAGGGATTCTGCTGGTCTATTTTTATTTAACAGAAGCTGCATCTAACACAGGTTCATCAGCTGTGAACAGGTTTATAACCAACTTACAAACAGAGTAACTCCAGACAGGATGAGATCACCCCAAAAGTTCTGTATCAGAGGTGGACAGAGAGCCCTGGGGGAGGGACAGAGCAGTGGCTGCTCCACTGAGGCTCCTCATTGTTTCAGAAATAGTAAGCTGTGTGAGTAACCCAGTTGGAACACTCCTCCTTGGAACGTTTTGCTGAGCTGTGAGTTGTAAAAATAGATTTGTAAGCCTCAGACTTGTCCTCACTGTCTGCAATGGATCTCTTGGTGGTGCTGGAAGAAGCTTTATTGACTTTTCCTGGGACTGATGGATTTCCATTCTCTGAGGAGAAAAGGGAATAGAATGAAGCATGACAGCTTACAGTGGACAGAGGTATTTAAATAAAGATGAAAAACACTGTTTGAAAATTAAAATATATACATTTTTCCCATAACTGGACTCAACAGCTTTCAGAATTCACACTCAAAATACATTTAGAAATCTTGAGAGAGGAATTCTGTAAATCCCTTGAACTGCAATTCAGTACTGACAACATTTATTCCTCTGTGTGAAAAATGGCTCTGAGCTCTGCTCTGAAGCAACATGAAAGCCCCCAGCAGCCTGCAGGATTGTTTAGAAATCAGCTATCAAATGCCAAAAGCTGAATTTGTGCCACACTTTCCCCAGAGAATCCCTCTGTCCCCTTTATTCTTTGAAAAGTTATGACCAACAACAAAGCTCTGCATCATTTTATATTTGTAGTAGGGAAATGTCCATCCTCTACTTCTGATGCCATTTTTCTCAGTGTATTTTATCTACTGCTACACAAAATACCTTTTTTCAATTGACTATTTTATCTCCCAAGTTGCAGGATGGTGGTTTGAAAAAGCCAAGTCTCTGGCACAAAGAAATGAACACAGAAACTCAACATGCTGAGTGCAACTCAGGCACAGGGGCTCCCAGGAATTGTGTGTGGGACCCCAAATCCTCACAGAGCTGGGTGTGCAACCCCAAATCCTCACAGAGCTGGATGTGCAACCCCAAATCCTCACAGAATTGTGTGTGGGACCCCAAATCCTCACAGAATTGTGTGTGTGACCCCAAATCCTCACAGAACTGGGTGTGTGACCCCAAATCCTCACAGAGCTGGGTGTGCAACCCCAAATCCTCACAGCCCAGACCCTTTTCAGATCTGCAGAATGTCTGCAATGCCACCAGCAGTTGTCTGGAAAGTGCTGCCAAACCCTGGATTTGGAAGAATGCAAGCCCAGGAACCTCAGGGTGCCGTGTTCACAGATTGGCTCCCAAGCTCCTGCCATTCCTTGTGGATTTTCCTTTATTTTCCCTTCTCTCCTCTTAATCCCTTGCTGGTCAGAAACAGCAGTTTCAAAAGGCACATTTTTTTTTTTTCTTTTACACCCTCAGAAAATAACAAATTCATTAACATTATTACAAATACAAGGTTGCTCAACATCCAGGAGCAATTATCATCATCTGGGATGAAGTATTTTTAAAAGCCTCTCCTGTATAAAAGCAGACAGCAGAGGGCAGGTCAGGCATTGCTGATGGAATTTCAGCTTCTCCCAGTTCGTCTATGGATCACCACTCTCAGATTCTTCAAATTATTCTGATTTTTTTAATGTAGAGGATTTAATACTTCCCACAGAAACCTCAGACTGATCTTAAAAATGTACCCATTCTGTGTGAAAATATCAGTATAGGGACATGAAATAGCAGAATAAATATTAAATAAAGAGAGGGCACCATGCTTTGAATTTAAGGGTTGCCAAGTTTACTCAAAGCTTTGAGGCTGCTGTAGGTTCACCAGGGCACCCTGAGGTTCTGTTCCAGTGCTCCCAAGGACACACAGCAAATTAGCAGATAAAAAGAGGACTAAAAGTTAAATAATCAGGGATTTTTAATACAGTTCATCCCAATAAAGTGCCATAATATAGTTTTTGACCAATTGTACATCAGGAAACTGCAAATTCTCCTCCACTTCCTCACAGCCAACAAAACAGACCCTGGAGTGTGTAAATAATAATTTCTAACCCCATCCATTATGGGAATGCCATAAACAAGCAAATCTGGTCCTGTTTTTCACTTTAGGATTAACCACCAACCTGAACTTTTGGTGAAGACAATCTGCCTGTTTTCCCCAGAGCTGGAATTGACAGAATCCTTTCCATTCTTAGCTTTTGAGGGACCTGGAGAATCTAAAAGAATAAAAAAAGCCAAAGCAATGAAATCCTGAGTCGGCTTCAAGGCTCAGAAGGTGACACAGATTGGGAGCTGTGTTACCTGCAGAGGTCTCTTGCTGAGAAGCTGCTCCTGCTGACTTGGATTTCTTTGATTTCTGAAACAACACAAAGCAGAAACCTGGTAAGGGACTGAAAGGAGATAAAACTCCCAGCCCATATTTGACAGACACACAATTCAGTACATTTTTATCTCTTACCCAGTGGAGCTTTTCTTTCCTCATTTTTTTGTATTATTTCTGCTAGGAAAAATTAATGCTCTTGGGAACCCTGCAGTTACATTGAAGAAAATTGTGCAGGATAAAATTGGATTTGTCTAGATTTAATATTCTGGTTTGCCTACTTTGCAAGGTGGGTGTGTTATTAAGTGATAATCTGAACCCACACAGCAGGACAGCAAATTGTACAACATTAATAAGACACAATTAATTATAATCAATAAAGATGTTTTTCAATAAAAATTTCAGGAAAATCCTGAATCTCATATCCACTAAATTTTGTTTAGTCCATAAAAATATTTTTCCTGGGTAACAGTCAGTAACTGGACCCTCTGCTGCAGCATTGCTTGTGAATAAAGGATGCACATGGTTAATCCAAATTTTTTAAAAGCATCTGTGGAGCAGATTTTCCAAATTAATTTGTTTGTACAGATTAAAAAACACAGAATAAACAAGAAGAATCCCATTACTGACTTTGCTTACATAAATGCCAAGCTGAAAAAGAAAGATATATTGTAACAGTCATCAGCATTATTCTCACTGGATACATTCTGGATTGTGAACGTGTTTTAAGACAGCTGCACAACCTCAGAGAAAATAAATATATTTAATTCTGTTCTAAAACTCAGGAGAACCCCTGCAGTGAAGCAAAGGATTAATGCCCAAGGGAAAAAATGCCCCAGCAAATGTTGCTGCAAAGCTGAGCCAGGAGGTGGTGGCAGAGGATCATGGAATGGTTTGGGTTGGAAGGACCTGAGAGCTCATCCCATTCCACACCTTCCACTGACCATTCCCATCCAACCTGGCCTTCAGGTACCTGGGAAACCTCAGTGCAGGGGATTTCCACCTTTCCTTAGGGGTGGATTTCCAAAGAAAAGGCCCATCCCAGCTGGCTGTAACCCTGTGGATGTGTATATTCAGTGTGCATTACACAGTTTATAGAGACACTTCAGTATGGGCACAGTGACAGAGCTGAGCTTGAATCAATTCTTGTGCTAATGCCAGCTGCATCTTCCTGATGTTTTGTCTCATGGGGATAATGAACAGGAGTTTGTGCTTCCTGCTCCAACCACAGCAGGTCCACTGAGCCTGCTCAGAAGGAACTGAGGAGGAAATAACAAACTGGGAATTGTGCTGACACTGGGACTGGAGCTCCCAGGTCTCAGATGGTGCCAGGGACAGCAGGGGCTGGTTCCAGCTGCAGGGACCAGCTGGGGCAGCAAGGTCACCACCTGAGCTGCTGAGAGATTTGCAAATCCTGCCCTGTCATTCTCCACTAACCAAATAAATCCCATTTGCATGTTCCCCCAGAGCACAGAGCCCCAAGACCAGGGCACGGTGTCCTTTTGTGCTGTCACCCTAAAAGCCACAACTGCCTCGGACATTTAGGGACTTCTCTGCTGTGCAGAAGTTGGGGATAGCATCAGCTTTCAGATTATTCAAAATTACTTGACCCAAAGCTACAGGTGCTTTTCTAGGGCCCCGTTCCTAAAGAAAATAAAGTGCAACCAACCCCTGCTTTTGGGGCTGAGCACCCATCTGCTGAGATCTGCAACAGTCTAGCATTGAATTATAAATTTTTTTTTCCCAAACTTTTAACTACTGAGTACTGAGGGGGGAAAAAAAAGAAAACCCATCTGAACAGACACCATGAGATCATCACTCTTATGCCAGAAGCTATAGGACATGACATGCACAGACTGTGAAAAACAGGAAACGGACAGCAGGATTTTTATGGAAAACCATCCTTTTGATGTATTGCCCAGGCCCAGTGACCTGGGCCAGATGAATAAAGGCCCTGTGAGGAGCAGGAATCATAGGTTCCCTGGCAAGGAAACAAGCATTTGTTTTAAAACAAACTAGGGAAATATTTGCATGGCAAAATCAAGGGGTGAAACCTCCATCTCAAGTCTCAGATGCTGAAAGCTCAGATGCTGAATGGTTCACGTTCCTGAGATCCAGCTAAGTCTGAGCACCCTGGCCTGAGTCAGCACTGAAGGTTTGCTTGCTTTGGCATCCTCCAGGAAGCAGCTCAGGGAAAAACAGCAGTGCTGAAAAAATTCCCACATGCAGAAGTGTCATCTGACAGCTCAGCACCCCAGAGAACAACTCCCACCTCGCAGGGCAGTGCAGTAGAGCTGCAAGGACTCAATTTCCACCACATTTTACCCAGCCACACAAAAGAATGCAAAGGCCTCAACAGCATGGTGGGAATGAGGTGGGAATTAGCAGTGCAGTAATTGCTGAGGACTGTGAAAACCACAAAACATGATAAATCCCCACACTGACATCATCAGCCCAGGAATGCACAGATCCCAACATCCTGTTTCTGGCAGAGGCCAATAAAAGACATCTTCTTTTAAAGATCAAAAAACTGATGCCATCATCAGGAACTGCCACAAGAAATACAGGGATGACGTAGCTCATTACTAGAGTTAATTAATTTCAAGAAAACCCTGAAGTATTGCTGGCACAGCATCCATTTTGCCCATTCTGGGAGCACAGGGCACTGCCTGCTGGGCAGGAGAAAGTTTAAGATGTACCACTTCAAGATGTTCTTGGCAAAATACACACAAAAAAACCCCACTGCTTTTCAAAGTAGTGCTTAAATACAATACAGCTCAAAATCCCTCCAGCTGCATAAAGATCAGCAAATCTAAGAGCAGATTCAAGGCAGACAAGAATTCTTCCAATTCTGTAATAAATACTGTATAAAAACCTTACCTTTTCTAATTTACTTTTAAGTCTTCTCTCCTCCATCCTCTTCTTCAGGATTTCCACATCTTCTTTATTACCATTGAGGACAATCACATCTTCCTCTTGAAAGGGAACACCACACTTCATGAAAAAAAAAAAAGGACAAAATTGCATATTTATTTNTTATTATTATTATACAGTGGGGATAAAAAGGGGCCATAAAAGCAGAATAATTCATTACCCTTGCCTTGCTGTCTCACTGGATTGTGCCACAGGGACCAGACCCTTATCTGATTTATCAAACACTCCCAAGTTTCCAACTACTTTCATAAATTAATCTGGATAATGGCTGTAACGTGCTCTGTGTACTTCCACATTAGTTTCATGGTTGAAGGCACAGATGTTTCCCTGTGCACATTTGCAATCATCTGATGTATGAGCACACTGACCATGATGTTTTCTTGTCTAAGATCTCAATTTGCTTGGTTTCCAGTTGGTTTTTTTTCCTTTTTTNTGACGTAGCTCATTACTAGAGTTAATTAATTTCAAGAAAACCCTGAAGTATTGCTGGCACAGCATCCATTTTGCCCATTCTGGGAGCACAGGGCACTGCCTGCTGGGCAGGAGAAAGTTTAAGATGTACCACTTCAAGATGTTCTTGGCAAAATACACACAAAAAAACCCCACTGCTTTTCAAAGTAGTGCTTAAATACAATACAGCTCAAAATCCCTCCAGCTGCATAAAGATCAGCAAATCTAAGAGCAGATTCAAGGCAGACAAGAATTCTTCCAATTCTGTAATAAATACTGTATAAAAACCTTACCTTTTCTAATTTACTTTTAAGTCTTCTCTCCTCCATCCTCTTCTTCAGGATTTCCACATCTTCTTTATTACCATTGAGGACAATCACATCTTCCTCTTGAAAGGGAACACCACACTTCATGAAAAAAAAAAAGGACAAAATTGCATATTTATTTTTCTATTTCCTAGAAACAACACTCTGGACTAATTCTTCTTTTTTTTTTTCATGAAAAAAAAGGTCCCTTAGTGTATTTTTTGTTCACGGGTTCCTTGTATTACTGGCACAAATGTACTTTAAAGTATTCCTAATTAGAATCTCTCAATTTTCTGAAACCCACAGCTAAAACCCAAAAGCACTTTCTGATTTTCAGCCATGAATGGATTGAAGACCTTGATGCCATTCTGCTCTAGAATTTATCTTTCAGCTTAGTGAGATAAGAAACAACAACTGATGGGAGAAGTTCCTTTACACTGACCAGGGACAACACCAAAGGTACTATTCCTCTACATGTGGAACAGACTGCAAGTTTTTCTCTTCAACTGGTAGACAGGAAAACGTGAAGGTGTNTGGCTGTAACGTGCTCTGTGTACTTCCACATTAGTTTCATGGTTGAAGGCACAGATGTTTCCCTGTGCACATTTGCAATCATCTGATGTATGAGCACACTGACCATGATGTTTTCTTGTCTAAGATCTCAATTTGCTTGGTTTCCAGTTGGTTTTTTTTCCTTTTTTTTTTTCTTTTGGTTGGTTGGTTTTGGGGATTCTTCTTTTTTTTTGGTTATTTTGTTAAATGCAGAAGCTTTCTGCTAATCTGCAAGATTAATTTATAATCCTACCTCTGCCATTACTCTTCTTTTTCTAAACAAAGGTTTAGAAAGGTTGCTCCTGTATTTGCAGTAGGAATTAAACAAATGAAAGGACATATGGGCAGGACTTTGCTCAAGTGCTGAGCACAGCTTCAAAAATGAACCTGAACCCAAGAGGTAGGAGACTGAGAGGAGAAGCAAGGCTTAGAGAGAGGCACAGGAGGGCAGGAAGGAAGAGAAGAAATCACACACAAGAAGTGTTTTTCCATTTCTGCTCAATGAGAAATCCCAGCCTGGTGTGATCTCACACTTGGGAGTGAGAAGGCTCCAAAATCAAGAATTTTAGTCTTCATTCTGAGGCAGGAGCTGGCAGCTGACCTGATTCTAAAGAAACTCCACACATTCAGTTCTAGAAGCCCCACAGTTTATTTTCTAGGGTGTTTCCTAATACAGCATTTTTCAAAACTGTTTTGTCAGTAGACTCTAATTTTATTAAATGTTTCATTTTGAAAGAGCAATCAAATCCCAGTTCCCATCTGGAAAACACAGGTGGAATTGTTCACAACTGAAATGTTTTTACAAGAAAACAGGGAAATGAAGACAGTGTTCTCTTTCCATTCCCTGAATTTTTTGCCATGACAACATTGGATTATGTCAGAGACCATATCCTTCCAAACATCTTAGCGTTTTAATAATGAGATAAAAAGCAGAAAGAAATTTCAGTTTTGCAAATTCAGATGTTTGCTCCTTTAGATTAATTCAGGTCTTGGGGCAGATGTTTGTTTTGTGATATCACAGGGTCTCCTTTGCTGTACCTTGTTTATCTTGGGACTATATGAAGGTACTTGCTGTAGTTCTTAGCACCTTGAATAGAGGACATTCCTATATGAGATCGTTCTTATCTTTCTTAAAGTATAAAATACAGGATTTTAAAAGAAATAATGAACTCTTTATTTCAGATGACTTCCTGAATTCTAGAGTTTACCGTTTCAGCTGCCTAAGACAAGAGTTGTATATTATTTCTTGCTGTAAATTACATTGACACACTGATTTTTTAATAGCATTTAAAATGTAGTTCTATGTGTGACCACTCCCAGTCTTAATATAATACAAATAAACAACAGCCAAATGTGTTTTCATATCTAAATGTTTACACCAGTGCTACTGTTTAATGTCTTCAGAGAAACCTAAAGGCTCTTTCCCAAATTTTAAACACTGAATTCCTGCAGTGTTCCTGACCGTGACCATTACTGGGAAATGCACAATTCCCACCAGGATATGGGATGGCCACAGCCTGACTGTCTCTCTTTAAACAGGGCAGGCATTTAGGAAAAGGACTGAACATGCACAGATCACTGCACTTTTCATCTCCCAGCCACACAAACTTGTGTATTAAAGATTATTGTAGCTAAAATATGTTTTAAAAGAGAGAATTTTTCCAGAGGTTTAGCCATTAAAAGTTCAGTAGTGTCAGATTTGCTGAACATGGTTTTTTACATTGTCACCCTACCCAGACATGCAAGGGGTCAGAGAGTAAAGGACAGCTTGGGAACAGTGGAAATTTCCCACCTACTGATTCACAGAACGTGAACTTTCACTCAGGAGCTGCAGCAGCTACTTCAAAACCAGTCCAAGAAAAAGCCTCAATTTACAGAGTTTCTCTGTAACTCTGTGTTACTCTCTGTAACTGTAACTTACGCCAAGGTTTTCTCCATTTATTTCTGACTAACCTGGTATTTTTATCAGAACATTTCCTTCCAATCCCAGTATGTTTAAGCTCAACTTTCCACTCATTAAACCCCCTAAGAACCTTTGAAAAGCTGTAACAGCAAACACTCTGTGTGTGAAGGATGATCCAAAGCAACCTGCTGCACACCTTTATTGGCACCAGAGAACATGCAGGGCGTAGCACCCCTGTTCATGTCTGCCTGTGGTTCATTTTACACAGACTTTTGCAATTTTACAATTCTGCCATCTGTCTTGTTTGTTTGCTTATGTAAAAGTTCGAGCTTTAAGGGCTGGGGTCTTACACAATTTGTGGTTTCTTTATCTCAGGGTTTCAAACACGGCACACGGTTCTATCACACGGATTCATCACACACATCTAATTTTACTGTTGTAAAACATATTCTGTATATAGCTCTGCTTTATTGATTATATTCTGTTTCCTATGCACTACAACACAATATATTTTTCCAGCCTTCTGGATCAGTTCCCTTTCTTACTTTCCTGACCCACCAGGGCTGCACCTTTGCTTACAGAAGTGCTTAGACACAGCAGCCACACTTCAGCCTCTTCTTATCTCCTTACCCCACCAGGGTCAGACCCCATTTTGCAGAAGTGGCAGCAGTTACTTTCAAACCCTCCCTTTTTAATCTCTTTAGCCCACTCAGGGCTCGATCCCTGTTTTGCAGGGGTGCTTACACTTACAGAGGTGCTCACACTGAATTCTTTTGCTAACTTACACCTTTAATTCTTTTGCTAATTTACACTAAGGTGCTTATCCAAAGTGACAGTTTCAAGGAGACCTTTCATTTATTCTCATTTCAGCTTCCAGCCACTGGAAATGCCCGGCAGCAGCAATTCCCTGCTGGAATTTTTGGCTCCGAACAGGAAAGTTTCAGCAGGCGAATGGTTAAGGGCATGCAGAGGAGGAGGAGGAGGAGGAGGAGGAGGAAGAGGAGGAGGCAGGTTCCCAGTTTTCCCAGCCAGCGGGCTCGGCTGCCGCAGCACAGGGGCACAGGTTAAAGGCTCGGGGGCACGGCAATTGTTCCCGATCCCGGGCAATATTCCCTCCGCATCACCCCGTCCGCTTCCAGCCCTTTCCAGGCTGCCTCGGCCGGAGAAGTTTCCCCGGCGGGTGGGAGGCAGAGCTGAAGGCACCGGGAATTCCTGCGGGATAAATATGCTAAACACTGCGGGGAAGGCGGGATGAAAACATTCCCGATTAATGGTTAACCTCGCTCGGGATGAGGGACACCGGCTCCTGCTGAAGGACAATGAGACCCTGGATTTATCTTTATTATGCTGCCGTCTCCTGGCTAATTCTGGACGAGGTAAGGCTGCATCAGTTGCATCGCAGCGTTGCGCTTTTTTGCTTTTTTGCTTATGTAAAGTGGCGATTTTACTCAGAAAATACTCAAATCTGCAGTCAGGTTAATGGGTTTTTTCCCTTCTTTACCTTGGCACGGATGTACAAAAGGATGGAGATCATTACTGATCACAACATTACTGCTAATTGTTTGTATTGTAAAAATCACAGTATTTATGCAACTTAAGGTTGGGTTTTTTTTTTTTTCAGCCCTGTAATTGAAGGGTTTAAATAGCTTTCATGGTATTTGTTTAAAACTACTATGAGGTCAAATACACAGGGGGAAAAGAAAAACGTAACAGGAAAACAGGAAAAATAGCAAAGAGGAACACTAAAACTCCATAAATTTGTTGATTATGTATCAGTAAATTCTAATGCAGTGTTTTAAAATAAGAATTATTTCAATAACTGGGTTTGATGGAGAAATGTTTTTACTCAATGCATCTCAAAATCCAGAAGCAGACTCTGTATCCTGACCACCCTTTAAACAAAAAACAAAACAACGGACAAAGCACTTAAAAGCACTGATTTTAACATTTTTTAAGGACTGAATTAGTCCTCCCCGTTATAAAATGTCTACATTAATACCTGCATAAATACCTTTCAAAGAAAAAAAATCAGATATAAAAAAAGTTGAAATAAGTATTTAATGCCTTTTCAGCATATTATTAGAAGATGAAGCATTCCCAAGTAATTTGTCTCACTAAATCACGAGGTCATATGAAACAAACTTTATCTAAACTTCAATATTAAGCAAATGCAAAGAGCACCGAGAAAACAGAATGTTTAGAGGTGCAGTGATGCAGTCCTAAATGCAAAGGCAGGGAGAAACAGCAAAAAGCAAAGCGAGTTGTTACAACAAAATGCACAGCCAAGTATGTGCTAATGGGGTCTCAATGAGCTGAGCTGAGGCTTTTTCCAGGCATCATCATAATTCCCCTTTCCTCTAGAGTTTACTTTGTTAATTGAGATGGAGTATCTCAGGCTTACAGCAATTTTCTGTTAAGTAATATCCTTAAAAGTATCCACAAAGGTGCTTGAAAATCCCTACTTTACAC
>VXAC01005037.1:284298-324054 GCA_013399225.1 Rhipidura dahli | reverse complement strand
TCTTTCCCCCCCCCCCCCCAAGAATGTCACACACTACTCACAGGATTTTTAAAAATTCATACAACTTCATCCTCCAGATTTAGAAAACCTGTGCATAACATAAGAAATGCTGAGTTTCAAAGGCATTCTGCTAACACAGAATATCTATCATGGCACTCTTGCATAATAAGACTCAAGGACAAGATAGACCCAGGCTGGGTTATGGACAGTGGAAACCTGGAGAATAATCCTTGCCAGGAAACAGGGGTGAGAGGATCCTGCTAAACAACAAATTTCCTCTCCAGTGGCACTGAGAGCTGCAATTCCAGCTCTAAATCCGGTAAAACACTACCAAAAGGCCACTGCTTTCATTCCATAATATCCCCTGAGGCTGAAAGATGTCAAATGCTGTTCTTGCAGGCCAGGCTGCATCATTCAGCATTCCCCATAAACATGTTCACACTGCAGAGGAATTGCTGCCTCTTTCCTGATTATGGGGTGTTTGTGTATTTTTATGCTGCCATAAAAATACAGTTTCTAGATGTCACACAGTCCAGTAGGAAAAAATCCATAGTAAACACTTAACAGCCTGAAACAGCCCCAGAAGCTATTACTTGAAGGGTAATAAAAATTCAAGTGTATGAAACAAGCAGGTTCCAGCTTGGCTCCCTAGAGCTACACTCGGCAACCTGTCCAAAGTGTATTTAAGGAAAAACCTGCCAATTACCCTCGTTCTGGGCAGATTCAGAGAATATTTCCAGTTGGAAAGGACCCACAAGGATTGCTGAGTCCAACTCTCCAGTCAGTGATCCGTACAGGCACTGAATCCACAATCTCAGTGTTAAGATGTTTTGTATTTTAGCAGGTATAAAATCCCAAATATTTCTACAGCTGCCCACTGTCTTTAGGGTCATTCTCACATTCAGGAATGAACCTTCCCTGTGACATCCCAGAGATCTTGTGACATTCACTAATTCAGAGGAATCTCAAGGTTCCTCTTGCAATTATTCCCTCAGAATAAAGAGTTTGTCCAAGTCCAGCTCCACAGAAATCAGCATTTCCCCAGTTCCAGCCCCTGGGTCCTCACAGAAACCCCCTCTGGGCTCAGGCACAGGATGGATTTCATTTTTACTGCAACAATCCTGCTTTTCACCTTGCAGCAGCGGCATCCCTGTTCTCCTGCTTTCTGCACAGCATCCAAAGGTTGACACGGACTGGATTTGCTGCAGCTTTTTGTTCAGATGGATGGAACGCTTCTACCAAGGTTGTTTACCCAGTAAATGGATCCCTGAGGAGCTCGAAGGCAGAAATATTCTCCTGGGAGCTGATTTCCTCATGTTTTTCTTTGAGCTGCTGACAGAACATCCCGGGAAAATGGACGAGCCCTCCACCTAACACACAACTCCCCTTTCTGGAATGCTCAGTGGAAAAGAGGCACCATTCCAGCATGAAATCCAGTGCATACCAGTAAGGACCAAAAGATAAATACATTCTTTCCCATAAGCCTAATAAGATCGTAAAAATGTGGGAATATGGAGTATCCCTTTCCTTGGGTCAATTTGTGTTCTTAACGCTTTTTAAATTTTATGTCTCGTTGCTACTTTAACTACAGTGCCCTCTTTATTTTCAAGCTTTTAAGGGAGATACTGATTTTTTAATAAAAAGAAGTATTTTACATTTCTTTCTAATGAAAAACCTCTAGGCTTCTAACCACAGCAGCAGCATTCCTTTAATAAAACTACCTTTATAAAAATCTTTTTCTCTATTCCTGTGTAAAGCCAAATACATCATGATTTTGACAGCTGCAAAGTGTAAAATATTTCAAGGTGAAATGTGAATTTCGTTTAAAAAATCATTGAATGAAAGAAGAGAAAATTAATTACCTTTAAAATAAAATGAAAATCTGTTAGAATTTGACTATTAAGGTTAATGGCAGTTGATGGACCTTCTCCTTGGTATTTTTCTCTAGCAGTTTTGATGCCAAATGCTTCAAGGATAAAGACTTTGTGTAATTGCTGTGAGATTCAGGACTGCTGCACTCTCATTCTTCTGACTGTTCAACAAGGTAAATGTAAGGGAAAAACCACAATGGGAAAACTCCCGTGCCAATATGCTGTAAATTGGTTATCTCTGAATGCCAGTACTGGCACTTGTGTCCTTATCTCAGGGTAAAATATGCCAAAAACAAGAAATGAGCGTTGTCCCCGTGTTGAGTTTTCCAAAGCACTAATACAAAGATGTCAGAGGGAAAAAAAAAAAATCTCAGAGTCAGAAACATTTGCTGACTTTATAAGGATAAAACCCAGTGTATTTTGTGGATTATGTTTTAGTCTCTTCCTTCTGTTTATTTAATAAGTTTTCTGTTGATTTAATTTACTGAATTCTGATCCTCTGGCGGAACTTCAGGTTTCCCAGGCCTTGAGGAAATCTCAGCAGCAGCTGCTGCTCAGCACTCAGAGCTCACTGCTTCCCTGGGGCCCTGGGCTCACCCACGACCTCAGAGCACAGGAAACCCCCACTGAGCCCCCCTTGGCCAAGCAGTGAAGAATTCAAAGCCATTTTGGGCTTCCTTTGTATTTTGAGATAATTTTGTCCTGGAAAGACAGAATTCCTGCCTCATGGTTGTGCATTCCCAGGACCTGAGTGCACTCAGCATGGGCACACAGGGTTCCTCCTGGTAGTAATCCCAGGATTTATAAATGCAGCACTAACACGGCATCTGTTTAAAAAAGAGAAACAGAAAGGTTCTCTCGCTCTCTCTCACTTTTCCTTTCAGATGATCTGAATGTTTCTCTGGATTATGATAAGGAGACAGGATCTGGAAGTAGAAGATGAACCCACTTCATGCAAAGAAATCAAGATTTTTAGTGTGTGTTGCTGTCTGTACGTTCATCTACACCTTCTTCTACCTAAAGGTTCCACTTTATGAAGAGCCAAATGACCAAAAATTCCGAGTCAAAAAAGCAGAGTGTGGTTTTTACCCAGATGAACTTTGCTCAGCTCTTTTTATGGGGAAACCTGCAGCCTTTAGAATTGGAAACTTTTGCCAGAAGTCCTACCAGCCCAAACCACTCAGCTGCATTCATACTTCCTGCAGCTGCTCCACAGTCCTGAAGACTCTGCATTTTATCACCAGACCCCTGTCAGAGGAAGAAGGAAATTTCTCCTTGGCGTACATTATTACAATTCACAAGGAGCTGGAAATGTTTGTGAGGCTGCTAAGAGCTATTTATATGCCTCAGAATATTTACTGCATCCATATTGATGAAAAGTCACCCAGAGATTACAAAACTGCTGTACAGAACATCGTTAACTGCTTCGAAAATATTTTTATTTCCTCAAAAAGAGAACATGTTGTTTATGCAGGGTTTTCAAGATTACAAGCTGATATTAACTGCATGAGAGACCTCGTGAAGTCCAAAGTTCAGTGGAATTATGTTATTAACCTGTGTGGTCAAGATTACCCCCTGAAAACAAATAAAGAAATTATACAATACATAAAAACTAAGTGGAATGGTAAAAACATCACTCCTGGGATAGTCCAACCACTTCACATGAAACACAGGACAGAGGTCAGCTACAGGGAGTACGTCCATTCTGGAGTGCCATACGTGTATCCAGCAAAGATCAGGAAAGCTCAGCCTCCCCACAACCTGACAATCTATTTTGGCAGTGCCTATTACGTCCTCACTAAAGACTTTGTGGAGTTTACACTGAGTGATGCCCGGGCAAAAGCTCTGCTGGAATGGTCAAGGGACACCTACAGCCCTGATGAGCACTACTGGGTCACCCTCAATCGTTTACCTGGTAAGGGTTTGTCTTTTCTGCCACAGATAACCCCAGCAGGGCGAGGCCTCAGGCAGGAAGAGGCTTTCAGCTCCAGCTCGGAGCTTAACAGTGCTAAATTGCAGAAATAAAGTCATTTCTTCAGCTTTGGTGGTGCCCTTTTGAAAAGTCACATCTGGTGGCTGAGATTGCAGGGAAAGCTTGATTGCAGGGAAGAGCTGCTTCAGTGCAGACCAGGAGACAGAAAAATGCTGGTTAAAAAGTTTCTTTGCTGCATGAAAGCTTTTGATCTCAAGGAATAAAAAGAGCAGAAATACTGAGAATGATGTCTGCTCTTATGACATAAATATCTGCAAATAAATACCTAATGTGACTGCAGTTAAAAATTGTCCAGCAGTGAAAACTTCTCCTGTAATAAGTAAGAATCTTATCAGAGCCTTTTGTTTTTAAAGATGCTCCAGGGGCTACCCCCAATGCAGGCTGGCAAGGAGACCTAAGAGCCATCAAATGGAAAGATCAAGAAGGAGCCTCACACAAAGGCTGCAAAGGTAACATGAATTTTGATCGTGAACTCAAGTTTGATTCACTGATGAGCATTAATTGGTGATTACATATTATTTAAACCAGCCATTAAATGTGCCTCAGTGGTCATATATAATTTATTTTGGAAGTATCGAATAAAACAAGGCACCCTATAAATTATTGCACTGTATCCAATTAAAGAGATTTTGAGATATACATTATGTTAATATGTTAGTTACTTATTTTATAGAATAAAATATTATTGATATTTTATATATTTGGAGTATCCATACACTGACAACTCTTCTTGCAGCCCCTCATTACCAATGCACTGATTTTACTGATTGGCTGTCGGTGGAGGGGCTTTACCTGACAGGGATGTTTGTCAGGTACTTCCATGAACATTGGGTTAAATCCCTTCAATTTGAACAACAGCAAAAAAGAATAGTGCTGGCCACATGGAAAGCATGCAGAAATAATTAAAATCTCTAAGTGTGCAAGCTGAGCACAGGTGGAATTGAGCAGGGAATCCCAACAGGAGACCAGAGCATCTGATGCCCAACTACAAGATTTCATTAAGCAGAGCAGCGTGGCAGGGAAGCAGCTAGAGGCAGCAAACACAAAAAACATAAAGCCCAACCCTTATCTTTATACTACTGTAGCACTGTCCTCCAGCTCCACTTCCATGATGCTCTAGCAGAACTCAAACGTGAAAAACTCTTTTTAAAGAGGTTAAACACACTTTTAAATGAAGTTCCAGTACGTTTTCCCGCTGCTGCCACCTCGCTGCCATTCGTCTCTTGCAGGTCACTACGTCAGAGACATCTGCATCTACGGCCTGGGGGACCTGCAGTGGATTATTGAGTCCCCCCATCTGTTTGCCAACAAGTTCGAGCCCGGGCGGAACCCGCTGGCCATGGAGTGCCTGGAGAGGCGGCTGCGGCTGCGGGCGCTGCGCCAGGCCCGGGTGCCTGTGGAGCAGCACTGGCGCCTGCAGGAGCGCAGCCACTTCAACCTGCGGCTGGACGTGTGAGCTGCAGCTGCTCCCGGTCCAACGGGCAGCATCCCGGCACAAAACATGGACATTTACAGCCACGGGCTTCACTCTGAAGGGTAAAGCACAATCCTGTACTCCCAGAGAAATAAAGAGGTTTTCTTCATTCTGGAAGCAGTGGGTTAATGCCCAAGGAATGGCTGAGTCTATGCTGAAGATAAGGGGGGAAGCTCAGAATCCAGGAAGGGACTTATTTAGCTGGAAAAGTCAATATTCCTCATGTTCACAGCCAAAGCGTGACTAACTGGCATGAAAATAATAAAATGGAAGCAGGGACTGAACAAAGACATATGGAATATGGAGAAACAACGAATTAAAGTCATGGCCACTGAATGGATTATGAAATGTTTGGAATAATGAAGATGATGCTAAAATTTCCAAGCTTGTACATAAGTGACAGCCAGTTTCTGACACAGCCCATGCCACTGGGGGGTGTGGGTTTGTTTTTATTTCCCATGGCCAGCTGCATCCCTAATTTCATTTTGTAGCATGGCAACATCACTGCTGCCCAGGCTCTGCTCCTAATAACACAGGGATCCTGCAATGCATGTTTATCTCAAAGTCCCTGTTCTGAGTCTCTGCAGGAGTTTTGGGCAAGGAGACAGGGAAAATTTGAGGCCAAAGATTACAGGAAAACTGAGCAAAAAGCCATTTTTCAATCATTTTTCCATGTCAGTGTACCTGATTGAGGGAAGCAGAGATCCTGCAGCAAGTGCAGTAACCCCTGGCAGGGACCAGGAAAACTCGATAAAGAACTACAAATCATAAATAAAAATGAAATAAAGAAATACAAATAAATTTTAAAAAGGATCAATTTCAGTGTAATCTTCAATATGCACCCAAAACATCCCTGAGTTTTTACAAGAAAACTGGCTATAGACTGAGCCTGTTCCCAAAAAAAATTATCAAATGACCCAACAACAGGACATGGAAGCTTCTTGTTACAAACTTATTCCCAGGTTGCTGGGACTTTACTCCTCATTTTCCCACACAAGTTTATTAGAAACATCATTTCTTGCAAATGAACTTTAACCTAAAGAAAGGCCATCTGGTCCCTATTTATTTACAAAATCAACCCAAAGGCGTGTGCTCAGTTCCACGGATAATCCAGGACTTATCTTGTGGCTAAATATTGCTGGAGTTACTTTTTTATGGAGGGAAATAAAGCTAAAAAAGAAAAGGAAAATAAAAGCCAGGCACATGTTCATGCTGAGCTTGTTGAGAGTCTCTCTCCAAACCATTACTGAAGCTAATGGGTCTCTGGCATGTATTAATCATAGCAATATTCATAATTAATTTCTTTCCAGTCCACTCTAGGGCACTGCCAGCATTTATCCACTCCATGATGTCTTTTAAAACGGGAATGGAACGTTCCTTATTGCCATCACTGCAGCAAATCCAGTCTCCAGCTTGGCACCACCACAGAGAACAATTGTGCATCACTTCCAAATTGAATTAAAATGAAATATTCAATAGTCAGGCACTATATATCACGGGCTCCTTTTGCAGAAACTGAACCAGGCAAAAACCCTACACAAAAAAGGCCTCTTAAAATACAATTTTGATAGGACTTTACCCATGTCAATCTCGGGAAATCTCTGCAGTGTGATCCTCTTTGCTTAAAGAGCTTGAAACAAAATTTTAGGGAAATCATGCTTAAAACATTCCCAATCAGTAAGAAATAGTATTCAACTCAGTATTGTGATTCCCATGACCACGTCACCTACTTGAAACACACATGAAAAGCCTTCATGAATTCTGTGTTTTTCTGTTAAGAGCAGATCCATCACAACTTTCAGACCTCAGCAGATGTTTGCTAATTTTGGTGCCCTAAGAGCAGAAAGTGCCAAAGTGACTCTGGTTCCAGGAAGCACTGCTGCACACACAGCTCTGGATCTGACAGCCACGTGCATGAACTCTGTTTCTAAAAGCTTTCTATCTAAATTAAACATGGGATGAAGTGTTTGACATGGCACAGAGCTTTACAGTTAGGCACCATTTCAAGTGTGTATTTAGTTGACTCTGAAAACAAGTCCAAAATAAACTTTGGAGTGCTCCAAGAAAGTACATTTAAAATGTAATCTTGTCCTTAACTTTCAAAGTGACTCCCAGGACTTCCACCACCAATTCCATAACCTCTATCCTGTCTCCAAACCACTTCTACCATACTTTTACATCCATAGGAACTTCTTAAGAGAGTCAGCTTCCAAATTAAAGCATAATTTCTGTCAAATAGCAGACTTCCAGTTAGCAGGTACCAAAAACTGCCCATGCAAGAACCTGGAAGCCACTTGGAACAAAAATTCCAAAATAATTGGGCACCACCAAAATCCACAGACCTACACAGATCACCACAAACTTGCATCTCCAACGTCCCATCAGATACAAAAAGAGGGAGCAGAGACAGTCTTGCTCCAAAATGCAAATTTTAAACTGACAGGTTCCATCACAAACAATTCTTCCTGAGGAACAGGAAGCAGGAGGCACAGAAATCCCAAATCTGCAGAGCTGCTGCTACAGAATCTGGAAACAAAGTTATTTCTCTTCCTGCTGACTGAAATGTGACTGAGTCACATTTTAGCATGTGACAGTGTTAGGAGTTTAAATGTTCCCTTCTTACTGATCAAAAGCTCAAAAATATGGCCCAAACAAAATGCACTTCTGTGTAAAAATGTATCATTAAGATGTATTTGCACTCCCAAGTTGCTCTGTTTCAGACAAAAGGTCTTCTCCAACTCTTTTAAAAAGTCTAAGTAGAAGCTATAAAATTTGTCCCAAGCATTTCATCTACCAAGCCTGCTATCCAGCTTCAACCAGCACTAAAAAATTCTCATTGCTCTTTCAACAGATCTTTGAAACCCAACAAGTTTTATATCTTGGCAAGACAGTTCAAAGCATTCACCCTGCAGGCAGTGAGAGACAACCTCTCCTTCTCTCAGCACTGCTCCAGTGTCTGACTGGTCCTTTGGCTTAATTTTCACATTTGAAAGTCAGTTTTTAAGGTGAAACCTTCAAAATGCTACTTCAGATGTGAAGAAAAACCAGCTTCTTTTCAAGGTAAAGCACTGCAAGAATGGCCTCACACATTAATTACAGGTACTTTACTAATGGGCCCCCAGCCATGACAGTTTCCTCTCCCATTCCTGTGCTTTTCTCTACCACTACAGTCTTTTTAACAATTCCAGTGCAGCAGATAAATACATGTGTTTTATATTTCCAGCTCTTCACGTGAAGTTTCTTTGAGGCAAAAGAAAGAGAACTCTGAAAGCCCAGTTCCTCTTCCCTAGACTACATAAACCCCTTCAAATCCAGAACTATGGCAAGTGCTGTTGAGAGAAGCCCCAAAACCAAAGCAATCACTGTTTTTAAAACTGAAATTAGAACCAAATATTGGGGAAAACTGGAAATTCTAAAGTAGTTACTGCAAAATCAATTTCTGAGAACAAAACCACTCGTTTTTACAATTATTTAGAAACATTGTTCTATTAAAAAAAGGCCACGTAGAAATACTTGAGGCCATCACAGAACAGAACTGCTACAAGTTCCACTTCAATTTGCATATTCAGATTAAAACTCCCTCTTTAGAGCAGTGAATGCAACTGTATCCACACACACAGCTCCACTGCTTCTGCAGCTGGAGAAACTCACCTTGTGACAAACTTCTGATTTGATTTCTTTGAGAGCACGCTCAGAGAACACACAGCCACAGTTTCTCAGGAAGCAAAACCTTCAAAGGAAAGACAAACCACATAATGATTTTAAGAAAACTGAGAGAGATCTGTGCAGTGGGCTGGGAGATCTGTGACTGGGCTGGCAGGTCACAGCTCATTTTTTTTACAGTTCTTGCCTTAATCGAACTATCAGCACATTAAAATAGGTAATTAATTCATTATTAAACTGCACAATGTAAGAACTGAATGAAAAATATTGAGTACATTAAAGCACAACAGGTATTTTGGTTTTTTTTTTTTATTTAGAGTATCTCCTGGCTAATCCCTCTCTGGAAGAAAAAAATCTTTGCAACCATTAAGCTGTGAACTCATCCTCTTCTCCTCCCTCAGGTGACAGACAGAGAAGTTGCTGCTCTGCTCAAACCAGGGTGTGAGGAAATTCCCTGCCCCAGAGCAATAAAATAGAGAGATATTGCATGGCTGGAATAGACAATCCATCTCCATTCTCATCCTAACACAGGGAGGGGTTAGAATGAGAGGAAAGGCTGAAAGAGTTGGGATTGTTGCCCTGGAGAAGCTCTGGAATGACCTCACTGTGGCCTTGCAGGGCCTAAAGGGGCTCCAGGAGAGCTGCAGAGGGGCTGGGGACAAGGGCTGGAGGGACAGGAGCCAGGGAATGGCTTCCCAGTGCCAGAGGGCAGGGCTGGGTGGGATC
Organism: Rhipidura dahli; assembly: GCA_013399225.1. Classification (NCBI taxonomy): domain Eukaryota; kingdom Metazoa; phylum Chordata; class Aves; order Passeriformes; family Rhipiduridae; genus Rhipidura; species Rhipidura dahli. The sequence continues at coordinate 314,327 of VXAC01005037.1, read as the reverse complement.
TTGGGCAGGAATTGCTCCCTGGGAGGGTGGGCAGGCCCTGGCACAGGGTGCCCAGAGCAGCTGGGGCTGCCCCTGGATCCCTGGCAGTGCCCAAGGCCAGGCTGGACATTGGGGCTGGGAGCAGCCTGGGACAGCGGGAGGTGTCCCTGCCTGTGGCAGGGGTGACACTGGAGGAGCTTTAAGGTCCCTCCCACCCAACCATTCCATGATTCCAATTGCTTGATGTTACTCACAGGGAGGTCACATCCCATCTCCTGTGGTTCAGCCCACAGACAACATTGAAGCACTTTTTTTTCCTGCCAACATTGCCCTCTACTCCTTTATTACACATCTATATTCACTCAGGAGAAGGTTCACTTTTATCTTTCTTCTTGAACACAACCTGAAGGGACACCCAGAAGTCCCTTGAACTCCCTGCTGAATGCCAGATTCCTCACCAAGGCCTGGGTTGGCACAGGATTTACACCAATACCATTCAGTTTGCCCTGCTGTGGGTCCAGCTGAGCCCAGTGCCCACTCTGCAGCCCCCCAAGCACTGACCTGTGCCTGCCATTCATCTCCAGCCCCACCACGGGGCAGATGAAGCGTGCACACTGCAGGTCATCATACTTGTCTCCCTTGATGCTCTCCTTGTCCCCGTTCCAGGCTGGGTTATCCACCAGCCCCAGCTCTGTCACGTTCTGAAAAACAAACAAGCAAAGCTGGAGCTTTCATCCCAATGAGTGTGACTGGGTTCTGCTGTTTTAAACATTTTAATGCATTGTGAGAGCACAAGGAAATGGAGATTTTACAGCATGACTGAACTTCCTCTCACATCTTTAACCTTTTATTTCAATTTCTCATACGAGACACAGCCTGGTTACCTTAATGCTCTTGATATGGGATGCAGATTCCATGGGGGTTTTATCAGGGGATTTGTCCAGCAGAAATTCAATGATGGCATCTTTGTTGTACAACCTGTAACAATAAAATTTCAGTGATTACACTGGATTGCCATCATGTTTGGTATTTATAATTTCAGTCCCAAGGTGTCCATGGAAACATTCCCACCTGCCCAGCTCACAGGCCACGATGGGCCGACGCAGCTTCTCCTGGCTCAGGGCACAGTAGAACCACCTGGCCACCAACTCAGCAACTTTGTCAACCTGGAAGGGGAAAAACTCTCATTACTATAAAATATTTGTAAATTATTCAACCATAAAATCACATCATACTTGAAGCATTCATCAAATCCTCAGGTTTCTCACCAAACCTGCTTTCTGCACTTGACGTTAATTCACAAAATAACTTCACCAAATGTTTTTGGCAAAATTCATGATCAGTTCTCCAGCATCTCCCTGGCAGCCCCTGCCAATCCCTGAGCACCCTTTCCATGGGGAAATTCCTGCTGCTGCCCACCCTGAGCCTCTCCTGGCCCAGCCTGAGGCCGTTCCCTCTCCTCCTGTCCCTGTTCCCTGCCAGCAGAGCCCGACCTGCCCCAGCTGTCCCCTCCTGTCAGGGAGCTGTGCAGAGCCACAAGGTCCCCCCTGAGCCTCCTTTGCTCCAGGCTGAGCCCCTTTCCCAGCTCCCTGACCCTCTCCTGGGGCTCCAGCCCCTTCCCAGCTCCCTTCCCTGCCCTGGACTCGCTCCAGCCCCTCAATGTCCTTCTTGTGAAAGTCCAGAACTGGACACTCCATTCAAGGAGACTCAAGGGACAGTCCCTGGTCCTGGTGCCACCCCAGGGCTGGGACAGGCCAGGTGCCATCGGCCTCCTGTCCCCAGGGCTCCTGTCCACCCCCGGGGCCATTCCCGGTTTTCCCGTCCCTCCTTCCCCAGCCCGGAGCGCTCCGGGGGCTGCTGTAACCGCAGTGCAGGACCCGGCCCATGGCTTTGCTGAACCTCATGTCCAACCCCCTCCACAAGACAAAGGACGCGCCCTGCAGCCGCCACCAGCGCCACAGCACACACAGAGCCCAGCGGGCCGGCCCACGATACCGCAGCGCCAGGAACGCCATGCCCGGCTCGCAGCGCCGCGGGACGGACCGGGCATCCCTCTCCCCGCATCCCCCCAGTCACCACGGAGCCCCTTCAGACCTTCTCGACTTTGCGGGGCCCCTTGACCAGCTCGTGCCGCTTGGGGATGGTGCCGCCATCGCATCCCATCGCGCTTCCGGGTTCTCCTCCCTCTCCCGCACTTCCGGCTGCGCCAACCCACTTCCGACGCATCCCAATGACAGCATGGTCGTTGCTTAGCAACGGGCGGCTGGGGGGCGGCCGCCGCGCTCGGGCGGGCGGGGCTGGGCGAATCCATTGCGCCGGGACCGGGGGCGCTCGGAACGTACTAAGNCGGGGGGGGGGAACAGGGGGGTTTCTCAGTGCCCTTCTCGCCCCTTTCCCGCAGGTTTATTCCTTGTTTTTATGAGGAAATCCCCCGGGACAATATTTTTGGGAGGATTTACGGCCAAACGAGGCGCTGCCGGGGCGCTCGGGCTGGCGGGGGCGCTGAGGAGGCGCGTCCCGCCCTCAGCGGTGCCGCGGGCGCTGTGGCGGCGGGACCGGGGCGGGGTTCACCCACACGCACAAACCGCGGGCGGGACGCGAACGCTGCCCCCAGGGTGCAAACAGCGACAGGGATGTCGCGATGACAGGGACTCATGTCGGCGATAAATCACGCCAGGAACACGGGGGTGACAAGGGAAAGTCCTTGTTCCAGGGGATGCTCACGCCGTGAGGGCGAGCATCGCCAGCAAAGGCCCGGCCTCGGCATTTCGGGTGCAAACCCTGAATTAAATTAATGAAGGGAGCTACAATTAACCGGGATGCAGCCGCAGGCTCTTTGTCACATCCAGAAATTTTCACATCTAGAAAATCCGGGGAATAAAAGTTTAAAAAGCTGCACTGCCCAAGGCACTGAGGGCCTTGGCACTGGAGCCCCGGGAGCCTCCCCAGCGCTGGGTGTACCTTGCTGGGATTCCAGCAGGGAATAACATCGCTCTTCCAGCTTCAGGAAGAGCTTGTCCAAAGCCTCTGCACATTTAGTGACTGAAATAAGTTTTTTCCCTGCTGGAGAAATGCTTCAGCAGCTCTGGGCTGTGACAGAGGATGATGTGCTCCCTGTAGATTTATCAGGAGCCAGGACTTCTCCCAAAGTTTTCCTCTATGCTCAAGTACCAGCCTGGAGCATTTCCCATTGACACCTTGACCAGATTTTGTACTGTGTTGCTGTATTTGTATATCAAACCCAAAAATTAGCTTTGCAGCTGTGTAAAAAAAAAAAAACCTGTAATTACAAATTTTGAGTGAAGTCCTCAGGAAAACAGTCGATATTGGGATATCATAAGTTACAGAACATTGCACAGCTACATTTAAAGAGAGACTTTACATGACTAGAAAAAGAAATAAAAAAGGAAAATACATTTATCTGACATACACAGAGAACAAAAAAAAAAAAAAAAGAAATCAGTCCAACAATGAACAACTTTTGCTCCAATACACAGCAAACATTCCCGCCCAGTCGCTGTGACAGTGACATTCCCAGGCAGGACGTGAACAGCGGAGAAGAAAGCTAAGATTTAATTCTCCTGCTGTGGGGGATCTCCACCTGCCAACAGGAATTCCCGGCGGGAATTCCGAGCGCAGAAGAAGCGGAGCCGGGCCTCTCAGTCCATCATGGCTCTGAACTGCTGGGTGTACTTGGCCAGCTCCTCCGCCTGCTCCCGCAGCTCCCGGGTGGCCTCCGCGCTGGGGTAGCTCAGCGCCGCGGTTTTGGTGGCCAGGGCCAGGTTCTTGAGGAGGCTGCAGAAGCGGCTGCTGCAGTGCAGGACATCGCCGCGGGCCTCCCTGTGCTGGCTCTCGTGGCACAGAGAATCCACCAGCTTCTGCCCCACCATGATGATGAGTTTGCTGTGGGAGATGAAGATTTCGGGGGGCTGCTGGCTGCGGAGGCTGGCGGTGAACACGCCGATGGCTTTGTGCAGGGCGGCGAAGCACAGCCTGCAGTGCTCCGGGAGGGGGATTTTCCTGGCAGGCTCCTGCCTGCTGGGATTCACGGCACACGGCAAAACCTGGGGAAAGGGTTAAAATCAAAAATAGATTTCAGCCTGGTGTCACACTCTGGTTGTTTTTTTGGGTGCTCTACTCTGAATTCTTGTGGTCTCCAAATTGCCCCACCCTGGAGCCTTTACAGTAATTTGTCTTTCCATAAAGTGTTGGAAATTCTCCTGATTGCCTTTTTTCCCCTAAATACAATTTTAATAATGGATAGCATGCCAAGTGCAGCAGCCAAACACCAGTCCTTTACACGGCCTGGGCTTGAAGCTTTCAAATAATAGAAAACATTGATCTTTAATGGACTTAATCAGGGTTATGAATGATAGAAATGCACAAAATGAGGCAATTTTGTGCCAGTGCATGACATGGTATTTTGAAATACTGATTCTCACAGCCTTATCCCAAGTGATACTGAAAAGCAATATAACAAACAGTATGACTTTAAACTGTAGTTGTTTGTTTGAGAAAAGTAAGTGTTTTTCACAGGTTTTCAGCAGCAATTCTGGGAAAAAGATCTCTCAGAAGCAAATATAGAGAGGTGTGTGCCTGAATGCAAATTACTCTGAATCTTAACAAGCACAGAAATCGGAGACTAAAAGCCCTCATCAATAATATTTTTCAAAGTCAAAAATACCTTTGGGTTTGACTCTGTACTCTTCTTTGCTACTTCTTTACCTGAAATGACTTTCTGTGCCTGTCACAAATTAAAATGAAAGCAAAGTTGAAACAACTACATAAAGTATTTAAATATAAAAATGTGTTTTTCTCTTATTTCATGGGGAAAACAGCATTTATTCTGTAGCCTTCATGTTACAGACAGCAATGGGGAATTTATTAGAAGGAGATGTAGTTTTTTTTCCTACTAAAAATGTGCCTGATCCTGCAAGATTTAGGACTGAAACCAACATCAACAGAATATTTCAGCATAACATTCCCTAAATTTTAAGGACAAGCCAGCATTTCTTTGGGAAACTAAGGGTGGTATTCTTAGTAGATATTTTAGTAATTCTAAGGAGATTCTAAAAATCACCCAGAATTATTCTAACAGATAAATGTGGTAATTCATGGAGTTTAATTTCTGTGCAAACAGGATTTCCACGACACCTCAAGTTAGGAAGGAACATCTCTTGTTGTGCCAGAGCCAAACACAGTGTAGTGGCAGGAAGAGAACTGTGAGGGAAAAGAGAAGCGAGGAATTGCAAACTCCCAGATAAACCTGTTTCCCAAATGAAATTAAACTGGCAAGTTGATAAAAATGTTTTGTTTTCCCTGTTGATTAAAATTCCTGCTCATTGTATGCATGCCATCCAGCCCTGTCACAAACTGCTGGATCCGCATGAAGTCTGGAAGATGGGACAATGCAGACTGAACATGGCACTAGTGCAAAGGTGAAATAGTGCTGATAGTTCACACCTAATATCTGCACGGGGTGTAGAACACAGAGAGCAAATCCCGGTTTCACTGACCTGTAACTGCACATAGTCACAGTCCTCGGTGGAATTTTCTTCTGGTTTCTCCAAAGGGACCCGGCTTTGGATGGTTTTATCAGAAGCATTTCTCTGGAGTGACTCTGTTTCTACTCTTCTTGGCACTGGAATTTGTTTTGCCATTTTGCATTCTGGGTTCACTTTTGGCTGCTTTGTTTCTTGCTCCCTCTCGTTCTTCCTGAAGAGCAGCTTCCCGTTGGCGATGATGATGGACACAAACCTCTTGATATCATCTGGAATTGTCCGGGCCACCATAACGAAGCGATCCAGGTCGTCAGGGTTGTTCTGGGGCTTCCTGAGCACTAAAGCCTCCAGGGACCAGCTGCAGTTGTTGAGAGCTTCCCTCGTTTCTGTCAATATTTTGTAGGAGTTCATGAGGATTTCGAGCTGTTTTTTAATCCTGGCCTGCAGGTTGTTATCAGTGAGGTTGGAGGCATTTCCCTTCAGGGCCTGAGCAAAGGCCAGGAACTCTCCCAGTGACACCTTTATGTGGTCCACTGCTCTGTGGATCTCCTCCAGGCTTTTCTCCAGGTGCTCCTGCAGCCTCCACTTGCTGCTCACAAAGATCATTAAGCTGGCAATGGAGCTGGACACGCCGTGCTGCAGCCGAGTCAGGGTCTCGATGGCTGCTTCCAGCTCCAGTTTAATTTCTTGGACAGGCTCTGGCAATGGTGACAGTGTAGAAAACGGCTCAGCAGAAGAGCTGGTGGATGAGGAGAGAGTGCTGCTTCTGCTGTCCACACTGGAGACACACAAAGTGTCGTTTTCTAACCTGGCATCCACGGAGAGCTGTGGAGAAGCACTGTGTGCTTGGTGTCCAGAGCCATCACTGTTGTTTTCCATTTCTTTCTTGGAGTGTCCAGTGCTGGGCAAACCTTTGGGAATATCATAAACATTCTCCTCAGAGATCTGAGCAGAGGTTTGCTCAGCCTGGGCAGCCAGGAGACTCAGGGGCACCTCGCAGCTGCCGTTGTGTGGCAAGAGGAGCGCGTCCCGTGAGGATGGGACGTCGTAAAGGGGGATTTCTGGAAGGGTTAATTTCCGCTGGCTCGGTGGAATGTCGTAGAACTGTGGATTCCCAGCCTTGGCTTCGGTGCTTGAAGCTGGAGCCTTGTACCTGGCTGGGGGTATATCATACAGCACCTGCTTCTCCACAGACTGGCCAGGAGGGTTTGCTTTGAACCCGGAATTTTCAGGGGATACCGGGATATCGTAGATCCATTCGGACTTCCGAGGGTTTGGCAAAGTGTTGTAATGGCCCCAGCACTTTTTCTGAGATTTATTTTCTGAGTCATCGAGTTCTCTTTTGGGAGGGATGTCATATAACTGCAATAGAGCACACAGGGTTTAGAAACCACCTTTTTAAACAAGAGTGAGAAACAGAACTGAATTCTTGAAGCACTTAAATGTGTGCAGCTCCCCTGATGTCAATGGAATAGCACCACAAAAAGGCTACCTGTATTTTTTAATTTTTTAAATGCACAGTCTGCACATGTGAAAGGTAAAATATTTGGAGCACAGATTATTAGATCACACAGCAGAGTCCCCAGACAGTGAAATCTGTAGACACTTGGTTTTTTCCCATTCATGTGCCCATCTTGACAAACAATAAATCACCAGCAGACACCACTGGCTTTTCTCAAACATCCTCAGTGAATTTAAATTTTGACTTGATGCAGATATGTGTGTGTACAGCTGGAGTCCAAGCTGGAACAGGGAAATTCAGGACCATTTGTTGTGTAAGAAACAGTGGGGAAGGGATGGGAAACCTGCCCCTGCTCCAAGCCAGGCATCCCAGCAGTGACAGATTATTCTCCTGTGTGCACCAAACCATACTCACATTGCCTGCTGCTGAGTCCTTCTGGCTGCCAGCCCCTGCTTTTTCTGGGTTGGATGGGATGGTGTAAAGCTGCTTCTGCTCTGCCTGGAAGCTCTCAGTGGATCTGCCCAGCATGGAGCCCTTCCGTGTGCTGGGGGGAGTGGCCCCACTCTGCTCAGAGAGGAAAAAAATGGTTTATTTGGATCCACTGGGGCCTTGAGTGGGATCAGAGGCTTTGGGTCACACATGAGTGGGTTTGGGTCTGAGCAGGGATCACTCCAGGAAGTCTGTGGATAACTTGATAATAACAGGCTGGGCTCAACCCTGCACTGCCAGGGAGCAGCAGGGCTGTGGGGAAGCTCCCTGGACACGCTCCAGTCCCACTCACACCTTTGTGTGGGAGGTGACAGCACAGGGCTGGGGGCTGGTGCCTGCCCCATCCTGGTGACCTGCACAGGCTCAGAAGTGGAGGAAATGTGACATTCACTGTCCCCAGGGGAGTGGGGCAGCACCAAGGACAAGATTGTGTAACGGGACACGTCAGGGTGACATGACCAAATCCAGGGCGTGTTTTTCCCAGGAGGTGGGTGGTGGGGGTGACATTTAATTTCTTGTTGAACTTGTGACTCTTCTCTAAACACCCCCAAATCACCCCAACCAAATGACACCTCCACATTTCCTCGTGGAATCCAAGGCAGAGAGGTTGACACTGATACTGAGAATTCAGTAAGACAGTACTGTCAACCTCTCTGCCTTGGAATCCTCGGGGAAATGCTTTACCAATGGAAAAAGTGGAAGTGTTTATGAGAAACAGACCAGATTTAAGAGACATTGCTCTAAATTTCTAAGAAACTCAGGAGAACTGAGGTTTTGAGCTAAAAATAGGTGATTTAATTCCCAATTTTACAAAAAGCCGACAGGGTGACAGTAGAATTGAGCTCCAGATCTATTCTGAGGTGCTTTGGGGTGCTGGCTGTGGGGAGGGAGTGGGGCAGGACTCACCTGTGTGAGGAGGGACCCACGGCGCTGTGCGGAGGGGATGTCGTACACCTCACCCCTGATGTTTGGGGCTGAAGCCCTGCAGGCTCTCGGCAGAGTGAACAGGTGCTTGGAGGGGAGAAAAACAATTCTAATAAAACTGCATCGGCAGGAAGCTCAGGACAGCTCTGAAAAGTCATGTAGCTGAATAATCCACTGTTGGAGTAATCATTCTTAAGTGATAAAAACCTTCAGCTCTTCAGTGAGGGTGAGAGACAGGAACTGACCTTACAAGCAGTAGGATGTTTATTCCCAAATAATTCTTCTTTGCCAGTGTTTCTGCTACATTTTAAATAAGATCAGAACTGGCACATACATATCAAAGACACTCTGCCTTACTAACCATGGGACAGAAAAGGTTTGGAGAAAATCCAGCTGCAGTTGTCACTGAAATCTTTAGACTGCCAAAAAGCAGAACCACTTAAAAAAGGAAGTGGGGAAATTTTGACTTTTCCAAGCCCACAGAGTCATTGGGTCAAGACAATTTAATGTAAGAGCAGCAAAAATGTGCAGGCTGAGCATTATTCTGTAGTTATGAAAGACTGACTCATTTAGGAGTAAACCTTGATGTCCTGTCCAGCTCCATAAGCAGGGGAGTCCAATATGGGATTAATATTTTTGTCTGCAGTCAGAAATTCTCCTGTTTGATTAAAACATAATTTGAGCAGCTGAGACCAGATCTATGGGACAATTTGCTAATATCACAAAATATGAATGCTGGGTTAGGACTTTTCTTTTTTAAAATCAACCACCAGAACATGGAATTTTGTTCATTCAGCCTGTCTTTAGCCTGGCTACCCTCAGCTAATTTATAAATGGGCCACTGCAAACCACTGACCTCCAGAAACACTTCTGGGGGTGAGATATTACAGTAAATGATTTCAAACTGCAGGGAGTGATTTCCATCATGTAAGCCCTGCAGCAACTAAACTTAGGGGAAATATGGTAGAGGAAGAAGACTTCAGCTTCAGTCTGCCTGCTTCAGCTCTCATCTGAAAACGGAATGAGGAGTGAAGACAAATCCCCTTAGTGCTCTCTGAATACGAGCATCTTACAGAGCCAACCCTGAGTGAAAGGGCAAAACGTAAGAGGTGTCAGGAAAGCCATGCTTAGCCCAGGTCTGCTTCCAGATGGACAAAACTGAGAATACAGCAGGAAGAAAACTCACTGCATATCACATCTTACTACTTTTTGAAGTCCTTTCAGTGACAGCAGAACCAGAAGGTGCCCTGTGTGTGAGGCAGGAGTGTCGGGGCTTCTCTGTGGGGTGAAAACACCCAGGCTCTGAGGGATTTCTTTTTGTTTCATTGCTTTCAATCAGCTCCCTCAAAGACTTGGAGTGGCTTTTCCCAGCTGCTCGGAGGACAGCTGAGTATGCCAGGAGCTTTGCCAGTTGTGCCACAGGATCTCTGTGGGATGATCTGGATCGTTCTGTGCTCTCTGAGCTGCCCTGCCTCGGACACGGCTTGTGGCCATCAGGGCACAGCTGGTGTGGGGACAGCTGGGACACTGTGCCACAAGCAGCCCCGCTCCCAACTTCTGGATAATAATCAGAGCCTGGGACATTTCTTCTTCATTCTTAGACCAGACACAGCTTAGGTGGATAAATTCATGAAATGAGACGGGGAGAGCCAAGGAGCTCTTCTGCCAGACCACTCATCCACATAATGAACAGATGACATTTTCCACCTGATTTCCTGGCACAACATGGAAAATTCATGCCAGTCTCTGATTCGGTTTGCAAATGGCTCCTTTAGGGTCAGGAGTGTGGCAAAATCAGATCACAGCAAGCGCAGGAGTCTTGTAGCTGTACTCAGTTTTATGGCTGTGCACTACAGCTGCAGAGCTGAAAATGAGGTTTTGGTCACCAGAGATGCCCCGAGTTTGTTTTTTTCCAGCACCCACCTGCCACCCAGCAGGAAGCAGCAGCAAGGTTTCCATGATTCGCCTCCCAGACAGCAGGAGGAAAGGTGGCTGACTGAGCCCCATAAATCAAATGATCATTAAATCAGCCTAAAATACTGTATAGCTGAATTGTCTTCCTTTTCCTCTTTCAATTAGAATTTCTAATGTGATTTCCATACACGGAATAAAGAGCCACCCAGGGCTGGAGAGCTCATGGAACTGAACAAAACCTTGCACCTGAACTCTGTCCCCACCTGCTCTATTTCCCTTTCATTATGAAACATTCCCGATTCATTTTTTCCTGAAGAAAGCACAAGGTTTTGATCTTAAAGACACTTGATGCAACATGGAATCAAAATGTTCCATGTACGTGTTCCATTTGAATGTCAAACTCAAGGAGCTGGGAGAAAGAAGAGCCAGGCCAGGGAGCTGTAATGAAAACCCAGAAAACCAGTTTGTTCTCCTCTGTAACTGGGGGGACTGGTAGCTGCTCTCATCCTGCACTCCCTGGTCACTGTCTAAGAAGCAGCAGCAAAAATGGGCTGGGAGAGAAACTGGTTGAGGGCACACAACAAAACTTTGTGTCCTTGTGCGTGTCTGACAGGGGCTGCTACTTTGTGCAAGCCTGGAGACCACCTGGAGCAGCACAAGAGAGAGGCAGCAGCACTCTGAGCTTGCTGAGCTGCTGGAGACAGTGAAAACCAGACCAAACCCAGCAATCACACACCAAAGGATGATTTTAAAAAAATTACGAATCATGTTCCTGTGCAGATGGATGCAAGAATCCCACATGTGCGCAGAGGACTCTGATGGCCATGTGCTGTGACCCATCAGAGGAGAAAGTTCTGTCTTGTTATTTTAACTCTGTAAATCATTTATAGATTCTCCCAAACAAATGGTATATTCTTTACTTCCTGCCCTATTTTACAGCTGTTTTAAACTGTCAGAAAGGTGAGGGAGTACAGAATATAGAGGCTCTCATCTGTTGCCCAGAGCAGCATTTCCCACATGACGCTATAAATTGATGGGACTTTCCTAAACACCATCATTCTTTCGCTACAAATTCCACTGGAAATCTCAAACTTTCTTATTTCCCACTCCCACTGTTTTAACAACAGCATCTGCTGTTTTCAGAGCTGTCTTTATTCTCACCTGGTGTATGGAGCGCTTGGTCCTCTCGCTGAGCAGCTGCGCCGCCAGGGCCGGCACCTGGTACACGGCTTGGGCCGGGGCAGGCTGCACCCAGCCCTCCATCTTCTCGTAGGTGGCCGACTGCACCGTGGCCTTGGGCACCGAGGGCACCTGGTAGATGTCGTGTCCGGGCGGTGGCTCCGTGGGGCGGTCACTGCGGGCCGGGGTGGGCGGCAGGAGCTGCAGGCGGTTGGCGGGGGCCAGGCCGTGGCGGCCGTGCAGGGAGCATCGCCACCAGCCCTGGCTGCCCAGCACCTGCTGCTCCAGCACGGTCAGGATGTCGCCCCTGCGGAACGCCAGCTCGTCCGAGCACTCGGCCTTGTTGTCGTACAGCGCCTTGGCCAGGCTGTGCTGGGGACACGGAGGACACCGGCATTGTCACACCCACGCGAGGGCTCCTCGCTTCCCAGCTTGGTGTTTCCACCTGGCTGAGATCCACTTTCCACCCCGATCTCTGTTTAATTAACCCACTGAACAACATCCACATCCAACAACCTCTCTGGAGCACTGGTTCCAGAGTGAAACTGTTGCCCTTTGTGTCTGCTGCATTCAGGGCACTGAAGCAATAGATAATAATAATATTACTGGGATATATTTCTTCACCTTTCCCCTCCCGCCCCCGAGGCTCTTGAAGAGCATTGCTAATGTTCATTATTTAGATTTATTACATTAGATTTATGAGCTAAAACACAAGAAGTTCCACCTCAGCATGAGGAAGAACCTCTTTCCATGAGGATGGCAGAGCCCTGGAACAGCTGCCCAGGGAGGGCAGCTCTCTCTGGGGACATCCCAATCCCACCTGCCTGCATTCCTGTGTCACCTGCTCCAGACATCCCTGCCTGAGCAGTGGGGTTGGACTGAGTAGTGTCCAGAGGTTCTTTTCAACCCGAATGATTCTGTGATTACTTATGAACATCCCTCTATGAAAAATAGGTGTTTTTCCCATTGTCATCCTGTGAATTCTCTGTCTCATACTTACTCATTACAAGATCACAGAATTGTGAGAAGGGACCTTAAAGATCATCTCATCCCACCCCTGCCATGGGCAGGGACACCTTCCACTATTCCAGGCTGCTCCAAGTCCCATCCAACCTGGCCTTGGATGCTTCCAGGGATGGGGCAGCCAGAGCCTGCAGGCAGCTTTAGTTACCCCAGGCGTTTGTGCAAAGGGTAGAGAAAGCTGTGGATGCAATTTTCAGGGTTTTTTCAGTACCAAGTAGATTTTGCTTTCAGCTTCAAAACAGGACCATCTGCTTCCCAGTCCGTGGGATACTGTCCATGTCTCAGCATGAGTTTCTTATCAGAAAGTGCAAGTAACATCCAGAGAGACAGCACCCAAATAGGAAATGTGATGCCTTGTATTTTTGTCCAGAGCATTTGCTGTGGAGCAGCAGCTGGCTTGAAGCTGCAGCAGAAGAAACCCAATTTGTCAGCCCAGCTGGTGACAAGGGCCCGTTGTTGGCTGCAGGCGTTCCGTGGTCAGGGTGGCCGTGAACAATGGCTTTCTGTGGGACAAGGGCAGCTGCCAGGGATGGACAAACAGCCCCTGTGGCCTCATGGCCCAGCCTGGCTTTTGCCTTGAACATGGGAGTCCACTTTTGATTTGGATAATGCCAAATGCTGGAGTCAGGCCCCCAGGAATCCCACCCTGGGGCGGGCCTGGGCTCCACATATTAAAAAAGAAAGGGAGAACAGCCAACTTCTCCTGTTATTCATGAACCCTGCTCGATCCTTGGGTTTGGATGCTGCACAGATACACTTCTGAAGGACAGACCCTCTTCTTCAGCCCTGAGGAGGGTGGGCAGAGGAAAACTCTCCCTTTTCCAGCATGCAGAGCCTTATCCAGGCACACGCAGGAAGTGGGTGAAGGGCCAGGAAGCCTGCGGTGAGGATCTGAGCCCAGCTGGGGCACACACAGCAAGGCTGCCCTTCCTACCCGCACCCACACAGCTGAGAGGAACATTTGGTTCACACTGTGGTTTTAGAAGGCATCTAAATATTGACATTTCCCCAGACACATTTTTCCTGTGGCAGCAGCACACTCAAGATGCGGCTGAGCCTAATTTTATAAGCAGAGACACAAACCTTTCCACCAGAGGGGTCCCTTACTCAAGGCACAATACAAATTCCTTGGGTTTGGTTAATGAAGGTGTGCAAACCCCAGGGCCAGCAGCCCCCAACCAGAGGCCAGGCTAAGGCAGAACATGGTGGCTCAGATTTTGCATTTCTAGAGCTCCCACTGAGGCATGTGATCAACACGAACCCAGGAACCTCTAAAATCATCCCAAATCACTCCAAGCAGGAGACAGATTAATTAATTAATCAATCAATTAAATCATAGGGCATTCTGGAGAGCCTGACCTAGCTGCAAAACAGATCTATTCATGGATCATCTCATATCCCATCCAGAGGGCTGGAACGGAAAAATGAAGACTTTAACTAGAGGAGTGATGGAGACAAGCCCCAAACTCCAGTAGAACATGAATGGACTGAGAGACTGTCAGACCTCTGACAAGCAGGGTCAGTGGAGCTCTCAAAAAGAAGAGGTTAAAAAAAAAAAAAAAACAGAAAAAACCCCAAACCTCAAGGTTAATTGAGCGGGGCTTAATTAAATTCCAAGTTTCAGGACAAAGAGCCAGTACTCTGAAGTTGGAGAGCACATCTTTGCCGTGCCCTCCTGGTATTTCAGTATTTCAGCAGAGTGCACAGCACACAGGCAGAAGCTGCAGGAGGCGAGTGCCTGCTCCCACCACGTCTGTCTGCAGGGCCATGGGATGGGGGATCTGCAGGGCAGGCTCTGGCTCCTGCAGCGTGGGGCTGTGTGCCAGCAGCCCGGCCCTGTCTGCTCTCCCGGCTCCCCGGGTCATGGGTGAGGGATGGCTGCGGCAGCCCCGTCCTCCCGGGCGAGCAGAAGCATCCCTGACCTGCCCGTGACTGTAAACAAGCGCTGCATTCCCAGCATCGCAGAGCCCCGAGGGGGCTGTGCTGGGAGGGCAGGGGGAGCTGCATTTTTCCCCTGTGAGCCAGCAGAGCTCTGGCTGTCCTGTGTGTCCCCCCCAGCCAGGGCTTGTGGAGCTCTCTGGTGCTTTGTGTCTTGTGCCCTTAAATAACCAACGTGTAAAAAGCACTAAAGCAACAAAGGTGAGGTCAGAGTGATTTTCCTTCTTTGCTTGCTGTTTCATCCCCATGAGAGCCTTGTAAAACTTTTTCTAAGACAAAGAGCATCCTAAAAGCTCCACAAAAAGCACCTTGAGAGGCAGTGCTGGGACACTGCTCTCACAGAGAGGGTTTTAACGAGCTGGTGACAGAGCACAGACCTAGAAAAGAGGAAAAAAGTGTCCCCTGCAGCCCCTCCCCGAGGCACCGGGAGCCCCGGAGCCCACGAGCACCCGAGGGCGAAGCGAGTGGGTCACACGCAGAAAGGATTTACAGAGCTGGGTCTCTGGAACAGCTTCACTTCAAAAGTTCTCATGTAGCTGGAAGTGCATCTCCTTTCCTGGAGCGTGGCTCAGATGTGGAGAGAGTAATTCCCCCCCAAATTGGACTTTTCACATCTTTGTTGTTTGCATGTCCTTATCCAGCACTGGTCCCTCTAGAGAACCTGGCAGCCCTGGGGAGTCGTAGGCATGAAAGCTGCTACCTCATGTTTATTAATGGAGAAATTGTAATTAAGAGCAGTAAAGCTGATCAGTGCACAGTTCTATAATGTCAAATTCCACACCCTCAGACTGACATCTGTGCTCTGTGTACACAATGGATACTGATGCTAAGGGAAAAACATCCCACTGCTGCTAAAATCTCCTGATCCCTCTCCTATCCCAAGCCTCATCCTCAGCCTACAGGACTATGCAAGAGCGAAAAATAACCTTATAAAATATATGCAAACATTGCTAGAAAAATCCAGGGGATCCCCAGTGATTTACAGCATGTGATAATTTGAGCATCTTGCCCACAAGCCTCACAAAATAATTTCTCTATGTCCCCTTCCCACTAAGTCTTTGTTTGGAAATCTCAGTTTACTACCCTATTATTTCATGTGAATGGGTACTGCACTATTTCAAAGCATTTAAGATAAAAAAAGATATTTTTTCATTTATTGTCTTCAAGTTGCTTCTTAAAAACCCCCAATGATCTCATGTAAATAAAGAGACAGTTTAAATCCTGGGAATTTTTGTGGATCAAGAGAAATACTTCTCGTGTTGCACATCAATGTATGTGTGAGCACTTTACTGCAGGAAAGTGCGACTTAAAATATCTGAGGAGGAAGAGATACAGCAGTGTTTGCTAAACAGCGCTGCTCATGCATCAGTGACACCTCTGACATGTTTACAGAGCAGCTTCCAGTTAATCTCCTCACCTCCCAACATAGCTGGAGTGATAAACATTCTCCATCACCCGTTAGCTGGGAACAGGCTTCCCTGAGAATTCCCTTTTAAACCCCAGACCATATGGAGTCACTTAAATTTTGCCCAGTTATTTAAGTAGAGAGTTCACATCAACATCCACAGGAAAAAGGAGAATTTACCTTAAAAGCTCAAAACCTCTGACTTGCAGAAGGCCCTTCTGCATTTTTTTGTTTTGTTTTATGTATTTTGGAAAAGAAATGTTCAGCTCATAGAGAAGTTTTGTGTGAGCGTCAAGGAGGAATGGACATCATGCTTTTGTTGCTTTAATTGATTTTCTGGGGGTGGAAGCAGGTGCCAATCAGCAGGTTTTGAATTCTAAATGGTCAAATCAGTTTTTGATCAAATACAGAATCACCACTTCAAAAATTCAAGCTCACAACTGCTGCAGCTCCACACAAGGCAGCGCTGACGAGGTGGGAATTACAAGCTGGAGCTCTGTTAATCTTCCCCAAACGCTCTTTTCGCCACAAATAAAGTTAATCCAATCCTGGCTGTGTTAAAATCACCAGAACCGGCGAGCGCAGCCGGGATCTCGCAGCACTCGCTGCGCTTTTACACGAGCGCTCCCAGGGCAAGATAAACTCCCACTTCCCGCTGCTCCAAACTCTCCTGCGGGTGCATTCCTGGGGCTCAAACTTTTTTTTTTCCCCACATTCCCAATCACTTTAGGCTTCTTGTGGCTTTTTAAAACCCTTCGGTATCTTACATCTGAGTGCGTTTATTTCTAAACGCGGCTGTACAGATGCAGAAAGTGCCGATGAGTGCGAGTGTCCTTCTCAGAGCGGGGTCCTGCTCTCCCTGCCTGGGCATCGGGTGAAACATTCCCAGGAGCAAAAGGCACATTTTTCCTCGGCAGGAATTCCTGCTGCTGGAGATGGCCGGGTGCTGTCCGTGCCCTCTGTCCATGAAGAGCCGGGCGAGGGTTTCTGATCCACAGGGAATCAGCAGCAGCACCGCAACTCCCCAAGCTGCGGCTTCCTGGGGCTCTTCTGGCTGCTCGTATCAGCCCCCAAACCCAGCTCTTGTTTTAACCCTGCCCTCTGGACAGCCCTGCAAAGCTCGTGCTTCTGAGCAGATAAATTAAATACACGGAATAAACCGAGAAATGGATGGTTTCTATATAAATAGCACCGAAACTGTAATACTTCTCCGGGGCACAGCGGGTTTTCCACCTGCCCCGATGCCTGGCGTGAATCCCCCCACGTGCAGGCAGCAGCTGGGCGCTGTTCCCTCGCTGTCATTAGCAGGGGACACATGGTGACAGCCCTGCCCTGCCCTGCTCTGCCCTGCCCGGCTGCCGCCCATCAGCTGGGACCCGCTCGCTCGTGTCACGGCCAAAGCCCCGCTCAGCACAAAGCCCAGCCCGGGGCCACAAACGGTGACAAACGGCTGGCAAATGGACCTGATCCATCGGGGATTCCCCTCTGCCAGCAGAGAAAACAGCGTTTCCTAAAAATGAGCGCTCCTTTCCTCTTGTGAGCCTCGGTTCTCCTTGCAGACAGCTCTGCAGGATGGGGACAGTCCTTGACCTCGAGTGCAAAGGCTTTCCCAGGCTCACAGGACTCAGACTGAAATTAGGTGGCATTTTCCTCATCACAGAGTGACCTCAACTCTTTCAACATTTCCATTACCCATTTTCTAGGAATCAATTCAAAATGTGTCATCTTTTTTTTGAGATAACACACAGCTCAACTGTTAAGCTCATTTTTTCCAAGAGGATGTGGAAGTGACCGGTCTGGGTCACTCATGATTGTTTTAAATAAGCTTTTTATTACTCAATCTACACAGAACCAACCCTCACCCTCCTCAGGCACACTGCTGTTCTTGAGAAAGGATTCTTTTGGATTATATTTTAAAAATCAAGACCACGTGCTCTGTTAGTGATGTGCAAATCGGCTGAACACACACACACTACAAGGGACCCTGCCAGATGCACATTTTACCCTCTGTACACTACAAATGAAATCAGGAAAATCACTGAATTAACTGCAGCAGAAAGAAAAAACCTGGTACTCACACTGACCTTCATTTTGCTGCCTGTTTCCTTGTTAGTCCATCACCTAAGGAGGAGGAGGAGGAGGAGGAAGAGGTGGAGGATCTCCCCAGCCCTGTCAGTGGATCAGGCAGCTCTGGAGGATCTGGCTGGAAGCTGGAGGGGGAAGGCTCAGCCTCTGCCACCTCCTGCTCGCTGGGAGCCCCAGGAAAGCAGCTCTGGGAATGGGGGGAGCTCATTACATAGCAGAATTCTCTCCAAGGAGCCACTGGGCTGCAGCTGGTGATGTGCAGGACGCACAGACCCCCCTGCAGGGAGTGTCTGCCCTGCTCTGAACAGAGCACTCAGGGCTGGACCAGGAAAATGATTGGATTTAGAAGCATTTTTGTAGCAGCACTTTTCACTCCTGGTTTGTTGTTCTGTTTTGTTTTGTTTTGTTTTGTTTTGTTTTGTTTTGTTTTTAATTGTGATTTGAGGTTGAAGACACTTTCAACCTGCCTCTAGAAAACTGAACAGATCCCCTTTGTGGTTATTAACCCCCTGCAAAATGACCTCACCCTGCAGAGGCAGAAAACCCAAGGAGGAAAGCCAAACATGACCTGCAGCTGAAGGGTTTTGTTTCTTGGGCTGTTCTAAAAAATCCTTGAATATTATTAAACTATAATGTTATTTTAAATTATTCATGGTTGCTATTTGCCTAGCTGAGTTTTACCACTTTGGACTTGTGATATCCTGGCATTTGCAATTTTTTACTGGTTTTGCCTTTGTACGGGCTGGCTTTTCTCTGGTAAAAGCCTTTTCCTTCCTCTTTCCATAGCAGCTTTAAGATTAAATTAGACACTGGCTCCTAAAGCCACAATCATGTAGCTAGAAAAGACTTGAGTATCTTGACTAGAAAATGCTGAATTGAAAAGCTTCCTCAACAGAATCTGGGCTGGGAGCAAACAAGCTGCTGTCTGAAGGAGAGAATTCCTGGCAGAAGCAGCCCATTTCAGTGCCTGCAGGGTTCTTCTCTTCTTTCTTTTTTTAATATTAGAAGCAGCTCTTTGACCCCTTCAGACATGTCATGCAAGTGATAAAGAGCCATTCCCTTGCTACCTTGGAGTTTTTCAGGTGCTCCAGCATTTGAAGTGATGGAGAAATATCAGTAACAAAGCCACATCTTGTGGCCACAGAACTGCTTTCAAACACAATTAAATGTTCCCATGAATGAACCCCAGAGGGAATTCCTGCTATGCAAGGACACCTCCCACTGTCCCAGGCTGCTCCCAGCCCCATCCAGCCTGGCCTTGGGCACTGCCAGGGATCCAGGGGCAGCCCCAGCTGCTCTGGGCACCCGGTGCCAGGGCCTGCCCACCCTCCCAGGGGTAAATTTCATCCCAATATCCCATCTAACCCTGCTCCCTGTCAGTTTGAAGCCGTTCCCTGTGTCCTGTCCCTCCATCCCTTGGCAATTGTTTCTCTCCATCTCTCCTGCAGCTCCTTCAAGCCCTGCAATACCACCCTGAGCTCACCCCAGAGCTTCTCCTCTCCAGGTGAACAATCCCAGCTCTCCCAGCCTTTCCTCCCAGCAGAGCTGCTCCGTCCCTCTGCTCATCCTGGAGCCTCCTCTGGGCTCTCCCCAGCAGCTCCAGGTCCTTCTGATGTTGGCCCCAGGGCTGGGGCAGCTCTGCAGGTGGGGTCTCAGCTGGGGGGGCAGAGGGGCAGAATCTCTGTCATTCCCCACTCGTGTTCATGGGCAAGAAGGGAAGATGTGAACTGGGCATTTGAGGAGGAACTCCACATCCACTTTATGCACTTCCAAACACACTCCTGTTTTCCTGGGGGCAGCAGCTCAGCCAAAGCTGTCCCACAGCAGGAGCCCATGGAGCTCACGGGGTTTGAAGTTGCACCAAGGGCTGCAACACTTCCTGTGCCACGCCAGGAAATGCAACAACAAACAAACAACAACATTTTCTGGCTGAACTCAAGCTGAAATCATTTTTAGTAGTGTTTTCCCTGTGCAGGTGCAATAGTTGGGCACAGGGATAATTGCAGAGCATTTCCTGTCACAGTAATGCTGCTGAGGGTCGGGGCTTCAAAAAGTCCAGAGAGTACAAAAAAAATCCCTTTGTATTTTTATATTATTCACATATATAATAAACAGTACTGCCAGGCCAGTAGAGGCCTTATAAACAGTTCAGAAAGGATGTTGCAGAAATAAGTTTGGCTTTTTATTACTCAGCTGAAGTTGACTGGGCTGCTCTGACCATGTCTGAAATGCTCACAGCAGAACAGGGAATCCGTTTGCTACCATTACATTGATTTATTGACAATCCACTGAAGAGAACTGGAAATATATCTAGAAATAGAAAATTCCTCTATACAGAGAGGAAAAATGTCCTGCCTCAATTACTGATGACTCAAGGTGAAAAGTAGCTCCCTAATCTTTACAAGCCTCGATGGAAAATTTTGAGTGTAAAAAAAAATGACTCAGTGAGGTCCTGTTAAGGTTTTTCCCCACATTTTCTGTCAAATTTCCAGGAGGCAGTTTATTTACAGTAAACACTGAGATCGTAACCCAGGATGGAAATCTTAATTCCATCACACTTGTTAGACTTGCAGACAGCAGGACAGCAAGGTACTGACTTTGAATCAAGATTTCAGCCTTCTCCAGCCCTTACAGCTGCAGCAGGGCCTTTTATCCATATAAAATTAATCTAGATGGAATATGAATATAGAAATAAATGTAAAAAACCTTATGTACACTGGTGCCGGTCTTTCAAAATAGGAACAAGTGGTGTTGCAAAATGTTTTCTGGTTTGCATGTAACAAAGGAATTATGTCATGCAGGAGGTCACCAGGGCTGCCACTGCAAGTCTCTGGCAAAGGATCTGTGTCTCTAATGTCACTGCAGCGTGGCAGGAAGGTGGAACATTGACGTTTTACCTTTATAATTCTGCAAATGTGGTCATTTCCAGGTATTTGTTGGTTTTGAATCCCACTTTATTCAGGATCCTCCCCAGGAAGACATTTCCCCCAGTCAGTGGTTTTGTCACAATGAAAAGCACAGGGGGACATCAGGTACAAGAGCCTTCTGTGCCCCAAACACTTCACAGAATCACAGAGCCACTGAGGCTGGGAAACACCTCTGAGGCCACCGAGTCCCAGCTGTGCCCCATCCCCACCTTGTCCCCAGCCCAGAGCTCTCAGTGCCACCTCCAGCCCTTCCTTGGACACCTCCAGGGATGGGCACTCCAAACCTCCCTGGGCAGCCCCTGCCAATCCCTGAGCACCCTTTCCATAGGGAAATTCCTGCTGCTGCCCACCCTGAGCCTCCCCTGGCCCAGCCTGAGGCCATTCCCTCTCCTCCTGTCCCTGTTCCCTGGCAGCAGAGCCCGACCCCCCCGGCTGCCCCCTCCTGTCAGGGAGCTGTGCAGAGCCACAAGGTCCCCCCTGAGCCTCCTTTGCTCCAGGCTGAGCCCCTTTCCCAGCTCCCTCAGCCTCTCCCGGGCCCCCAGCCCCTTCCCAGCTCCCTTCCCTGCCCTGGACTCGCTCCAGCCCCTCCAGGGCTCTCTTGCCTTGAATGGCCAGAACTGGAGGGGCCTCATCAGTGCTGCTTCCAACATCACCAAGAATCCCACTGAATTCAAACATCAAACCCTTCCCCACCCAAAACACCAGACCTACCTGTGCAGCTGTGTTGCTCCTTGGGTTTGCATCCATTGCTGTCATTCCCCACTTGGAGCAAGACAGAGAATCCCAGTGGGATGAGGACACTTCAGCCTCGCCCAGGCAGCGCGCGTTGGGAACACCTCCTCAGCAAAGTCCATCTGACAGCCCTGCCCCTAACAGCACTGAGAGCTTGCAAACAAGGTTCTCATGTAAGATAGTATCTGTGACAACAGAAGATGAAAGGAGGACAGACTAAAACCTCAAAAAAAACCCCTGTTGGCAAGTAGAAGTGAGAAAAATGATGTGTGCAAGTGGGATTTTCCTTGGTCTGTGTGCCACCAGCTCGTAGCAATGCAGCAGTGGGAAGTCTGAGCCCTCTGCTCATGCTCCTGTGTTTCCTCTTTTGCAGCAGTGAGCTCAGGGCTATGGCACAACAGGGAGCTGCACAGGCTCGATAAGGCACCACTGCCACAGTCCCACAGTGCAGGATTTCACAGCCACGTTTTCCTGAGGGCAGCAGGAAGCAGGAGCCCGGCAAGAGTGGGCACTCCAGGCTCCTCCAGACTTCCACAGGGAAAGGAGATTCCAGAGAGCTATGGAATGGTTTGGGTTGGAAGGGACCTTAGGGACCACCTCATTCCCTGGGCAGGGACACCTTCCACCAGCCCAGGGTGCTCCAAGTCCCCTCCAGCCTGGCCTTGGACATTAAATTTCACCCCAGGATTGCATTTTCTCCCTCAACAGAATGAGTTCAGTTTTCCCCAGCCCTTCTTTCTCCAGCAGAAAGCCACCAAGACCTTCTGGCCTCAGAAGATGTCCAGGACATGGGAAGGCAGCAGGGTGCCAACAGCAGGATGGTTTTGTGTTACCAAAGGAACTTTCTGCACTTGCACTGCAAATTAAAGCCCACAGAACTGAGGAAGCTCGAGGTGAGAGCTCACACACTGTTCACAACCACAGCAGTGCTTTAAACAAATAAACTACCAGAAGAGGGTTCTAAAAGTAGATTCCAAACACCAGTAACAAGTGCATTAATTACAGACAGGTGCTTCAGCAGAATTAAAAAATGGTAACACTCAAAAAAAAAAAAAAAAAAAAAACNNNNGTCACACCCAAAAAAAAAAAAAAAAAAGAAGCCACGGCTGTCACCCATCCCACATATCCCACATCACCCCCAGGGACTGTCAGGACTTCCCTTTTCCCTCCCCCCAGCTCTGCTTCTCCTTGTTTCTACACCAAAAATGCCACCAGCACCACTATCTCTTGCCACCACTGCTTCTGAAGGGTCAGAAACTCAAGAGGCAGAGGAGCAAAGAGGATTAAGCCTCAGAAATGCTTTACATACAGGGAGCTTTTCAAGAGAAAATGAAATTTCATTCTTTTAAAAAGAATATCCCACATTCTACACTTGGAGCCTGTAATTGCACCTGATTCAGGTGTAACACAACAAATTCATCATTCCCAAGTCCCCAAAGCCCCAGCCTCCCATATTTGAGCCACTTCTGTTATAAAGAAAACAAATACAATTCCTTCTTTATGTATCAAAGAGCTTTTTAAAAAGCAATCTTTATTTAAATAGACAAAACCTGTACCCTCAGCAGCCCTTGACAATTCCTCAGTGTGAAAAGCAGCAAGAACCACTCCACATTTAAAATCCCTCATGAAGGCAAGTGCTGAGCTCTGACCAAAGGAGCTCCCAGCTGGGATGCCCAGGAGCTCTGCACGAGGAAGCCTCCAAGAACAAGTTTAAGGCTCTGCTCAGGCAGATCTCTGGGAGAATAAGAAGTGAATTTTCCAGCTTAAAGAAGTTTTAAGCACAGTTTCTGAACGATGGGCACTGGGTTGTGGCTAATTGAAAAAGAATGTAATTCAAGTGCTGTGTACCAGACATAGATGAAGGTTTCTCAGTCAAATGAAAGTGACACTTCTGAGGTACAGATACAAAAATCAGATGCACAAGTTTCTTTCTTTTAGAGGATACTAAAGGTCTCTAAGGCAAAATTATTCTCATTATCACCTGCAGCAGCACTGTCACATTTTAGTTGCAATGTGGATACTCCTTAAAATGATTAGAAATTCATTTTGAGGTGCCACTTGTTAAGGTAAACTCAAAATAAGATGAGATGAAGTCTGAGTTTTAACACCAGAACTAGAAGAGCGTTTCTTGAATTCAACTGAACAGTTTAAAATCCTGTTTGAATTCTTATGGCACAACTCAGAACTGAAGGGCCACTTGGCCAATAAAAAAAAAACACAAAAAAAATTCACCAAAACCCCAGACTGAAAGATACAAACCAGAGCTTTACAAATAATGAATCGTGGCTGAAGGCAGCTTAAGGCTTCATTAAAGTATCTACACCAAGTTCTGCTGCTCTTTGTGTGATCTCTTCTCTACCACAGTTCAGTGGGATTGCACAGACACGACTCAGAGCAGAACTGGCTCCTTCTGCCCACTTTGAGCAAGACACAGTCCCATTATCCCTTGTGTGATTCAGAAAGGCAGGGGAACAAGCTTAGCCCTTCCTGCCAGGATCATTTCATTCTCCACCCTCTCCCTTCAGTACAGCTAGAGATGACTTAAAAAAATCAAACCACGCACACTAATAAAAAAATTAGTGTGGGGTGAAGAGTGTCAATATTTGCTCTTTTCCTGCCACGTGTGACAGAATTCAGGCCGGGCCCAGCACGGCTCCCCCGGAGGCAGCTGCCGGCAGCACAAACACCCAGCAGCTCAACAGCTCTGCTGGCAAAGCTCTCCTCAGTCTGTGGTGGACCTCCTGTACCAGAACCTGGCCCTGTAGTCGTCGCTGCAGGTCATGAAGCCGGGGTTGGTGGGCGAGTGCACGATGCAGCGCACGATGCTGTTGTGGCCCAGCGACAGCAGGTTCCTGCGCTCGGCAGTTCTCGAGTCCCAGCAGCACAGACTGATGGTCCTTTCATCTGGCAGCAGCACGTAATCCTCTGTGTGGTTGAACACAGCCTGAGTCCTGTGCACCTGGCGACCACTCAGACCAGCACCTAAGTACAGGCAGCAAAAGAGTGACTTTTAGAGGAAGTTTTCAATACAGGAGAATAATTTTCTGTCAGTATCAACCTTCTGCAAAGGAGCTGTATTTTCTCTGCTGTCCAACCACTTCCACAAGCAATGAGTGATGCAGGAATGAATATTCTTTTGTAGTTATATCATAGGACCAGAAAGATTTGAGTCTAACCTATGACCCATCCCCACCTCATCATTCAGCACAGAGCACTGAGTGCCACATCCAATTGTTCCTTGGACACCTCCAGGGATGGGGACTCCAAACCTTCCTGGGCAGCCCCTGCCAAGGCCTGAGCACCCTTTCCATAGGAAAATTCCTGCTGCTGTCCATGTATATATTCTAAAGCTCTCCAGAGGACAGAAGGAACACCTACGGCAGTGTGCCAAGTCCAATCCTTTACCTTTAAGAGTATTTTTGCCTTATATTTTTGCATGAGGCTTTAAGCTGCGACCAAGGAGAAAGAGCACAGAGAGGACAACTCACAGACTGTGGTGAGCCTTGAGGACTTTTCAGTGTATTTATCACATGGCACACCTTGTATGACCTACCTTGGCCATACCTCACATAAAATGGGTTATCAATAAACATTATGCACACACCAGATGCTAGCTGGGATCTCTCCCAGGTTTCCGGGCAAGTGCTGCTCCCTGCTGGCCGGGAGCAGGAGAGCTGGAGAGCGGAGACCTACAAACCCCAAAAGCTGACAGCACACCTTTTTCAGCATCTTTGGTGCTCCTACTGCTTAAGCACATCACTGCTCGATCCCAAAGGCTCTCACACAGCTGCTGGCACATGCAAAGCTTCCACAGCCTTCACTATTCCCTAAATCCTGCTGAGATCCAAGCATGACACTGTCAGCATGCTCCAAGGATGACTGCCTTGCACACAACTCAAAAAAAATACACTAAAAAGGGAACAAGGCAGCTGGAGGTACATTGCAGAGGACTGCAATGGCTATAGAGACACAAGAGTTAATGGTTAAATCAACTGCCCTGAAGTAGGTTCAGTGTTTCTTCTTATTTTTCCCCAATTCAGTGATAACTTCCCTCCAAAACAACAGAGTAACGATGTCAGAATCTTCTCCAACATCTACTCAGACTAAATACATTTACACTGACACACAGAATCACAGCTTCTCTTCTGGAATTAGTCTACAGGAAGTGTTTTCAAAAATCTGGGGTAATTTATCCTCAAAGCAACAGTTTCCCCATTGCCTTTAGGAATTATTATTGTTCTGACAATATTTCCAGCCCTGCCACGGCTCAGCACCTGGAAAAGAAGGAGCCTGGAATGTCACCTGCCACATACCTGTGTACTTCACCAGCGTCCGACCAGTGGATATCTCCCAGAGTTTAGCTACAGAGTCTTTCCCACTGGACAAGATATACTTGGAATTTTTGGAAAAAATAGCAGAGCAGACTTCAGCTCCATCGTGTGCCTTCTCAAAGGTGGTGATGCAGCGGTTGGAGACCCCATCCCAGAGCTTGATGCAGCCATCCTTGCTGCCTGTCACGTACATGTTGGCGCTGGCGTTGTAGTTGACGGAGCAGATGGCGTCCGTGTGCTGGTCCTGGGGGTTGCAGGACACGAAGCACTGGAAGGTGTTGATGTCGTACAAACGTAAAGTCGGGTGCTGGGTCCCCACCAGGATGAAATCCCCAGAAGGGTGGAAAGAAATGGAGCGTAACATCTCTGCTTCCTGTTGGATTAACAGTGCACAGCAGGGTGAGGAAGGGAAAAGTCTGAAAGGGAAGGGTCAGTGCTGGTGGTGTTAAAATGCTAAAATACTACTGAAATTGTCAGCATAAATAATGGGACTGAAAGGACAGGCTGCCTGTGGCTGTACTGCAGCTTTTGTCCTAGAGCAGCCTGCAGGGCCTCCTCATTTTCAGGGTATCACATCCCCCAAGCTCACCAGCACCTAATCCCAAACTCTCCTCCAGAACAAAGGTAACAGAATTAACTTCCAACTTATTCATACTGGAGTTGGTCTGATGAACAAAAAGCTGACTGGCACTAATTTAAATACAGGTGTCCATGATGCACAAACTAAAGACACAATGTCTGTAATGTCTGCCAGTGTTGCACCTGTGTCCCCCTGCACCCCTAATCACCTGAGGCACCTCAGCACTCAAACATCTGAGTGGCTGCTCTCAACAGTATCTCACCTGGATATACTTGAAGGCTCTTTTGGCAGAAGGCTTTGAATAATCAAACAGTTTAAGTGTGTAGTCCCTCGACCCAGATGCCAGGATCTGTTCTGTTGGGTGGAAAGCCAAACACGTCACTTCATCCACGTGATCGTACAGAGTCCGGATCACCGGGTGGTTTTCCATGTTCTGCTGGGCTGTCTCATTCATCATGACCTACAAAGAACATTCAACATCTTGCTGCTGGAAAATAGAGCAGGTTTCTCACAAGAAAAGTAGGTTTTAGGCTTGCCAGAGTGAATGAACAGCATCTCCTTTCTGACATGACCAGGCACACAATCTGTTCCCTTCATTATGTGAAGGCCCTTTATATGTCAACAAATAAGATCCCTGTGTCTTTATGAAGGTCAACACTACTTGGCTCAAGGACAAACCAGTTTCAGTGGCAGAGAGCTGGTACAAGAAAACATCACCTTTTATAAACAACCCAAAGCAAAACACTTCCACTGCTGGAAGAATCAAGGGAAGCTGCACCAAAACTGCAGCTCTTTGCTGACAATTTGGTGTGTGCTCTGTGCAAAAACATCCCACTTTTCACTGCCACCTGCTAACTGCCTTGGAGAAAGATAAAGGATATCAATGTGTGAAACAGCTCTGAAATACCCAGTGGAAACATGCGTGGGTGGCCATGGGGGCTGCAGAGGCCATCAGTGGCTTTAACATGGACTGTGGTCAGACAATGCAGCCACGACCAGCACCCAGTAGAAGCCACTTCTGGCTCAGTTCTCTCCCTATTGCCAGGAGTGACACCATTGTCCTTGCCCTTGTTCCTCTTCCTTTCAAGGGACTTTACAAGCAGCTGCTGGAGTAGGGAATATGTCGAGGAATTTAGTCCAACCCGCTGAGGCAGCCACAAGGTACAGGCATGGCATGGAGAGAACTCCCAGAGTGGATACATGTCCTGAGTTATCCCAATAGGCACGGCACGGACAGAATCCCCAGAGTGCTTCCAATCCCTTACCTCGATGGGCATGGCACTCTTGGCCAGCATCCTCTCCGTGTCCAGGATTTTAATGGAGGCATCAGCCGAGCCCGTGGCTATGAGCTGCCCGTCCCTGCTGTAGGTGGCCACGCGGCAGGGCCCTTTGTGGGAGGTCACGTAGCAGGTCTCGTACTCGGAGGCCTCGGGGGACATGGTCTGCACGTCGGCGTCGAACTCCAGGTCGATGCCGGTGCCCGGCGCCACGGTGTCCGAGCGGCCGATGGCGTACTGCACAGCGCTGTCGTCGTTCTCCATGCCTGGGGACACACGGGGCACTCAGGGCACACATCCTCCTCCTCCTCCTCCTCCTCAGCCCCCGCCGCGGCTCTGGGGAAGCTTTTGGGAAAGGTGGCCCTGAGGGGAGAGCTGAGCTGGCAGAGCAGGTTTGGTCACAAGGCACTGGGGAGGAATGGATGGGAGCTGGGCTGCACTCGAGCGGGCACAGAGCCTCAGGAACTGTGGGAAGAGCCCAGTGAAGGCTGGAAAGTGCTGATAAATGCACTGGGAATCAGTCACTGGCCATGGACAGGCCTCTCGTCAGCTCTTCACAGGGGAGCAACAAGCCCCAACACCATTACATGAGTTTTAAAGCAAAAACCCCAAAGGCAATTACTGATTCTTTTTCTATTTTACTGCACTGAATCCAAACTATCCCAGCACTGTAAGAGAAAAATGTTACTGTTCTTCAAACCCACTTCACAGATTTATATCTTTATTTCCAGGATGCAGCTCCAGACCAGGGAGTTCAGCACTGGAAGTGGCAACAGGGTAGAAACAAAGATTTCAGCCCAGGGCTGATCTTTTAGCTGCTTTCATCTGCTCATTTCAAGTCTAAAATTTGGATTTCAAACAGACACAAGGCTTCAGAGATTTATACCCTCAGAACACAGCTAGTTCAGGCAGCAGAACCAGTTGAGTTACACAGGGTGTCATGGCCAGAGCTCTCCCAGGGCTTGGTCAGCTCGTTCCAACAGCAGCTCAGGGGTTTTCCCTGTTTTCCCTATGCTGTGGCACTTCCACAGGGAGTACAGGGAGAGAACAGGTGACAGCCCTGCTGAGGCCCCAGAGTGTGAGGCTATTTCCTGGGGACTGATATATAAAAGCCAGCAAGAATTGCCAATGGAAGGACTTGCTCCCTTTCCAACACTGTCAGGAACAACCAGATAGAAATAATTATTTCTGAAGGCAGCAGAACTGGGAGGATGAAGCTTTCCCTCAGATCTGTGGGAAGAATGCCCTTCACACAACCCCACAGGAGCAAAGGCTGTACCCAAATGTACAAGTGTTGTGCTGTTAGCAGACACCACCTTTGCATCAAAGGTGTCTTTCCAGTGACACCAACTCTTAATTCACTGGGGATTTAGAAACTAGACTTTTATGTCAGCTTTTGATTCCAGCTTACCTAACTTAATTAGGTGCAGCAGTTGTTCAGAGGGTGCACAGACAGACTGTGGTTTGATCTCATTTATCAAGCCATTGGCAATGTTGATGTATCCATCATAGAGCAGCTGACTAATTATCAGTTTGTAAAGTTGCTGACGGTCTTTCAAACTGACTTTTGTCCTATACATTGTGAGCAGGGACTGCCTTGGGGGGGCCTGGAATGAAGAACAAAAATCATATACAAGAGAGTTGCATGAAACCACCAGAACCTTGGAACAAATCTCAGTGCAGGCACCAAATGCTGCTGTGGTTTTGGTGAGAAGAAGAGATGGAGGGAGGAAAGGGTGGCGGGGGGAGAGAAAGAAAAAGGGAGAGAAAGGGGAGGAAACAGTGGGAGAAAAGAGAGGAAAAAAGGAGAAGGGGAAGGAAGAGGCAGGAGAAAGGGGGAAAAAGGGAAGGAAAAGAGGGGAGAAAAGGGAGGAAAGGGGGAGGAAAATGCAGGAGGAAGGGGAAGAAAAGGAAAGGAAAAGAGAGCAGAGAAGAGAGAAAAAGAGGAGGAAAAGGGAAGGAAAAGAAGGGGGAACGTGGGAGGAAAAGAAGAAGGAAAAGAGAGGAAATGGAAGGAAAAGGGGAGGAAAAACCTGTTGCGCTTGCTGGCTGTGTAAATGAAAATCTCGGCCATAAACCGCCCCGGACCGCGCTAAGCAGCAGCGGAGCCGGCAGCGGAGCCGCGGCAGGAGCCCAACACCGCAGCCGGTGCTGCCGGCGGGCCCGGGCTCCGATGGATGGATGCACGGGGCGCGCAGGACAGCACCGCGCCGGCCCCGCCGCCCTCCCTGCGGGGGCCCCGCGCCCTCCCCGCCCTCCCGCCGGCCGCGGGCGGCCCGGAGC
>VXAC01005037.1:242178-284152 GCA_013399225.1 Rhipidura dahli | reverse complement strand
TCCCCATCCCCGCTTCGGGGGTCCCGATCCCGTTCCCCATCCCCGCTTCGGGGGTCCCGATCCCCTTCCCCTCCTACTGAGGATCCCAGGGTCCTTCTCCCCGTCCCCCCTTCCGGGGGTCCCTCTTCGCCATTCCTGCCCTTCCGGGAGTCCTGCTCCCCGTCCTCCCTTCCAAGGATCTCGGGGGTCCCTCTCCCCATTCTCCCTTCCAGGGATCCCGGGGGTCGCTCTCCCCATTCTTCCCCTTC
This sequence comes from Rhipidura dahli, assembly GCA_013399225.1. Lineage (NCBI taxonomy): Eukaryota > Metazoa > Chordata > Aves > Passeriformes > Rhipiduridae > Rhipidura > Rhipidura dahli. The sequence continues at coordinate 283,904 of VXAC01005037.1, read as the reverse complement.
CGGGGACCCCGAGGGTCCATCCCCCCGTTCCCCCTTCCGGGGATCCCTGTTCCCGTTCCCATTCCCCCTTCCGGGAGCAGCGGGGCCTTGGCGGAGGCCGCAGAGCCGCGCTCGGGGCGGGATCGCGGGCGGGGGAGCGGCGCGGGCCCGGCCCCCACCGGGCGCGGGGGGAGCCCGGGGGTTCTTTTGTGTCGCAGCCGCAAAGCTCCGAAGCGCCGCTTCCGCCAGACCCCGGATCCCAAACACGGCGACGTGAACGGGCTGGGAATTAAGTTGCTGGCGCTGCTGCCCGGCGCTGCGGGCGGGCCCGGCCCCGTCCCCAGCACAAACCGTCCCCTCCCCGAGTCCTACTCACGTCAGCCTCGAGAAAGGGCAGCCGGAGCGGGCGCGGGTCGAGCAGCGGGGCTGCCATGCTCCCCATGCCCCGGGGCAGCTGTCGTCTGTCACACGCTGCAGCGACACGGCGACCCGACATCTTCTTTTTACCTATCCTGAACCACTTGTAAACACCAACACACACAACCAGGGTCTCCTTCGCTCTTGTTTTCAGCACCGCGGAGACAGTGAAAAGTTGCCTTGGATAGCAGTTCTTCACAAGCCCCAAGTGCCGACTGGAGTTTCCTCGCTCCGCGGCGCCTCGCAGGGACCCGGGGGCTCCGGGCTGCGGGGCAGCAGCGCCTCACGCCGCGCTCACTGCGCTACTCACGGGCCGCGTTCGCTGACCGGCCGCGCTCCCGCTGTCCCGGCGTCTCCTCGGGAGCCGCGCGGGTCTGGGCGCTGTCGGGAGCTGCGACGCGAGGGGTCCGCGCGTCGCTCGGGCCGGGCCGGGCGGTGCTTTCGCACTTCGCACTCGCCCTCAAGCGCTGGCGGCACGTGGCGCTGCCCGGGGCCGCTCGGCCGGGACGCACCGGGAGGCTCCGGCCCTGCTCGGCCCGTCCGGGGGGGCACCCACACAATGGCCCCGCTCGCNGACAGCAGCGGGGACAGCAGCGGGGACAGGCGGCATAGGCGATACATGGCGGCGGCACCGCCGGCACACGGCAGCGGGGCGGCACCGGCGCGGCCTCCCGAGCGCGCATGGTGGGCCGGGCACACGGCCCGACCGCCTCCTTAAAGCCGCAGCGTGAGGCACCCGCAGCTTCTGGTGTCCAGCTCTGTCCTGCCTGGCCTGGGACACTTCCAGGGATGCGGCAGCCACAGCTGCTCTGGGCAGCCTGTGCCAGGGCCTCCCCACACTCACAGCCGAGAATTTCGCGCTAATATCCAGTCTAATCCTTCCCTCTTTCGTTTCGGAATTTTCTCCCCATGCCGTGTCACTCCAGACACTTGTGAATAGTCCCGAAGACTCACAGGATGTTCGAGGTTGGAAGGGATCTACCAGAATCATATTCAGCACGGGACAGCCCAACAATCCCCAGCAAAGGAGAAGGAACTGCAGTGATGCAGCCAGAGGGAAAGGTTTCAAACAGAGAGAAGGGAAATTCACACCCCAACACCCCACCCTGGGCATCCCTGACAGCGCTGCCCAAACGCTCCTGGAGCTCCGGCAGCCTCGGGGCCGGGCCCATTCCCTGGGGAGCCTGGGCAGTGCCCAGCACCCTCCGGGGAAGAANGCCTGGGCCGGGGGGTGCGGGCCGGGCCGCAGGGTGTTGATAAGGGAGCGCTCCCGGTACCGGGGGGTAATTGATAAGGCACCTGAGGTCTCCTCTACTCTGGTCGCTAACCGCCCTTTGGCTTCCTCTCGCCCGCAGGCTGAGCCGTACGTGCCGCTCCCGCTCGGGCGCTATGGAGAGGAACATGAAAGAGAACCACGCCGCGTACCCCGGCCGCGCTGCCAAGGTAAAGGTCTGAAATACGCGGTTTATATTCGTCTTCCTGAGCAGTTTCCTCTACTGGATCGTTGGTCTCCATGCCTGGGAGTTTGCTATTAAAATTCTGTAGGTCTGGTCAGTTCAGGGAATGGCGGGTTTTGCGTCTCTCCCTATCGCATATTCACTACAGGTTTCAAACTAGTAACTTACCTTTCAGTAGCTTTCTCCTGGGCAAAACAGTGCCCAGAGCTGGCTTTATTTACTATTGTTAATATTAGTGCGTCTTATTAATGGGGAAAGTCTCCTTATAATTTAAGTACTTAAGATCCTGTAAAGAGTAAGAAAGCGTGTATAATCAAATTATTTCAGATGCAGGTTTTAAAAGCGAGCACTGTGTCAATGTCACTATTGATACACAGTGCTCAAGATCACCCCAATTATGTATTTTTTCCATTTAGAAACACAGGCACTTTCTTAATATTTTAACATAAAACCAAGTAGACCTAGTAAGGTTTTGGAACAGCGTAGACAAATTTTCCTTTTAATCAATCTATCACTTTATGGTTTTTATTGTTTCTGTTAATGTGTTTTGTGTGGTTTTGCTATCCTGCATGGGGCTGTAAAGATTCTGGCGTGCTAATGTACAATTAACACGTTGCCATTTCTCTCTGAAGGTTGCCAATCCCATCGGGGATGGCCCCAAACGTGTCCCTGTGTCCCAGCATTCAGCCCAGAGCCGGCTGCTGACCAACGGAGCTCCAGCACAACGAGTTCTGTGTCCTGCCAACTTTGCCCGCCGAGTTCCCGTGCAATCCCAAAAACCTGCACTGTCGACCCAAAAACCGCCCAGTAACCACACAGCGCAGCAGCTCCGACCCAAACTGCCCCAGCAGGCCTCTGTGAGGCCTCAGGCTGCAAGCAAGAGTAGTGAAAAACCTCCCCAGGCTGCAGGAGCTGGTAATTCTGAGGGGGATTTACGCGTGTTGGCAGCTGTGACTCTCAGGATTCTCCCTAAAGCTGCTGCTGAGCTGGGAACAGTCCTGGAGGGGAGTTCTTGGTTGTGCCTCCAAACAGAAGAGCAGCACATGGTTCACCTTGGGTGTCACTGCACCATCCTCATGAATTTATCTCTAAATTAACCATTTAGGGCCAATATGCTGTTTAAGAATTCCAGGTGCTCAGCAGCCAGCTGGGAGTTCATATAATGGTCACTCAGACCTTACAGGTTTTCCAAGATTCATGCACAAGAATACTTTTTTTGGGGGGGAGGGGGAGAATTCATGGGTTTTTATTTTCAGAAAGCTTTTAAAATTACATTTTGCTAGCACTGTTTCTTTCCTAGCAGTCAGTTATGATAGGTTGCTTAAAATGCCATTGACTGTATTATAAAAGCTGCTTCAGATGATGCACAGGGATTGATTTGCTCCTTTGTGTGTTTGTGTTGTCTGTGGGTCTGGTTCATAAATTGATTTATTTCTCTGTACACAGCAAAAAACCCTGAAGCTGAGAGCACCTCTAAACAGAAAACTGAAGAAACTGCTAAGAAGAAAACTGAAGAGCCTAAAAAGAAAAGTGAAGAGACTAAAAAGTAAGTTTTATGCCTAAACTTTAGATAACTGAGCCCTGCTGGAGCTCCCTTGTTTGTGGAGCCTGGTGACCCCCACACTTTGCAGGCACAACACAAGGAAAGCTGCCTTGGACCTGGTGATTGTTAGGATCAAGGACTTGCTGTAATCTAAAGAAAACCTTGCTGAATGCAGAGCAGCTCTTCCCATGGGAGAGCACTGATAGCTGCAGCCCCAGTCATGAGAGGTACTCTGAAAACAAAGCCTCCCTCATCTGGGCAGGAGGCTGCAGTCTAATGTGGGATGAAATTGGATTTGTTTATGGCAACTTTAAATTGTTTTTCCATGACCTGGTGATGTGTCTGACTTAAAGATATCTAAAGGAGTTTCATTTTGTAGCAGTGTGGTTGGTGTAGTGTCTGCAAGAGCTTCAGGAACAAAGAAAAGCTTTCAGAACTTCCTTTTGAAAAGTCTCAATGCCTACTTTATTCTCGTGGTGTTTTCTTACAGACTAAAATCTAGTTTAGTGCTCTAAGCATCTTTTGAACAGGAGTGTTACAAACTGTAAATTTGAGTCAAAGCCAACACAACTCTCCAGCTTTAACTTTCCTCTTGCAGAAGGCAATGGTCTCTTGATGATTTTGAAATTGGTCGTCCTCTGGGAAAAGGAAAATTTGGGAATGTGTACCTGGCACGTGAAAAACAGAGCAAATTTATTCTTGCACTGAAAGTCCTCTTTAAAACACAGCTCGAGGAAGCTGGTGTAGAACATCAACTACGAAGAGAAGTGGAAATACAGTCTCATCTTAGGTAAGGTTTAGTGACTAATTAATCTGCTTTGCTTGCATCCAAATAAATTAACCTTGATTCTAAGGTTTCTCCTTTATGATAGGCTATCTTTGTGTGTTGGGAGCTGAAGGAACACTTGTGGGATGAAATTCCCATGCTTGCCTTGAAAGGGCAGGGAGCAGGATGGGGAAATTAAAGGTTTTGGATGAATACCTGGTTCAGAAAAACATTGAAATCTCTTTGCAGGCACCCCAACATTCTCAGATTATATGGCTACTTCCATGATGTGACAAGAGTCTACCTGATCCTGGAGCATGCACCTCGTGGAGAAGTCTACAGAGAACTTCAGAAGCTGACCAAATTTGATGAGCCAAGAACTGCTACTGTAGGTTGTTCCAGCTTCCTCTCCATTACTCTGTGTGTCTGGAATATCTGCAGGATATAGAGCCAGCTCTTCAGATCAAGTTCTGAATTCTGCTGGGGGAACTGAGATTCCTTAGCTGCTAGCTGGCATGGGGACAGGGAATAATTGGGAAGACTTAGTGCTGTGCAGGACTTTAAGTTCAGAATTGTTTAATACTGCAAGGCACAGCCTGTATTGCCAGACTTGAAGGAATAATTACTTTAACTTAAAACTATTATTATTATTTAAAAGACTGTGCTGCAGCCAGATAAACTCAGGTGACAATGTCTTTGTGGCTTAAAGATTGTTCTTTCTGCACGCAGTACATCACAGAACTTGCAGATGCCCTCTCGTACTGTCACTCCAAAAGTGTGATCCACAGAGACATCAAGCCAGAGAACTTGCTGCTTGGATCAAATGGAGAGTTAAAAATTGCTGACTTTGGGTGGTCTGTGCATGCTCCATCTTCTAGGTGAGAATTCAGTCTCTTGTGCTGTGAATTCCTGTAGGCAATGTTAGTTTTTGTGCCACACAGATGTGGAAGGGAGGTACCAGTGAACTTAAAATACTGGGGAAAAATGCTGCTGCAGCAGAGGTTCTAGCCAGTCAGCTGGTGTGGGAGCATTGTTACCCTGATTTCTAGGTCAAACCTTGCAGACCCTGAAAAAGGTGAAGGTTGGTGTAGGGTTACTGTAGTCCCTGAGATGCCAATCCAACATTACACTGGCAATTTGGTTATTTCTTGAAGAGTGTGAAATTAAATCTGACAAGGGAGGAGCAGATTTGTTCTGGCAAGTGGGGTGAAGAAAGGAGCTAAGATTGATTGATTGCAGGGACTGAGATACTTTCAGGAGAAGCAGAAAATGTCTTGCTGGCTTTTCCTTCCCAGCTGTTCTGGTGGTGCTAAGTCCATTCAGGTGGATGCACTGAGGTGCAGATGATTGCCAGCATTAGTCTTTATCTGGCTCTTGAAACAGATCCTGTAATTATCTTCATCAATGATTAACTTGGACTTTTCTTCAGGAGAACAACTCTCTGTGGGACACTGGACTACCTGCCTCCTGAAATGATTGAGGGAAGAACACATGATGAGAAGGTGGATATTTGGAGCCTTGGAGTTCTGTGCTATGAATTCCTTGTAGGGAAACCACCTTTTGAAGCAACAACGTATCAGGAAACGTACAGAGCTATTTCCAGGGTAAGCACCAGTGCTTATCTGAGTTGAGCTTTTAGTTCTAGAAAGGTTTCAGCAAAGTTAAGTCTGAAGCATAATGGAAACAAACATAATAATACACAAATACTTCTACAAGCAGTGAGAAGCTTGTTCAGGATTATGATGAAATGACTGGATTTCATCTCAATAGGCAGAAGGTGCAAGGCTGGCACAGCTTTCAAGGTGTAACTTGGAGGTTGAGTAGAGCCCTCTGATTCTGCAGTTTGGTTATTGCTAAAGAATTTTTGTGTAATTTTAAATGTCTTTTTTCCTTAGGTGGAATTCAAGTTTCCTCCATTTGTAACAGAAGGTGCAAGGGATTTAATTTCCAAGCTCCTGAAGCATAACCCCTTCCACCGCCTGCCCCTGAAGGATGTCCTTCTCCATCCCTGGATCACAGCAAACTCTACCAAGATTCCCAGCAGCAGGAAGAGTGATGGTGCTGCCCCATCCAAAACATAGCTTTAGGAGGGTGACTTGTGGGATCCACAAGAGGAGCCTCGTACTGTGACTACTGTAACGCTTACAATAGGAAAAGCAGGTCTTGGAATCTAATGGCAATTGGGATGCAAATCCTTGGGTTGGCTGATGTCTTACACTCGAATTGCAGCATCAAGTTATTTGACTTCTAGCTGGAGCTTGGGGAATATTTAATGTACTTGAAATCCAGTTCCATATGGGCCAGATTGTGTTGCAGGCTCTTGTGCTGTGGTCTGTGCTGAAAATGGTTTGTTGTTCCACCGAGAGAAGTTGTGGTTTACTGAACAGTGCAATATCCTGGAGATGCCTGCTCCTCCCTCCCTGGGCTGCTCAGGGTGTCCTACCTGTGGTGTAACCTGAAACTGAGTGAGATGAATGCCTTTTTCAAGTGTTCTAAAAATGATGTGGCAATTTGTTTATGTCTCTAGTTTTAAATGTGAGCACTCAATTTGTAAAATAAAGACTTCTTATACTGCACCCAGCAGGGTGAGGGTCCTTGTGGCACTGGTTGGCTTCAGCATCAGCACAGCTGAACTCCTCTGGGTCCCAGAGGTGAACTCCTACCTGTCAAAAAGGAAGCTCAAAGTGCTGGTAGCACATGGTCATTTACCACCCCACACTCCCAAATTAGGATTGTGAGGTAAGTACCAAAGGTGTTGCTATTTAACCTGACTGGTTTATTGAGAGCTGGGCCTGCTCTGCCCTTTTTCCAATGAATTTATTCAAAGATCTCCCATCTGATAATATTGTCCAGCCCTTTCTCTCAGAAGTACTTTCAGATGTTGTGTAACAGGAAGTAACAGCATCAGATGTTGTAAAATATTCCTTAAAATGGACCAAGGGCCAGGCCCCTGGCCACCACAATAAAGAGACAAACTCTTTTCCAGTAAAACACTTCAAGAAAACTAAGAGAAAGCAATTTATTGTCTTTTCACTGTAAGACTTTGCTATTTTACAAACAATTTTAAAAAATGATCCTTCTACAAGTAAGGATTCCGGAATTCAAAATATATTCTTGAATTAATTTAAAATATACTTTGCAAAAAAACTTCATCTAAACAAACTGCCAGTAGTTTATACAACCATCTTTATCTTAATTAATCAGAATTCTGGCCATAATTTATATGAAGCTGTTTCTTTACAGCAAGAGAACTCGAGTGCTGGTGCCTTCTACTGACTTCTTGGTACATTTATTTTTAAGAGTTCAGCTTTACTCAGGATTTTGAAAAAGAAGCTCTGAATATTCCTTCTGTACCCAGTTTAAGACAAAACATCCTTCTCAGAAATGATTCTAACTGAAGTACCCAAGGCTGCCTCAGTTAATTAGGAATTCTTATCCTTGGTCCACAGGAAAGCTGGGCCTTTTTTTGGGGGAAAGGAGTTGAGGTGCAATTTAATGTTCTGGCTGAAGGGCAGGCAAGAGGTTAACAAGAAGTTATTTGCTCCTCCTTTCCTCCCTCACCCAACTCTCATCAAAACTTCACAACTCCTTCTCCATTCATTAATTTTAGCAAAAATCAAAGGCATCAGGCTACTTTCCTGCTATTTTCCTGAAATCAGAGTTCTGTATGAACAGATATATCAGAGTCACCTTGGGGTAAGTGCAAGCACAAAGATAATGTGAAAAGAGCAAACAGCAGGTCCCAAACACCCCCAGATCTGGCTCAAACTCTAACAGCAGCACAGGCCTGAGCCCCAAACCCAGGCCTTAGCCCAGTGTTACACTGATTTATCTGTTTTGGGATCAGTCTGGGTTAACTGGAACGTGGAATGGGGATGTCCTCATGTGTAACTACATTCTGACACAAGTGTCCCCATAAGGAAAGGCAAAACCCCCTCCCTGCTACATTTACCAGTCTCCACCCAAAGCAGAGGAATTCTCCCTGGGAAGCTGCAAATTGGAATGTTTGGACTACAGGTGCAGATTTGAGTTTCCCCCACAGGAGCAGAGAGCTGCTTGGCTTAGTTTTAAGATTAAAAAGAAAAAAGTGTTTCCAGTACAAAGCCAGATCTCAAAATGTTAAACCCCATCAGCTTATCTCTGCCTTGATGCTCTTTGGAGTATGTTCACATAGGTAATTCTGGTTACAGTGACTGCAGTAGACTCAGGATTTCTTCTGAGTCTATAGACATTAAAAATAAAAGGCTCCAAGCCAGCACATTTTCAAACAATAAAATCAAACAATAAAATCTTGGAATACAGAAGCACTACAAATATTTTCAGAGCAGTGCATCACCTGTTGGTGACTAAACCAATTATGCCTGCAATAAACCATCATATGGGTGAAGTGAGTTCAGTGCCTCTGTTCTACTGCAAGTGAGGCTACAATAAAAGCCTCTCCTAACAAAAGAAACACCCACCTGCCACTTTAGATTCCAATCTATGCCCTTATCAAGAGAACTACCCCTGTTGTGAGGTACTGTTTATTCTACTGGGAAGAGAATCTATCTCACTGTTTCTCAGCTATGAAGTAATAAATGAGTGCTATGACTCTGTTTTGAAAAGGAGAAAAAAAAGGTCCAAAAAGCTGGATTATGAAGACCCAGAACTGTGCCCATTGTCAAGCATTTATATTCCCACTTGGAGTGCAAACCAGATCCCATTTGAACAGGCTTTTCCAAAAAGCAGCAAAAGGGAAGGGAAACAAAGACAGCGCTTCTCACATTTACCTGAAAGAACAAGTAAGAAATGCCAGATGAGGTCAACCTGAACCCAAAGCAGTCCTTTGAATAAACTCTGCACCCTGAAGAGCTACGTGGATGTGGAGCACTGGGAAACAACAAGCCAGGAAGGAGCTCATGGGTTGGAGGCAGGGGGTTTGAAGAAGCCGGCCTTGCGGCAGTAGCGGACGATGAAGGGCACGGCCACCACGGTGATGCTGATGCGCACGGGGGCGAAGAGCTTGTGCACGGCGTAGGCCAGAACGAAGGTGCTGGTGCCGGCCGCCATCCGCGACTGCAGCGACGCCTCGCTGAAGCCCAGCCTGAACAGCACCGCGCTCATGTCCACGCCGCTGGGGAAACGGAGGGAGAGAGCTTCAGTTTCAGATAAAAAATAGGTAAAGTGCTTGGGTTTTGTTCAGGGGATTTATTGGATCGGCCTTTAGAGGTAAAATTTCTCTGCGCGGCGGTTCTCAAAAAGTTACAGTGAATTTTGTGGTGGAATTTCATCTTCCCAAATTTGGTATTAACCTCTGTGTCTTAAAGAAATTTATCAGCTAAACACACACCAATGCAAACCAAATGAGGTACCTGTTGTTAGGCTTAGTGCTCTAACACAGGAGGACAAAGCTGTTAAAATGACAGACTATGTAAAATCTAGCAAGTGAAGGGAAGTGTTACAGATCTCAAATGAGCATTATCCACCAAATTTATTAATGCAGACAGCAGATTTCATCAGGGATTCAACCATACCTTAAGGAAAAAAATGTTGTCACCCTGTGCCACAATGTAGTGAACAGCAGAAATCAGGCATTCACATATTCCCACTGGAGTCAGGAATAAGCAGCAGGGAATGTTTGCAGAAACAACACATTCTCCTGTCTCCTCAGCTGGAACACCCCATGTAACTGATGCATTCCCACAAAGCCACACACAAAATTCCCCACCTGACTCCTGTACGGTTCTGTTACATTTTCACTCTAATCCTGTTCTAGTGGCTGTTGTTTGCTGCAGTCCCACTGCTCAAACTGTGTTCAACACCCAGAAAAATATGTTTATCTCCAAGCCCCAGCATTTTTGCATGGCTCTATCTCTCCAGACCAAGCAAGAACAAAAGCTATCTGCAAAACAAATACATTCTCTGCCCAGTCAGTTATGCTGGTGCTGTGTCTGCTGTTTTCACTGCTGCTGAACCTGTGCAAAAAGACCTTGTACAGCTCTCTTGTCTCGTGCCCGATGGGAGATCAGGTCCATTTATGGACCCATCCATACTCAAAATTCAGAAGGTGACCACAGATTTAACAGGCATAAGGAGCCTGTCTCCTGCCAGAGATAAGCACAGTGTAAATGTATTTTACTTTTACCATTACCCAGAGGTGGCAGACAGCTGTACAAACCTCACCTTGACACAGCCAGGTAGAATATTCCCAGAGATACTAACGAAATTCCAACATGGAAGGAAACCCCTACAGCACCATATTCTTTAAAAACTTGTTTCAGCTGCTGGGATTTGTTGAGTTTCTTGTTTTCAGCACTGGGATCAGTGGCTGTCTTTTTGATGGGTTCACTTGCATCCTAAAAAGAAAATGATTAAAAGTATTTATTAGCATTAAGCACAAGATCATGTTTCAGTTAGTTGAACCAGTGTGAAATAATGAAAGAAGTGTCCTGCACACAGAGTGATTTGAGAAGACAGTAACTCACTTCTGCTCTTCCACATCAGCACAGCAGATGCTGTGGCAGAGCCCAGGCAAGCTCCCTTCTCCCAGCTATTCCTGTCAAAGGTATGCACTGAGCTTGGTGTAAATTCCTACACAATTCCGAGTTTCATAATTAAAACCAGATTATTTGATCCAAATGTGTGCCAAGGCACACCCACACAGCTGCTTGAGACATGAGACTGAGGTGTCAGAGCTATTTGCTTCCACCCACTGCTCAGCTTTACCCAGTGACTCCTTGGAGCACAGCTTTTTGTTCCAGGGCTAAGCAGCCAGTGGCACTGGAAGCCCATCTGGCACCACTTAATAACAGCTCCCTGATGGAAGAGATCCAACCTTTAAATTCCTATAAACCACCCTTAATGGATGAGCTGATAAAAGGAAGAACCAGGAACTGCAAGCGATGACAGCAACAAGCAACTCTGTTGCCACGGTGTAGACAACAACTGCAGGGACATGCCAGGGCTGGTATCAAGAGTCCGACTGCACTGAAAATGTTTGTCACAGTAGAAGATAGATTTTTATTGATTTATTTTTATTTCAAGGACAGAACTTCATAGTAAACCATATGCCAAAGCAATCTGGAAAGAAATCAACGGAGGGCAGCTACATTGGTAGCAATGAGGCAGCTCTTGGAAACTCCCATGCCCGCCAGAGAAGAAACACTGACAGGAATAAAACGTTTCCCGATTCTTGTATCTAAATTTTTCAAGCATAATGGATAATTTTAGATTTTTCTTTTGCGGTTCATAAGCTCTGGGTCTTATGGATGGATGATAAGGACTGAAAACCTGCTTGTTCTGATCTTCCAAGTCCATCCCAAGGCACCCAGGCTCACACACCAGGAACGGGATTGAAGCAAAATGTTAAAAAAGAGCCACTTCAACTCTGGATATTATCTGGAGTACCCAGGGCTGTCATGTACAGAGTAATGTACAGCTCAGCAAGTAAAGCTGCTGCCTACTTCCATGTCATTCTGCTACAACATTTCAGCTAGAAAGCCGATTTTATTCGCATCATTCATGCGATTTAAAGCATGAAAACCTATCTATAACACCCCGCGATGCCTCGCACCGAGGCAGCGGGAATCACGCTGCAAACGAAGCCGTAGAAATTAAACAGCAGACGAGGCATCCTGCAAAGCTCACACTGACACCGCGACCACCCGCAGCGGGTGCAAACCGCCTCCCGCAGAAAGCCGGGATAAACACGAGTTTTTTAAAATGATCCCACGGGGATGAGAGGAGGGTGAAGACACCTCCTTAAAACTTAAAAGGCACCTGCAGAAGGCCGAGGAGCGCTTTTGGCTGAGGGCATTGGTGCGGCTGGGCGGCCCCTCAGCCCTCACACGTACCTTGGCAAAGGCGCGGCGCGGGCCCGGCCCCGGCGGCAGCGCGGCCCAGGCGGGCCGGGGGCAGCAGCGCGGGGGGACCGCGGGTGACACCGGGGACAGCAGCGGGGACAGCAGCGGGGACAGGCGGCATAGGCGATACATGGCGGCGGCACCGCCGGCACACGGCAGCGGGGCGGCACCGGCGCGGCCTCCCGAGCGCGCATGGTGGGCCGGGCACACGGCCCGACCGCCTCCTTAAAGCCGCAGCGTGAGGCACCCGCAGCTTCTGGTGTCCAGCTCTGTCCTGCCTGGCCTGGGACGCTTCCAGGGATGCGGCAGCCACAGCTGCTCTGGGCAGCCTGTGCCAGGGCCTCCCCACACTCACAGCCGAGAATTTCGCGCTAATATCCAGTCTAATCCTTCCCTCTTTCGTTTCGGAATTTTCTCCCCATGCCGTGTCACTCCAGACACTTGTGAATAGTCCCGAAGACTCACAGGATGTTCGAGGTTGGAAGGGATCTACCAGAATCATATTCAGCACGGGACAGCCCAACAATCCCCAGCAAAGGAGAAGGAACTGCAGTGATGCAGCCAGAGGGAAAGGTTTCAAACAGAGAGAAGGGAAATTCACACCCCAACACCCCACCCTGGGCATCCCTGACAGCGCTGCCCAAACGCTCCTGGAGCTCCGGCAGCCTCGGGGCCGGGCCCATTCCCTGGGGAGCCTGGGCAGTGCCCAGCACCCTCCGGGGAAGAACCTTTCCCGATATCCAGCCTGCCCCTGCTCCAGCCCTTCCCTGGGTCCTGGCACAAGTGCAGCACCTTGCGCTTGGCCTTGCTGAACTTCACGAGGTTCACACAGTGCCACCTCTGAAGCTTTTCCAGGTCCCTCTGGATGCCACCCCATTCCTCCCGCACAGCTGGGAGCTGTCGGCAAACTGTCAGAGGGTGCCCTCATAACTGAGATCACAAGGGTTTTATAAAAGCTGCATTTTCCCGAAATGGCTCCGTGCCATCCCCGACACGGCCGCTCATGGCAGAGTGAAGGGTGAATATCCCTGAAACTGCATCCCAGTGCCGAGCCCCAGCAATAAATAAAATCCCTCCCTCTCCCAGCTGCAAAGCCTTTTCTCTTCATGGCCGTGTTTGTGCAGCCATGTGAGCACACAGGGCTGAGGACAATGGGAGAGTTGTGTCGGATAAATAGGATGGGTTCCCTCCGGAGGAATTTGCAGTTCAGGAGCACGGAGTGGAGCTGCACAGGGGCGGTGCAGTGCTGGAGGGTGGCTGTTGCCAAGTGCGAGGCACCCCAGAACAGATGGGTTTCAAGGAGGATCTCAGGGGAAGAGAGGGAGAGAGCTTTCCTTGAATTGAAATGGTCTGTTCTGTCTAAACAGCCAATTCCAGAGCTTTACAGTGCCTTTAGTTCTTGCTTTTAGTTCTTTGTTCTCCTCCCTGAGTGCTTTGGAGAAGAATGGTTTCTCAGAATACAGTTTCAATGTTTATTACTGCTCCAAAGCAATTTGCTGGGTGTTTTCTGTGACACACACCTGCACCACCGGAGCAGACAGATGATATTGGCACACTACAGTTTTGTCCTTTTTCTTTCTGAATAATAAAAAAAAAATCCCAGGAGTTAAATTCTGATCTCAATAAAGGAGATGCCAGTGGCAGCTCTGGGCTCTGCACAGGGACACTGGGCACTTGCCTGTGTTTGTCTGGCAGATCCATCAGAGCTGCTGTGGGACAGAGACCATGGAGCTGCCCTCCTGTGACAGATGTGTTACTGCAGCTGGACATCCAAAAATCCTGGGCAAGTGCAGAAAAGAGCAGGAGGTCACTTAATGAGGCATGAAAGCATTAGGGCTGGCAGCTGTATATGCACAGCCTGGCTGTCTGCTCTGCCTCCAAATCTCAGTGGGAGGTTTTGCTTGGAAGCAGGAAGGAACAATATGATAAACACCCAGTGATATAGGCTCAGTGAAAAAGGAGCAAACAGCCAGGCTGGAGACAGCTTAATGTGAAGATGGTTTATAAGTGCAGGGGAAAGACATTAGCTCTGTCCTGCTCATTGTAACTAAGACAAAGGAGACAAGGTACAGCTTGCAGGAACAGCTCAAGAAAATGGTTCTGCACAGACACATGTATTTACAAACACATCTCAAAATGTTTTGGTGTCTACACTAAATATAAGATAAACTGAAAAAAGGGGTGCTACAAAACACAGATCTCACTGTGTGTTCTGCAGTCCTGAAACAAGACTGTGGGGTATGGAGATGTGAACCCCAAATCCAGGTGGCTCAGGGCTCTGTAATTTAAAAATAAACCTAAATTATTAATGCATTTTATCTACAGCATTTATTTGTGCTCTGTCTGAACCCCTGTTCCATCTCTCAGCCTGTCTCTATCTATATTTACTCTTATTTTCAATTTGAAATTTTCCAACAGCCAGAGAGTGCTGCTCTGGTTTTGTGTTATTTGTGTTATTGTGGTCACTATTTATCATCAACAAGAGGAAAGCTGGGAATTGAGCTGAGAGCTCTTGAAGAGGCACTAGGTATAATGTCACCAGCAGATGCATTTGAATTCCTGTGAGGCAAAGACTTTGCCATAATGACCATTCTCTGTAATTTTTCATGTTTTTAGCAGAATGTGTATAATGTAGTAACATAGGGGTACTCTTTATCAAGGTACCTATTATAAACCTCTTAGATAACAATTTCCATTCCATAATTTGACTTTCTGAAGTCAAAATCTCTCTTGGTTTGACAGTGCTGTAGGAACAGCGGCCAAACTGAAGTGTGCTCTGATGTGCAATTTCTGTGACCAGAAATCCAGGATGCAGAGTTGTTCCATCTCTGGTTTGTGGAGAGTCCAAGTTAAATACAACCACTGATGCCTGTGCGACTCTGCAGTGAGCTGGTTCAGGAGTTAAATCCATTTGTGGGGATAGATGTGATCAGAAATTCAGCAACAGCTTGTGAGAATGTCTCAGCCAATCTACAAGGACGTTCTGATGATGAAGAAATCTTAGAAGTCTGCTAAGTTTTCTAATTGCATGAGAGCAGATTCATTACACGTTTTGCAAATCATTTAATTTACAAATAATTCAGGGACTGTGAATGTGCTGGTACCAGAATTTAATGCCTCCTAATGGACGCGTAGGAATTGGTTCCTGTGTGAGAGTGGGAGGCAATTTCTTCTTCGTGCTGGAAGCTGTGTCATTTAGCATTATCACAAATGTAGTAATGTCATGCATATAAATACAGTGAGACAAGCTGGCAACTGATCATGACCTTCATTTAGCACAGAACCAAATGTAAATTTTTTCATATTATAGTAAATTAAGGGCACGACGTGTGAACTAGTTTTAAGTGTCCCTGTTCTTTAGTACATTGGCTCTTTCACATCATGTTCCAAGAGTGTTCTAATCATAAAGATGAGATAATGGGGCTAGTTGGTAAGTTGAATAAGAATTAAAATGAGACCAGGAAAGGAGTATCCATATGCAGTTGATAAACATATTTATGAAGGAAGTTCTGTGTCACGAATCCTCGAGTACGTACAATCAGCTCTCGGGGACATCTTTCTTCTCAAGCAAAACCAGTAGAAAGTCATTAAATCTTGGTATCTTCTCTTCACATGGGAGAAGACTGCAGTGCTAGGATTTCTAAATCCAAGGAAAGCCAGCCCCAAGTATTTTCATCTTTGAGAGGACTTCAGGGCAAGAAAAATTTCTAAACAAGACAGCAAAGAAGGAGTTACTTGTTTTATTTACCTGGAAACCCTTGAAGAATGGAGCTGTGTGGGACTGTCCTGGAGATGTGTGGGAATCCATGGTTGTCCAAGCAAGAGGAACTGTGGCTTCAACCCAAATCCCGCTTAATCAGGCAATTTATGTGATGACCTGTGGGAGCCTCAGCACAAAGGTGAGTCTCCCCTACTCAGCAGGTCTTGCTCTTTAACCCCTTAGACTGGTTGGGCAAAAAGGGGTGTGAAGTAAAACCAGAAGAAGACAGAAGTGAGAACATCCAAATTGCTCGTGTTGATGGGATCTGCTGCTGATTCCCTGTGCGTGTGTGTGAGGAGCAGACTGCTGCTGCTGCTGAGCAGTGAGGCTCGCTCCCTTTCCCACGGAGGAAGCAGAATTCTTCTGGCATCTTTGTCCCTTGGTTGACACAAGCCAGCAGCATTAATTCTCCTCTCCACAAGATCCTCCCCCATGATCCTCTGATGTTTTTCCATTTGGCCGGTGTGATGTGCAGCCTTTTGGATGTGTGTGAGTGCAAATCACATCCTGCCAGGTGTGGGATTGATAACCCCAGCAAAGCAGGGAGGTTATTTTCTCACAGAGCAGCTGAACTGCAGGGAGTGACAGCAGAAGCCTCTTCCTTGGCACCCCCTGTGTGTGGGGTGGCTCAGCTCCGTGTCCAAACAGCTCCTTTTGCCCTGTCCCTGGAAGCACTGAGGACACACAAAACTCCCCTCACAGAAGCACTGGCAGCTCCCAGCTTGTTGTAACCATTCACCTGGGTTACCCTGGAGGAGCAATAATTGCTGTGCCCACTGCTGATTCCCACTGTGATTCACACACTGTGAGATGTGTTTGACATGGACCCATTCCCCATTGGAATGGGCTTTAACATATAACTCATCTTTTTGGGTACCCAGCAAAGTTTTCATGTCTATGAAGAATTTGTCATCTTCTACTCTTAGATTGATATTTATGTTGCAGTGAAGTGCAAACAGTCACTCTGGTACTCGGGGTTTGGCATTTGGAGATGATTTTTGATGGGTATTTATTTATCATTCAGTGCAGCCCACTCTGAGGAGAGGTGTCTGCTCTAGACCTGCACCTCTGGAAAAGAGCTTTCAAACTTCTAAACCAGATGAAGTCAAGTAGCCCAGCAAAAGTGCAGTTCTTGTGCTGAATGCTAAACTCAGAGAGGCACAGAAATTATGCTGTTTGCTGAGTCCTGTTTAACATCTGCTGCCACTAAAAGTGGTATTCTGTGAAGTGAAAAATGATGAGGCTGAATTTGGAAGCTGAGTGTTTAAACTGCTTTGCCTCCTCAAGGTGTTCCACTCTTCATCTGATACCCATGGACTTTCAATTTCGCACAGAGATTCTTCTTTAGATTTAAAAACTTCTTACTTAGATTTAGTTTTCGATGCCTCTCATTACTGATGATAATTTAGCTTCATAAGAACTTAAGAAAAATTAGGCAAGAGATGTTCCAGGCAATTAGGGAACAGATTGTCCAAGGCCAGGTTGGTGCTTGGAGCACCCTGGGATAGTGGGAGGTGCCCTTACTATGGCAGGGGGTGGAACTGGATGATCTTGAAGTCCCCTCCAACCCAAACCATTCTGTGTGGTTTATGTTTTTCTAAATGTTCAGCAATTCCAAATTGTTTTCACAATATAAAAGCCAGTTGTCCTCCTCCCCTTCAGGCTTCAGAGCCATGTAAATAGTTGATAACATCCTCTTGTAGCAGCCCGTAACTCACGTTCCCAAGGGCAGATTTTGCTGCCCTTTGCTCCTTACCAATATTGCTCTAAAGCCAATTGCCAGTCCATTTAGATGGAACAAGTAACAGCCAAGGCCAGATTCCCTCTTTCCCAGCTCTCAGTGCATAATGCCATAATGAGATTCTGGTCACACTGTTCAGTGCAATGCAATATTCAATCTGCAGCGTGCTCAGCGAGGCTGCAGTGAATTGCTGGGTGTGGTGATGAGCCCCTGTGTGCCCGAGGTTACTGGGAATTGTGGCCCCATCTCGCAGGTGGCTGTGCTGCTGTGGCCTTCGGGGGGTGACACACACGCTCTGCGCTCCTGGAGGGGTCTGTGCCTGCAGCTCTGGGACAGCAGCTTCTGCTGGGACTGGCCAGAAGGAAAAATCCACCTGGGAACTTCTCTGAGGCAGGAGAAAGGGCCCAAGGGCTTCTCAAATCCTGCCTGCTCTACACTCAGGAGAACAAACAGCAAGAGTGTTTTGCAGAAGGGGAGGTCCCTGTGCTTGTGTCTTATCTCAGTTCTTGCATCTGACAGAGAGGAGGGTTAGGTGGGATATTGGGAAGAAATTCCTCTCTGGGAGGGTGGGCAGGCCCTGGCACAGGGTGCCCAGAGAAGCTGTGGCTGCCCCTGGATCCCTGGCAGTGCCCAAGGCCAGGCTGGACATTGGGGCTGGGAGCAGCCTGGGACAGTGGGAGGTGTCCCTGCCAGGGCAGGGGTGGTTTTTAAGTTCCCTTCCAACCCAAACCATTCCCTGCTTCTCCAGTTCTTAGTATCCTGAGACCAGCAGCAGAGGTGTCTTCTCTTGGTGTCTTCTTCTGCTCTTCTTTTCAGCCAGAATTTGATTTACACCATCAACTGTAACTATTTGAATGACCAAACTTTAAATAGTGATAATATATTGCATCTCTACAGGCATTTCATAGGTGTGAGCATATAATGAACCCGTAGCTAGGGAACAATGTACATCACAGCCACAGCTATAAGCTGATCCTTCTAACATTTAACAGTGGGGAACATTCTTTTAAAGCATATAACCTATCCTTTATAAAAGATTTGTGTCATATTTTCAAGTGTGAGTTGGTGAAGTGGAACCATTATAAATAGAGACATTGGGTCTGAGGTCGTCAGCTTTGAGATCTTACAGAACAAGGAACCTTTTCTGGGGCTCTGGGCATGTGATGCCCTATAACCAGCTGTGTTACAGTGCTGTGAGTGCCTGGTTCTGATCCTGCTTCATGGTGGTGCTTATTAAACGTACTCAGCAGGAGGAAAGAGCCTGTTCTGTGGCTCTGGGAGTGTGACCACCCTGCGAGATGCTGTGTTCTCTGTGTGACACTGGCACGGGCACCCATCCCTCACCATGGGTGGGAACAGGGATGTTCTGTTTGTATCAGTGGAACACTTCAGCATGCCTGGCAGCTGATGCTTGAGAACAGGCATGGCAGGAGCTTGTTTGGGACCAGACTCCAAGGCTGGAAGACTTTGCCAAGCTACCTGCACTAGCAGGAAAGCAGAGTGGAGGGATGTTCCCTGCCTGCTGATGGATATTTCTGCCCTGCCAGGCACATGCCATACACGGCTTCAGTCAATGGATGGCACTGCTGGCTTTCCACAGCTGGGCTGGTTTGGGAGCTGCCTTGTGAAGTGCATCCGTGACTCATTGCTCCGGTTAAAAACATGCTGCTGCAAAGGGCTTACTTTGTGCAGCCAGATTCCCTGGAGCAGGGATGGAACAGAGGCCTTGGGGGGGCTGCTAGGGGATGTGGCTGGGCCCCCAGCCAGCCCTCAGTGCAGGGTTCATGTTGGGAACACGGCTTGCTGAGCCTCAGCTGTGAGTGCACAGACAGGAGAGGGGTCCTTGCTCCTGGAGAAGGCCTAAAGCTCATTTTGGTGATGGGAGCTCAGCCTGCTTGGGCTCAGCCTGGAGCCACTGCCAGGTACGAGCAGATCTGCTGGGAATATCATGGAATCACATCAGAGAATCGTGGAGTGCTTTGGGCTGGAAGGGACCTTAAAGCTCATCCCATTCCAACCCCCTGCCATGGCAGGGACACCTTCCACTGTCCCAGGCTGCTCCCAGCCCCAATGTCCAGCCTGGCCTTGGGCACTGCCAGGGATCCAGGGGCAACCACAGCTTCTCTGGGCACCCTGTGCCAGGGCCTGCCCACCCTCACAGGGAGGAATTTCTTCCCAATATCCCATTATTCATTATTTCTTATTAATAATGAGTGATATATTCTTCATTCTATGTTATCCTATGGGATGTTGCATGAGAATTCAATTATTATTCATGGATTTAGCAATTTTACTGGTTTGTCACAGATTAGGTCTCACTTGAGCCTGCTGAGGCAAATTCTTAATTATGCTGTTGTGACCCCAGAGTTGGTAAAATGGGAGAGAAGAGCAAGAGGACAGAGCAATGTGAATTTAGAAGGGAAATCAGAGAGGAGAGCTGAAAATTTGAAATCTTTAAGGATCTTGAATGTTGTACAAAGGTTATTAAACATTCAAAGTGAAGAAAAAACAGAAAAAGTGGAAGGGGAAGGTAAGGAGAAAAGCTCTCTGTGAACAGATAATCTTTTTCCAGAAGCCTGGATAAGTTTGAAAAAATAACCCAATTCCAAAAGCTCCTAAAAAAACTCAACCTGAAAACACTCTGGGTTTAGCTGGTGCAGCTCAGTGACATGAGTAGTGTTGCAATTATAAAATGGGTGTAAATCAGAGTGATCTGTGCCTTAATTACCAGTCTGCCACAACAGCAGATCCAGTCCTGTGGAAACCCCAAGTGGTTTCTGTGGTGCATCACCCCACAGACTAATTGGTCACTTGCCTTCTAGAAATGCTTTCGAGATAATTAAGAAAAGTAATAAATTGGGAGAATATTTTGCTTCTAATTGGGTGTCAGATGTATTAAATCCTTGAAAAAATGAAGGTTTTGCTGATAACCAGAAACCCTCAGCTTTCTCTGGTGCTACCTGCTTTGTTCTGAGTCGTTTGTGGAATAATCAGGTTTTTAATGGATGTGACATTCACCACAGCTAACCAAGCTGGTTTGGGAGAAGTTCTGCAGCTACCAGTGTGGGAATGAATTTTGCTGGCCTGAAAAGAAACGATTCCTCATTTTGGGGCTACAGAACCCAATTTTGCCTGTTGTTTGAAAAGCCTTTAGCCACCTCTGACAGTTCTACGGGCAAATTGTACTGGAGAAAAAGGCCTAAAATAGACATTGTGTGCTTTAAACTTCTCTGGGTCAAGCAGCTCTGTTTTCTGCTGGCTTGTGAAGTAAATAAACATCAGTGTTACCAATTGCTGGGAATGGGCCTTAGGAATTCAGCTTAGTGATGAAGCCTTGGGATTTGGAGTTCCTGGATGATGCTTGAACCCACAAACATAGGGCATGTGCTTGTAAGTGGTATCCATGGAAATAACATTAAAAGCTGCTTAAAGAATGGAAGAACAATGTACACATCTTTGATGGGTTTTTTTACACCAAAATAATTGATTCTAAAAGCTGGTGTGAAGCAGTTCACACACTGACGCAGCAGGGCCCAGAGCTGTTTAGTTCTGCTTTTGTGAGGGGTGAAGTGTTTCTAAATGCTTGTGACAGGAAAGCATTGTGCAGACAGAAGTTACATGAACATTTGTAATTCTGTTTTATCTTCACATTGTGTGCAGAGGAGCTGTGCTGATGAACATGGCAGTCTTTTGTAAGCCAGTATTTAATATCAGGATTTCATTCTCAGTGACCAGAAAGGGCTCAGGCTTAGTTCAGATTTCTTCTTTTTTGTTTTCAGAATAAACTCAAGAATTTAGGAGGAAACACTGAACTCTTTGGTCTACTTTGAAGCTGAGGAGATGGCACTGAAGTGACAAACCAGAGCATTCAGTACTCACAGAGACCCCAGAATAATAATCAAGCCTGTAAACAGTGAAAAAAGGGGTGAAAAGCCTGGAAAATGCCCTCTGCTGAGCACTTCTGCCTTTTCCTGGCTGACTGCAGGGGGCAGGAAGGGGAAGAACAGGGTGGGAATGGGGGCAGAAGCGATTTGAGAAGCAGAATCCCAGTACAGCTGCCAGGGGATACAAAAAATGTCTGTTATTAACGCAAGAAGACTGAAACTGCCTGGGCAGTGTTGCTTTGAGTTGGGTCACTGCTGCTCCAGTGTGATATCACCACTGGGGCTGGACATGATGAAATTAATAGAAACTGGGAATGTTAATTAAGATCCAGGTCAGCTGTCCTCAACTGTTAGTGACAGTGGCATCCAGCTGTGATGCCTGAGTAGATTTTCTCACACACCAGTGGCAGACAGGAATTTTTAGCAGCTGATAGACCCCAGATCAATAACTTACATAATGCAGCTCCTGAGTCACCCACAACAAGTTTACACATGTGAAAATGAGAAGAAGTTATCTTGAGCTTGTGCTTCCCTGCAGTCACAGAGTGGGGGAGGTTGAGAGGGGCCACAGTGGCTCATCTGGTGCAGTTCTTTTCTCCACTCTCCCCCAGCTGTTTCCCTTGGGAGCAGATGTTCTCCATTCTCCCCCAGCTGTTTCCCTTGGGAGCAGATGTTCCCCCCAGATGCAGAGGGGCAGCCCTGGCTCCTTTGTGCCCCTCAGGCAGCATCTCCCACCTGCTCCTCTGAACTGTTCTGCACTGAGCAGCAGCAGCAGCCTGGAATTGGAATTTCCCTCCTTTCAGAAAGTTTCCCTTTCAGGCTGGGACAGGTACAAAATGTGACCCTGGGAACACGTGGCTGCATTTGCCTCTGCCCACGTTGCCAGACACAGCCAAGTAGGGCCTGACCTTGTGGCAAATCACGGTGTGCTGCAAGAAACGCTTAAAAAACCTTGGGACTCTTCAGATTTTTAGTGGAAGGAATGAAGAGATAATTAGTTCACAGGAAATACTTCAGTGAACAATACCAATCCAGTTGAAATTTGAAGCTGTACAGTCATGCTCGGCAGTAGATTTATCTATTTTTAAATGATGTAAAATGCCAGCTAGGAAAGTATTTTCCATCTAGGTTAACAATAGGGGTTCTTGCCTAAGCCACTAGAGCTTTCAGAAAAATGCTTAAAAATAATTTCCTGAAAACTTTAAATGGAGTGGACTGAAGATAAAATTTGGAATAATTTCCTCAGGGACCTACATTAAGTTTAACTTGTTGTTATCAACATCTGAATTGAATTTCTAAGGCAGCAGACATATGTGCTCCCAAATTAGGGGCTATATTGCATGCTTTTATTTTTGTTGTTAGAAATGCTCCAGTGAATGGAGGGACCTTTATTTTTAGGGGAAAAATGTTCTAATGTTAACTTTAAAAACCCCTCCTTGGCCAGCTTTTTATTTCCTGCTGTGGAATACCAGGGGCTGCCTTTATATTCTTTCTTCTGTAGGTGGAGCATTCGTCTATTAGAAAGGTCAAGAATGTCCAATATTCAATTTTCTGGACATTTTTTGAAGATCATGGAACACTACCAACTGCTTTTCTCTTCTAAATATACAGTTTTCTTCCAAACATGCAGTTGTACATTTAATAAAGATTACAGTATTTGTCAGATTCCCATTCCTGTATCTTTGTTAATACGAAAGGACCTGAAGGTTGCACATTTGAATGCTCAAAGGTTGGCAACTTGTAAACAAACCCAGATGAAAAACTTGTAATGAATACTGGGTTTGCTTTGGGTTTTTTGGGGTTTTTTGGGGTGTGTGAGCATGGGAAAAAGTCTGATTAACAGATTTGTCTTCTGATTTCCAAACAATTCAGATTTTGTTTTCACTTCCTTTCTCAAACCGCAGTGTAAGACTACTGTGAGCTCTCAGGCGCAGATTTAATTGTACCTCAGAAGAATTTTTGATTATTTCTTAAACACATAACAAGAATTCTGGTGGTGAGCAAGTACTTTAAAGCCATATTTGGGGCTCTGTAAATAAACCCAAACAATGCTTGTTCTCTGCTGTAAAGCAGTTTGAACGTAGCTGCTTCCTCATTCACATGAAGTTTTGTTTTTTTAATCTGCTTTAATGTGCTTTATAATGAGCACTGTGGGCTGTTTGTGGTGCTGAGTTCTGTCACCCTGCTGGCTGCACATGGGGACGTGGGACAGCTCCTTGCTGGCCAGCTGCTTCCGAGCATTAATCCCATATGCAGATCCCGATCGTTAATGAAGGACTAATTAATGCCCTGGCAGTGGCTGAGCCTCGGCAGCCTGGCTGCACCTTCAGGCTGCTGCTGTCACGCTGGGCTTCATCTCCTGAGCTCCTGGCTCAGCTCTTGTTACCACCAGGCCCAGAAGGTGCAGGAGAAAAACATCCAATTCCTTTAAATTCCCCTTGGAGTTCAGTGGCAGCTTCAGAGGGTGCAGCTGCCAACGACCTCGAGGTGATTCATCCATTACCAGGGAATCTGCCCTTGGCTGAAGTGATCTGAATCCCAGCTGAAGACAAAAATCTCATCTCCTTTAACAGAGAGCTGCCCATGGAAATGAGCAAAGAATTTTAAGTTAACAGAACGCTCTCAAAATTAAAAAAACTTGTCTGTTTTGGACTGCTCAGTGGAAGCGGAGCTGAAGGAAATGTGATTTCCCACAGCTGTCTGGGATTCTGGGATTCTGAGTAAGGCAAAGAAGAGGTTTACACACGGATATTCTGTACGTCCACAATATCCCGAGGGAGAAAACGGGCTGAGTGCCTGATCCTGCGGCTCTGCTGACAGCAGAGCTCATATGAAGTACTGGCTTTTCCATGCAGAATTCATAGTCTGGCAGATTATTAATAAGCAAATAAATCATCTCTTGGTTTTACAAAGTTGGCATTAATGGATGAGCAGTTCCATGTCTCATTTGAGGTACCTGGATGAGGATGTAGCCCTGAAAGTGCTCTTAAACATGGCTTTAGTGCCCAAGGCAATCCTTATCATTTTAGCTATTTTTGTATTTATAAAAGAGTACTTTGATGGGATAACCTTTTGGAAGAACCAAGTGAATATTTTAAATTTTTGTTTTGTTTTTCTAGGACATGACATCTCTCTTTTCTATATCCTGGATGTGAGTCACCCTGTCTGAAGTTAAGTATTTCTGATGAATTCTCCCTGTATCACTCATAGGTCATTTGTTTCTTTGTCTGTTGTGTTTGATTTCCATCCTGCATTGATGAAACCCTGCACAAGCTCTCCAGGGTGGCCACCCCAGCTTCCAAACTGACACAAACAGAGGATTCTTCTCCCTTCTTGTATTTGCCATTTTTAATTTCAGCACCCATATCACACACACAAACTGGGGTGTAACAGCCCAGTGGTAACTCCCTCCCTGCTCCACATCCATTTTTTGTTCCCTTCTTCCATCCTCTGTGCTCCTGCAGTTCTGTGTCACCCCGGGGTGACGGGACTGACCTCTGCCAGGTGCCACTTGGGGAAGAGTCCTTAGAAATCCCTTGTGTGGCTGAGGAGAAGCTCCTGCCTCTGAGCCCTCGGTCCCTTTCTGCCTGCCCGAGGTCAGTGCCCTGGATGGGGCAGGAGACTGAGAGAGGAGGGTTTGGAGAGGGAGCCTTCCCATGAAGACCATTCCATGGCAGAGGGCAGGAAGGAATTTCACTCCACTCGAAAGGACGGCTGTTTCTTTGAATCAGGATGTGAAGAGACCCTTAGAGATGAGGAGGAAAGAAGAGGTAGGTTTCTTCCTCCCACCTTGACCCCATGGACAGAGATTTTTTATTTTTGTACTTTTAAAGAGTACCTGTGGTTTAAAAAACCTCAGACAAACAACCCACAACAAAACAACATAAAAAACTTCCCAACCAACCCCCTCTACTGAAAAAAACTTTACTTTCTTGCTGTTATGCTTTTCTAGGGCTGAGATTAACCCTGCAGCTGCCAGCCTGGGGGAGCTCTGTGTGGGTTTGGGAGTTTGGAGGGATGAATTGCACAGGAGTTGGGGTTGGAATCTGCACTCAGGGGAGCAGAAACCCCATCCAGGCCACAGCAGGGCTGTTGGTCACAGCCAGGGGTTATCCAGAGAGGGGTGACAATGGAGCAGCAAAAGTTTCTGATGTACCAGTTATTTTCTCTTTCTCACCCAAGGCTAAAGCAGCACTTCCCACCCCCTAAGGGCAGCCCTGCTGCACGATTTCAGGATTAAGTGTGAGGTTAAGTGATACATGAAGCCACAGATGATCCAGAATAATTTATTCTTTTGGATTCTTATGAATTCTTCTGAAATCCTGCCTTTTGATATAGGCTGGCTCCAAGTTTTTGAATTCTGACTCTGGGAAAGTGGACCTTGAACAAACTCCTAAACTTTCTGACTGTGTCCTGTTGGCTGAAGATCTGAACCCCTTCAGCATCCAGCAGGACTCCTCCTGCCTCAGTCTTGCCTCCAAGCTCAGCAGCTGAGAACAGGACAGTTAGGACATGATAGTTTCAGGTTGTATCAAGATGAACTCTGTACTTTCAATCTAATATAATGTTTGATCTTTCCGACCCCAAATCAGAGCTATTTTCTGAAGCATTGCCATGGCGATGCACAACACGGTGTGTTGTCAGTGCCAGGGCTTTTAGAGCTTTATTGAAATGCTTTTGAGCTGGAGAAAAAGATCTCTGGCAAATAATGGGACATTATGGCACAGATTGATTTACAATGGGCTGCTCTATAAAATATTTAATAGAATCTCTATAATTATACCAAGACAAGTTACCAGAAAATTAAAAATACCGAAGTATATAGAGCTGCAAACGTGGGCATTAGTGTGTGAGTACAAGCAGGCCTCCCCTTCCAGAGCTCGGAAGGAAAATATGTTTGCTGCCAAATTGAGTGATTGTTTCTGAAAATTGGCAGCTCCCTCGTTTCTGGGTAAGCCTTCAGCATTACCTATTCCTAAGAAACTTCTTTGTATTCACAGAGTGCTCACTATTGTGGAGCTAATAGACATGTTTTTGGTGAACACATTTTCCCATTTGAATTGTGAGAGCAGTAACCTTTAGTCACCCACAGACAAGATCATTTAAATTCCAGGCTCAGTGCAGCAGAATTGCTCGATTCAGAATCTGATATGCACATTGGCTTAATTATTTTTGGTTTTGGCTTTTTTTTTTTTTTCATTGTGATGAATCTTGTGTGATGATCAGATAGTGAAGTTTATTTTATCTGTGCCGTAAATTCATCCATGGTCTGATGAATTTATTTCTTCCCCGTTCAACCCTGCTCTTAAAAAAATATACAGGATTGCTTTTATTGCTTTTTCAGAACACCCTTGGTAAACATCAGATTCTGTACATCTAATTCCATGTCCCCTGAAAGCCAGCAATGCGTGATGGATGTGAAATCCTGACCCTGCTGAGGATTCAGGAGAAGCTTTAACCACTACCAGGTAGTTCAGACTCCACTCAGGGGAAATGAGGGCCAAACTCATCCATTTCCCAGGTCGGGCCAGGGTCCTACAGCTGTGCCTGAGATGTGGGGGTTGATTCAGTGTCTGCTGGGATTCAGGCTGCTAAAAGAGCAGTCAGAGCTCTGCCTTTCACCTCGTGTAGCACTGATTGGAACATATTCTCTCATTTCCTCCCAAACTTCATTAATGGCAATAGAAACATTAAATTTGCATACATCAATTGCTAAGCAGTTATGTTAACCAGACTGTTAGGAACATTAATAGTGCCTGAAAGTATGGCTAATTATATTCTGCTTCCCATTTTGGACATTGTTTCTGTCTGAATTGTAATGTGTCTAAATGATTGTTTTGATTATGCTGATGAGTTGGTTCATTCTCATTTATCTCCTGATTCATTTCATTCAGAAACCTTTGAAATCTGCACAGCTGCCCCAGTCTGAGAAGTCTCCCACTAAAATTCAAGCAGTACAGTTCTGTTCTTCCCAGGACAGAGTTATTGGAAACTGGGAGGAGGAAGAGAATGGGACATTCTGCATCCATAAGAATATTTTAGGACACAGTACTGGACTTTCTGAGTGAGTTTGGGCAAGTTATTACAAATCAATATAAATTAGTTCAGCTTTGCATCCTAACAGCCCAATAAATGGGTTGAGGCAGCAGATTTTAACTTGCCTATGCTGACAGTCACCCTGATCAGCTGCCTTTTTCCAGCAGGTCCTTACCAGGTCTGGAAAAATCATCTTCCAAGGATCTTTGTTTTCCATTCCCGTGTCATTTCCCGAGCCTGATGCCCTGCCAGCTGGTAAAATCTCTGTCTCTCCTGGAGGAGGCACCTGACCCATTCACGAGGCCATTCCCTGAATAATGGCAAAGATTGTGCAAGTCCTTTGGTGATTAACAAGAGCTCTCGGTGCCGAGGCTGACAAGGCACTGCTGCCTGCTCTGATTCTCTCCCTGTCGTGTCAATGGAGCTCCACGGAATCAGGAGGGAGCAAAGAATGAAGCTCTGAGTGCCAGGAGAGTCTCCAATCCCACCCGCAGTGTTTGCCTTACCTAAAGAAGTGGCACAGCTTTTCATTTCCTCATCCACTGACAAGGCTCGTTAGCACTTGGTTTGCTTGGTAAAAATGGAAGCACAGCAATTAAGGAACAAATTGGGAATGATGGGAATTGTGTCAGAGCTCATGGTCACTTGAGGGCTTTGCACACTTTGGTTGCACTGGGTTGGTGCCACTCTACTTCTGCCACCCCTGGAGGTGTCCAAGGAACCCCTGGAGGTGTCCAGGGAACACCTGGAGGTGGCACTCAGTGCTCTGGGCTGGGTGAACAAGGTGGGATCAGGCACTGCTTGGACTCTTGGAGGTCTTTTCCAGCCTCAGTGATTCCGTGATTCTGTAACACCAATGGAATTCTTCAGCTGTTGCTGAGCTTTGCCAGAGCTCTCTTCTTTCTGGCTGTGACATCCAGAGTAGCCACGAGGTACAGAAAAATGGCCCAGCCACCACAGCTTCCCTTCCACACCCTGTGTCTGACCTGTGGATTTGTGCCTTTGACTTCTCCATTCTCAGTGAACCACTACCATGAGGGCAAAGCCACGACAAGTTGTTAATTAAACCAATAAATGGATTAAACACTGCATTGCTTGTGCATGAAAAACATAAATGCTTCAGATTACCAGAGAGTTTTTGGGTTTTGGATATCTTGAGCCCAATCCTGCTGCCAGGGTGGTTATAGTCGGGCATCCTGGGGTTGCAGGCTGTCTCCTCCCACAGGAAGAGCCATTCCTATTCCTATTCCTATTCCTATTCCTATTCCTATTCCTATTCCTATTCCTATTCCTATTCCTATTCCTATTCCTATTCCTATTCCTATTCCTATTCCTATTCCTATTCCTATTCCTATTCCTATTCCCATTCCTGTCTTTGTTTCTGGCTCTCTCTGAGCTCGAATCAAGCTGTGCACTATCCCTGTGTCCCTTGGCAGGCTGGATAAGATGCAGAGTAACTTTAATTAAGGATGCTTTGGGAGGAAAGCAGAGTCTGCAGCAGCCAGACCAGAGCACATAAAAGCAGAGCATCCTCTGCAGCTAAATGTTCACTTACATTGCAAAAGGAATAACAGATCCAGCTGGAAAAAAGGCAGTTTGGATAAACTCAAGGATCCCACGTTGTGCTCAGAATCAGGACTCACCTCATTATTTTGCAGCTCATTAAAAAAAAAAGGCAGTACAAGTGTTGTGCCTTTGTGCCTTGCTTTGTCTTTCTAATTGGGCCCTGACATTTAATGAAACTGTGATTTTTTTCCCTCATTAATAATGCAAAATATTTAAATGGCATGTAGCAGTGCTTTTAGAGGCTCTGCTGGTCATTTGTGTTGCTCAGAGAGGGACAGGTGACTCTCAGTGAGAGGAAAAGTTGGTATGGCCATGTCACACCATTTTGAAGCTGCAGGGCTCCTGTAGGAGAATCTACAGCTCTGTTTTAAGGTCCTTATTTCCCCCAGGCTGTACAAATAGCTTTGCTACCCTGCCAGCAGTGCCCAGCACCCTGAGTGTGAAGCCATCCTCAGGCAGAGCTCGGGTGGGAGTGCCCAGAGATGTGCACACGGCTTCCACCTTGGCACGGATTAATTCTTCTCTTTTTAAGACTTTTATCTCTGTGTGTGGCACTGGATGGTGGGCCAGAGATTGAACAAGTCTCCATTTTGTTACTTTACTTCTCTCATGAGTCCTTCTGATTCCCTGAAGCTTTTAGAGGGAGAAATGGCCTCTAACTTGATCTTGGGCAGAAAATAAAATGCCCACATTGTCTCCACACTGTCTCTCTGCTTGGGGCATCCTTACAGCAACTATAATTGCACTGATTTTAGTGGGAAGAAACCTACTTCAGTTCCCTCATTGCAGCAGGATTTTTGAGATTACTGTGATGCTGAAATGATTGTAAAAGTTAAGTACTGCAGCTGTTTCAGGAGCTGGCCTAAAAAACTATAAATCCAAACTCATTCTAACGTTAATTGTGCTGAACTACGTACCAAGCTAATTGAAAGCTTTTAGCTATTTTGATTGTCCATGTACTCCCCACTTCCTTGCCCAGAAGTCCCAAATTACATATAATGATAAAAATGAAAGCATTAAATGGTTGCTGCAAGTGCTTGGAGTGCAGTGTGCCATAACATCCACGTCACCAGCACAGGAAACAGAAAATGGTGCTGTCTGGAACATTTCCATTCACAGAATGATTTGGTTTGAGAGGGAGCCATGGCAGGGACACCTTCCACTATCCCAGGCTGCTCCAAGCCCTGTCCAACCTGGTCTGGGACACTTCCAATGATCCAGGGGCAGCCACAGCTGCTCTGGGCACCCTGTGCCAGGGCCTGCCCACCCTCTGAGTAAGTAAAGAATTTCTTTCTTGTAATTAATCCCAATCTGCCCTCTGTCAGCTTGAAGCCATCCCCTGTCACTCCATAGCCCTGTAAAAGTCCCTCTCCAGCTCTCTTGAAGCCCCTTTAGGTACTGGAAGATAGAATAAGGGTCATCTAAAAGACAGTGGGGAAGGATTAACACTTGAGTTTTGCATGAAAAATTCTTCTAGCTTTAGGTGCCACAAACAAACAAACAAACAAACAAACAAACAAACAAACAAGAGTTTCCTTAGCATGTGTTTGTGATTCTGGAAGATTTCTGAAAGCTGTGAATTTACAGCTAAGGATTGTAGACTTGGCAGTAAAAAGCCTGAGCAGAATACCAGCAATTCCTCAGCTTTGGTGGTCAATACTGAAGCAGCAGGTCTTGGCAGAGCCGAGGGATAACCACGTTGTCACTGCGAGCTGAGGGTGCTTGTCACTGGAAGCAAGGACAAGGAACAAGGACAAGGACTCCTTGTTCCCTCTCGAAGGAGGGAACTCATCAGTGGCAAGGCCACCAAACTATTTCCTTCTTGAGGCCTGTGCTGATGGGAGAGGAGCTGGAGGATTTGCAGGGCAATCAGAGACACGTCAGCAGCTCTGCTTTTCCTGGGAAGGGCTGACTCACAGGCAGCCGTGTCCGAGCCTGCAAAATGCCTGGATAGATCCCAAAACTTCACCAAAACAGAGCTCATCCCAAGCTGCTCAGGCTGCAGTGGCTGCAACACATTCCACCTTCCACATTCCACACTTGGCTCTGCAAGGACCCACCTGGTTTTCTGGTGGAGGTGAATTTCTTGTGCTGGGCTGCAGAACTGAATGGCTACAAATATTTCCCCAATTTTTAATTTTTCCATGATTATCCAAGTAATGCTCAGCTTGAAGCTTCTGTCCAGGATCCCATTTTCACCAGAATGAAAAACAAGCCACAGGAACTGTTTGTCTTGGCTTGTTTCTGTTTCCTACGTGCTGGTCTTGGACTGTGTAACCAGCACCAGGTGGACACTGAGAAGATTTTCGGTGACTGCAGCAAACCAGAAATATTTCCTCGTGATTTATATATTCAAAGATGATGAAAGCAGCCCCAGCAGCTGTCAGCGAGCAGAACAGTCCCTGCTGGAGGGCTGTGCCCACCTGGCTGTGTCAGCACAACCACAATGAATGTATTGATGGTGCTTGGCAGGTACCTGGAAACAAGTTTTCCTTGAGAACAGTGCTGTGTTTTGTTCTTCAGTTATCTCCTCCTGCTGACACTGCTGTGAGGAGCTTTGCCACAGATAGCGGAGGTGAGAACATGAAGAAAAAAACCCACTCCATGATCTTGTGTCAGTAGGAAAGAAAAGGACTGAGTACTCATGGTTCTTTGGACTTTTGGTGTCTGCTGACTGTTCTAGTCTGCAGTGACACCCTGATCCCAGCAGCACAGAAATATCTTCATAAAACATGAGTTCATCTCCTGGGGGAGAAGGGAACTGAGTGAGAAGAGAGGGAAGCATTAGGAAGTCTGCTAAAAGAGGGGAGCTGGGCTTTTGTGATCTGTGGCCTGAAGCTATCCCTTATCTCTGTTATAACTCTTCCCAGTCCTGGTATGGAGCTGCTGCTCTTTGGCAGGGCATGACACAAGCTTTGACATGAGCTGCACCATCAGGGATGGACTGGGAGCAGTTGTGCTTTCCAAAGAGGATGTAACCCTTTGGAAGAGCTGTTCATGGAGTCAGGGGATTACTGAGGTTGGAAAAGACCCTTAAGAACATCGAGCCCAACTGTAAACCTGACACTGCCACATCCACTTGTAAACATCAAAAACAATCCAAAGCCTTGGGAAGTGGTGAGAAAATGGTTGATTCTTCAGTTTCTGAAGGGGCTGGAGAGGCCTCTTGCTTTGGGCCTCTCCACTTGCTCTTAGAACAGAAATTCTCCTGCAGCTGCTCTTGACATGAGCTACCTTGGACCTGTGTGGAAAACCAGCAGCTGGAACAAGATGCTGAGGGAAAGAGGTCTCTTAGATAAATTCAGCATGAAATATTTACCATGTGTGGCACAAGCCTTCCTCCTTTACCTCATTTAGCACTGTTCTCAGCCGTAGTGCTTGCAGCAGTAATCACAAAACCCTTCTGTGTGGTTCATTTGGAAAAGTGTTGTGAAATTTGGGAAAAGGTGTACAAAGTCTGCTTTTGATTACAGAACTAGCAGGATCTTTCCAATCTTCCTTCCTTCTGTTATCTAGAGAAGAAAAAACCATCCCTTTGCAGTGCATCATGGCAAACTTTTAAGTGGCAACGTGTCTGAGGTGAAAATGTTGTCGGGCTGGCACAGCCAGAGTAAATTGGAGTGAGCTTGGGTGACCTCTTCCTATTGTTCAGGAACACCACTGTGAGCCTCACAGCTGGGTTTTTTTTTGCTTTGCAGCAGCCCCCCAGAGAGAGGACAATCATCTATTGTCCAAAAGTACCACATTTGCTAACGAGGACAGGAGGAGGAGAGGCACGGATGCGGAATCACGGCGGCGTGTCACAAACGAGAGCAGCCAGGACACAAATCTGCTTCCTGAGGGAAGCACGGGGAAGGTGCAACTGGCATCATCCAAAGCAATAAAAGCAGCATGAAAAGAATCACTGATGAGTGTAAGAAATGCTGATGCCTTGGAAATGTCATTCTCCATGGACACTTCCTTCAATGTCCACGGCCGTCAGCTGCTGGCAGTTTCATTTCATCTGGAGAATGTAAATGGAGAATTTGGAGTTGCAAATATTTGCATTTTAGCAGCTGGACTATGGGGAAATGGGCCACTTGTGTTGCTGCTATGGCTTGTAGCTGCTCCCAGTCCCACTGGTCAGGGTTCTTCTCCCAGTGAGGCTTCCAGCAGCAGACTGAGCCCTCTGGGAAGCCCTCTGACAGATTTTGGGAGCAGTCTCTGGAGTTTAAGTGACATTCTCAAGTATTTTTGTTACTGAAGTGGGCCAGTGTAACAAGTCAGGGCTTGCAGCGTTTTTCAGACTAGAAAACCCCTGCCAGTCTCTCACAGTGGGGCATCAAGCAAGCTTTAATTATGATGTGCTTGACAGTAAGAGGTAATTGATTTGTAATTTGTCTTGGGTTTGTGGTTTGGTTTGGGTTTGGCTTTTAATAAGGAATTTCTCTGATTGCCATTTAATGTTCACTGTTCCATCCAATGCTTACATTTTCCCACTTAAATGACTCTTCCCATTATGGTGTCTGTTTAAAAGGGAGTTTTTTGTCAAAGCAAGATTTGTGACGGGCCATAATCTTCCTCCCTTGAAAGAAAGCAATCACTCAGCCAAAATATGTACACCTTGGTGATTATGGCAATGTAACACTTCCTGCTGGGTATTAAACTGTATTATTCCTGCAGTCTGAACTGGGAATATGATTAATAACAGGTTCTCATACAGAAGATAGCAAATGAAGGCCGAGTAATAGTAATTTTTCATTTGAATCACAGCCAAATTGGCTGCTTTGCAGTACTTGTCGATAGCAATTATTTGTTGTTCTGCTTCCTAATGCTGATTTCCTTCCAAAGTGTATCAGCATGGCTCACAGGGAAACTCTGGCACATTGTTTGTGTCTGTAAACACTTGTGGCCAGCTGGGGAAGCAGCCCTGCCTGAACTGCTGATGAGATCTGTTCGAATCCAGGCTCTCCTGTAGGACAGGGCTTTTGTGGAGTGCTTGTTCCTCTCCTGCTCCTCTCCTGCTCCTCTCCTGCTCCTGTTCCTTTTCCTCTCCTGCTCCTGCTCCTCTCCTGCTCCTGTTCCTGCTCCTCTCCTACTCCAGCTGCTGCTCCTGGGGTGGTACAGCAGCACCCACCCACCCCTGGTGACCACCTGCAAACACCTCATGGTGGTGACCTGGGGCTAAGAGGTGCAAACCCTCAGCAGATGCAGTGAGTTCCCCCAGCCACAGCATCCTCTGGCTGCCAAAATTGGCTTCGTTTAATTTGAGCTGCTGGGGAGCAGTGCTGAGCTCCTGGAAGGGTTTCTCACTTGTTTGTTGCTCCAAAAGGGGACATTGCTGGGAAACGTTCAGGAGTGCTGAGCTGCTGACATAGATTTGGAGTCAGACTTTGGAAAGATTTCTCCAGCTGTGT
Source organism: Rhipidura dahli (assembly GCA_013399225.1). Classification (NCBI taxonomy): domain Eukaryota; kingdom Metazoa; phylum Chordata; class Aves; order Passeriformes; family Rhipiduridae; genus Rhipidura; species Rhipidura dahli. The sequence continues at coordinate 249,518 of VXAC01005037.1, read as the reverse complement.
TTTATAGTTCCATGAAATAAGATAAGACTCATAAGGTTGGATTAAGGTGATAGAGCATCTGGAAGAGACCCACTGAAATTAAACTTCACTCCAGAGGTTTTCTTAAATGCTGTCCCTTTGGAAGTTCTCCTTCTCCAGAAGCAGGCAGTGATCACCTTCCTAAGTAAATTATAAATTGCTTTGTGCCAGTTTGTCTCCAAGTGACCCCTGGAAATGTGTGGATGACATTTGTTTTCCACGTTTTAATTGAAACTAGCTGGGTGCAAGGCAGCACCACTGAGGGTGTTTAAATTCTCATTAGAACAACACAGACAAAAGCCACTCTCATATGTGCAAGGAACAAATGTGACTGCACAACCCAGTTAATTCCAGACTGTCTGGGGATAGTCAGCCACTAATTCAAAGTGTGGGTTTGTAGGGGAAATGAAACATGGCTTGTGCACACACAGGTATAAATGCNTATAAAAATATAAATATAAATAAATGTGTATCAGTACATCTGTAACTCACCATGACTGGGAAGTTCTTCCCAAGCTGCTGGTTTTTACTGTGAGCTACTCACTGCAGGATATGAAAATGCCCATTTTGGCTACTCAGACCCCATGAATGCCCAAAGTGGGTGTGATTACCCAGCTTCCAACACACTGGATAAGGCACTGCTGGGTTCACAAAGGAAACAAAATTATGTTGGAAATCTGTTTATTACAGCACTGGTGTGATTGCGCTAAGCAATTTTTTTGGGGAACAATTACAACTTTTCAATCAGAAATGTCTTTTTTCTAGACTTTTCTCCCTTACAGAAATTACTTTTTGCTTTTTACACATGCTGACTGATTATGCAGATGGCTTAATGACCTTGTATTCATCGCTGCCTCAATGTGGGAGCTGTAGTCTTAGCTAATTCCATCTTTGCCTTTATTCAGAATATCTGATTGCTCCAACTTCTTTGATGTGGTGGTTTTGATCACGCAGGGCTCACCATTTACAGAGCTGTCTTAATGTACTGATCTCTTCAGAACAAGTGGTACCAAACGTGGTGTTGCATGTCCTGCTCATCCCAGCTCCCAGGAAAGCAGGGAAGGGGACAGTCCATCAGTGCTTTGGTTTTCTAAATAGCAATATTTGTGCATATGCCTCAGAAGTTATTTGCTTTTTCTGATCAGCAGTTAAGACAACAAATTGGTAGTAATTATCACATTAAAAGGAAAGTATTACTTCAGGAGAGCGGAATAATTTTTCATTAAGGAGAACTTGCAAAGGGAAGGAAACAAACCCCAAAACTCTCACACAGCTCCAGCTCTCCCAGGGAATTCTGTTCCCTGAGCTGCCTCTTGGCTGTTATATTTTGGAAAATGCTGCTCCCTGGACTGAATATCCTCCCTGCCTGCTCTTCTGCTTTCATTGCTTGACTTTGATAAAGGCTTGGGGTCCCCTACCTATTTTCTGATATCTTCCCTTGCAGGATGAAATCTCCTGAGCAGCAGGGTTTGGGGGCTAAATGAGAAATCCTGTTCCTGTGGGAGGGATGCAAGCCATGCTCCTGTCCTTGGCATCACTTCAGTCCCATTCTGGTCTGCCAGGCAGCAACCAGAGGAAAGCAAAGCCTTTTCTCCCATTTTCCCAAAGCAAAGCAAACCTGAGGAGCCCTGCAGGATACCCAACACCTCTTCACATATTGCTTTGCACACGGTGATTGAGCTGGGCTCGAGTATTTCTCCTGCATTCAGTAATTTAACAGCCCTTAGATTCTGGTAAGGAGCTGCACTTAGGTCAAAAGATGATATTTAAAATCCACCTTGTCTGAGAAATAATGAGTTTGGCTTTGAGGGAGAGCATTGATTTTCACTGTGCTTGTGCTATCAAGAATTTAGATACCTGTTAGAGAATTTTTTTGTTATTTGAACAACAAAAAATCGTTTTTCGTCATCGAAATTCATTATTTGGTCTTGGGTGCTTTCAGTGGCTGTATTTTAAGTTTTAAGGGATTATTGGCTCATTTATCATTTAACCCTTACGAGTACAATCTATTTTTGGCTAAGACAAATTAACAATACTAAAACAGAGAGGCCAAAGCCACAGGGCAAAATGTTCAGGTTTCTCTTGGAGGTTTTCCTTTTGGGAATGAGCAGTGGTTGGGACTGATTCCCACCAAACCAACCAGAGGCTGGATAAAATAATATAAAGTTCTTGCCAAGAGAGCAGGGTGGAGGCAAATGTTCCCTTGTCCCATTTCTGTGTTTTCCCCTGGAAGGAGCTGAGCCTGGGAAGTGCAGCTGCTGCAGCTTTTGCTGTCAGCCAGCAAAGGAGGTATTTTAATACAAGACACAAAACCCTTCCCGAGGAGAAGTGATAGTGATGTGTCAGCTCCTGGTGAAACTGCAGAATAAACAACCAGAGAAGGCAGAAATCAGAAACAAGCCAAGTGAGAGTAATGAGATATGGGAGAAGAAAGCAAGGAACTGAAACTCAGAGAACATCGTGGTTTCTTTCTGCTTGGTGAATTGGTTTTTAAAAAGAATATTTGGTCACTTATGTGTGCCCTGTCTGATTCTGTGTATGCCTGGTTTAATTTCAATGGGTTTTGTACCTCTTTGCTACCCACTCGTGGGAATCCTGAAAAAGAAAGAACTGCAATCTTTTATCTCTTGGTAAAAACGTACTGTCCTATGATATGTGCTTGTTTCCAATGTCGTTGCCATTCTTCTAGTTTATGATTTAAAACTTAGGGTTTTGTAGTTATTATCTTTGGAACAGAATTTATGACATGGCAGTTTCCTATTTTAAAGAGACTTGTCTTAAGAACAGAAGAATATATGGATTTTGGGCAATAACAATGTGATAGACTTATCAAATTGCTCATCAGATCCTCCACAACAAGGCTGAATTCCATGAATCAGTGATGGAAACAATGTTTGCACTGTTATTACACCCACAAGTCCACTTGTACCTGTTCTCAGATGAATATCATTTCAGTTTCAACTTCTCTTGCTTAGCAAAAAGCAAAACCCCTGTGGTTTTTGATCTAAATGCAGGCAGCAGAAGAGAACAAATGCTCATTAGTAAAAGCTTTTTACCACTGAAATATGCAACTGTTCCTTTGTCTACAAACACACACAATTCCTAATTCAGCATCCTCAGTGCCCATTTCTCTGCTGCTTCTCCTTTTAATGAAAGGGAGCTCCTTTGATTTCATGAAGAATCCACTGTGGGGTCACAGGGGCTGATTGCATTTTCCTGAGTTGATTTTAAGTGTTTACTCCTGGACTCTCCACAGTGGATTTGCCAAGAGGGAGTTGCTCAGAGCTCCTCCTGGGCACACACCTGCATTTTTTGGGGGAACAGCAATGACACCCCAGCAACTGGACTGGAGCCACGCAGCTGTAGATTTATTTATGGAATGGCAGGTTTGTGCCACGTGTACACATGGATTATTGATTTGTTATAGACCTCAGCCTGGTATGAAACAGGGAAGCACTTCAAAGAGCATTTGGGGAAAGGGGGGAATTGTTTATCTGTTGAGTTTCACCTGAGCAACAACAGAGGAGTGTAGAGGAGAAGGGTGAGAGCTCAGAGCCTGCCCAGAGCTCTGGGGCAGGGCTGGCCAGGGGGCACAGAGTGGCAGCCAAATAACCAAAGCAGCATCTTCCAGTCCCACTTTTTGGGTGCCTGCTGTGAGGGGAGCCACAGGCAGCGTGTGGTGTCCCTATAAGCTTCAACAAACTCGAGAGGAAAATTGATTTTAGAGAATTGTAGCTGATTCTGCTTTAAAAAAAGATCAGTTTTAACACTGCTTTGGTGTTCACTGATAGGCATTCTGCCCATTTTTGCTGTTCCCTTCCCCTGGAACTGAATGTTCAGGTCACAGCATAATGCAGGAGTTGGTATTTTCCCTTGATTTGTGCTTTTATACAGCCCCTGCTTTCACTGCTTTGGTCCTGAGACAGAGAGCTGTCCTTCAGAAGAAAGAGATGGTCTGTTACATAAACAGGAGATAATGCAGTTCACTTTCTGATGACAGCAGTGCAGTGTTTGGTTTGATTTTTGTACATCAAGTTGGATATGAAAATGCATTAATTAATTCCTTAAAGATAAATTTACTGCCTCATCTTTGGTCCTGCCTCCTTTCTGGTTCGTTTTGCCAAAAGTTTTGGATTCCCAAGCCCACCTCAGTTCCTTTCATGCAGAGAAATTTCAAAATGAAAGATTGTATTTATTTACTGTCCCTGTGCCATTTTGTAATTGAAATGACGAGTCCTTGATTTAGATTTAGACCTTTCCAAGTACATGTTGTACAGTTTTAAGATTACTAAAGGCAAATCTCTTCACAAGTAGCACGTAATTGAAAGTATGTGGAGGCAATAAAAGGCTGCAAGTACAAGGTCTGGTGTTTTGCCCAAGTGAAGAATAAGCTCAGAGTCATTTTGAGAGACAAGTGTTTTGTGAAGAGGTGCTTGGGTCTTAAAGGCTGGAGGCAGGAGTAACATGTGGGCTTTGTGAAATCAGACAGGAACAGGCATGAACTCTGTCCTAATTAGCTGCAGATAATTCATGTCACACTTCTTGTCTCCTGATTGGCACCAAAGATATTCACCCTCAGAGCCAGCCCTCTGCCACGTCTCAGACATCCCCACCTGCACCCAGTGCTGCTTGGCACAGCTGGTCACACTTTTCTCCCTTCCAGCTTTCTCTTTTCTCTCTTTTTTTACCTGGTGTGTTCTCAGAGGTGCTGACCCTGGTGGTGAGGAAAATCTGCATTGCACTGACTGAGTCAGCTCGGGTGTGTTGGGACTCCCTGCTGCAGGCAGGGCTGTGGGATCATGGAATGGGTTGGGCTGGAGGGACCTTAAATCCCATCCAGTGCCACCCCTGCCATGGCAGGGACACCTCCCACTGTCCCAGGCTGCTCCCAGCCCCAATGTCCAGCCTGGCCTTGGGCACTGCCAGGGATCCAGGGGCAGCCCCAGCTGCTCTGGGCACCCTGTGCCAGGGCCTGCCCACCCTCCCAGGGAGCAATTCCTGCCCAAGATCCCACCTAACTCTCCTCCATTTCAGTTTGAAGACTTGAATCATCCCATGGGGTGGGTTTTGCCCTTGGCTGTGGGGCCAGGCAGTTGTGGAACAGCTGCTGTGCCCTGCTGGCTCTCAGTGCCCAGCTCCCCTGGTGTCTCCTGTGCTGTCCCAGGGCTGTGCAGCTGAGACTGGGCTGCAAACAGCAAAGGGCTTTTCATGTCTCTTGTGAAGCCCCGTTCCTCTGAGGATTCCTTCCCCATCAGTGGTTTTAGGTGCAGCCACCAAACAGCAAACCCTGGTCCCCACCCAGGCCTCAGCAAATAGAAACATCTTATTTCAGTAAAAAATGATGAAGCTGTTTGTACTAAAGGCCTCAATAACGACCTTGTTTGACTGCAGAATTCTGTACCTGGACTCAGTTATTTGCCCATTAATACAAAAGCTGTCAATGATAAAATATTTAGACACTTATTGATGGGAAAATTGCCTGCACAGTGCTGGACTTAATGTGAAAGAAACAAATCTGTCTGTAATTTGCAGAATATGCTGTGCTGAGTTGACTTAGCAGGGTAACTCATGCTCCTGTGAATTCAAATATTTGTCTTAAATATATCAGGATCTCCTAACACGCCTTTGAGCAAATGGTGATCCTGCAGTGTCTGTGAACTGCCTGATTTTCCTGCAGGAAAACTGACTCAATAAATCCATATTAATGATACCTTTAGATGCAAAAGATATTATTTCAGCCTGCCATTTCTTAGACCATCTGGGGGAAACTGCACATATCTTGTTCAGCCCAGCTCTCTCCACAAGGAAGAAACATTTCTTGTTATGCAAATGGTATGTTGGTTTAGGAGCAACAGCTCTGAAGGGGTGGCTTTTGGCTGCAGTCCCGAGCAGGGGTGGATTCTCAGCTGGAAATGTTGCTCTGGTTCCCAGCAGGTGTGAGGGGCTGCTGCCCTGCCCCTGCCTGGGCTGGCTTTGGTTGCTGTGTGTGCCCACCCAGAGGGAACGAGACTGGGGTGGGCACTGGGGGTGCCTTTGGGGCTCTTGGATGAGTCCTGGCTGGAGTTCTGTCCCTAAGGGGGGCTGAGCACCAGTCCCAGGGCTCTTTTCTTATCACAATATTTAGATCTGTCCCACTGATTGCAGTGCAGCCCTGTTCTTCCTCTTCCCTTCCTTTTTCCTTTTTCCCTTTTCTATTTTCTCTTTTCCCTTTTCCGTTTTCCCTTTTCCCTTTTCCTTTCCTCCCATTTCCCCTCCCACCTGGAGCTGTGAGTATTTCACTCCCTAACTGCTGCTGTGGGGCTCAGTCCCTCTTTCCTTTCCCATCAGGGATGGGCTTGTTGAGATCCCCCAGTCCCAGCTCTGCACACCACAGAATTCCAAACCTGGGCTTGGAGAATGTGGACCTGAACAAACCCACTGCTCACCTCCTGGAGGGAGGAAAACCTGTGGGGAGCCTGGTGCTGGAAGGGGTGAGAAACCTTTGAGGGATTCTATGGGATTGAGGGATTTTGTGGATTTGAGGGATTTTATGGATTCTCTTTCAGCTGTGTTTGCACGTGGGACTGAAAATGTGGCTTTTCCCCTCGTTTTTGTGGAGCTCTGTGTGCAGAGTGAAGAATTCCAGGCCAGGAGCTGGAATAATAACCTGGGATAGTGGAAGTGTCCCTGCCCATGGCAGGGGTGGAATGGGTTGATAAAGGTCCCTTCCAACCCAACCCATTCCAGGATTCTCTGAATTAAGAGGCTTTTGCCCCATGTTGGACTCTGTTTCTGGTTTGGTGAGCCAGCCCCCTGGCTGGGTTGATGTGATGTGCTGCTCTGAAAGAAGGAAACACAATTCTCAGTGATCCCTTCAGATTTTATTCAGCAGAGTACGTTTTGCTTAAAGGCAAAGCACTGTATGAATCAGTCTTGTTTAAATTGCTGTTAAAAGAGAAACAAGTAGGACATCAGAGGAATAAGCAGGACATGAGGTGCAACAAGAGCTAAATCCACAACAGCCTGAGGCAGAATATCGTGGCAAACCATGCTGCAGAGTGTAAAATACACAACACTGAAAACAGGCAGAGGTTTTTTACAACAGGTAGGCACAATCCTTGCACACCACCAGAGTTGTGTGGTTCCCTGTGCTGATTCCACCTCCGTGCACCACAGCAGCTGCTGCAGAGAGTGACAGGCTGGGCTAACAGAGCACACCTTGGGGGCTGTGACACACAGATAAGGCTGAAAGCATTTGGGGGATTTTCTTTGGTCTCTTCCTGAAGTGGGAAGAATTTTCATTTGTGCCTTTCTGCTCCACAGTGATCTTGGCTTTTTTTTTT
>VXAC01005037.1:30750-242145 GCA_013399225.1 Rhipidura dahli | reverse complement strand
TTTTTAAATTAAGCCTTTTTAAAATTAAGGGTTGTAGGATTAGGTAAGTGTTGGAACAGAGTGTTGGAAAGGGGGAAGCCTGGAGGATGTGATTATGGGAGGAAGTGAGAACTCAGTTGGGGAATTTAGGGTGTGATCAGAGGGCAGGAGGAATAGGGAACGTGAGGGCAGAGTGTGGCTGGAGCATGGGGAGAGGTGGTTCTTGGCCCCAGGAAAACCCAAACAGGACTGGGGAATGGGNTATTATTATTATTATTATTATCAACCCAACAACTACAGAATAAGAAGGTGAGGGGAATAAAAGAATTTAAGTCAAATGAGATCTTTGAGATGTTTGAAAGAATGAGACAATTCTGAGGGTTTGGGGATAGCTCCCCTCCTAAGAGCAGGCTCCAGAAGGGTGTTCAGGATGGCTCAGAGCTCTCAGCCTGGCACTGTGGGTGCCACTGCCTGTGCCTGTGCTGTCTGAAGGCCACCCACGGGGTTTATTCTTGCAGAAAGCAGAGGCAAGGACTAAACTGTTGTAGCTGCAGGAGCTTCTCTGCATGCCAGTGACACACACGGGGCTGGGAAAGGCTGGCAGAAAGGGTGGCACACTGCCCTGGTGCTCCCCTGCTCCCAGGGCAGGAGGATGCAGCCCCTGGGGGCAGAGTAAAGCTGCAGTAAGGAGAGACTGCCCCAGGACAGGTATTTCTCTCTGCCACACACATCTGATCTCCTCCAGCTGCTGAACTCAGAGGTGGATGTTCCTCATGACTCCCTGCAGCTTTTACACAAAGCTACACACAAGGTATTCTGCATTTTGGCTCTTTCTGGTGCTCAGCTCTGTGGGTCTCATTAGTGGGGATTTATCAAAAAGAGACTTCTGTGACTTTTTACGAACTTAGCAAACACGACATTGATCAGTGCGTTCCAGCTTTAAAAAAATAATTAAAAATTCAAGGATATAATACTCTTATGTCACAATAAACAATGTAAAAGCCTTCACATGAGTCAATCCTGTTGAAGTCACACTGTCACTGATCCTGCAGTGATAACTGATTTCAGTGGAAGAGAAATGTTTGCTTTCACCCTTTGAACATTGTACTCAGGCTGCTCTGTGGCAAGGAGCAAAAATGTCAATGTATTCTTTCATTAAAAGGTGGCGGTGTGGGTGTAGAACAATGCTGTTACCTGTTGGTGTTTTGANATGTGACTCCCCACATTTGGGCAGCAGGGCTGGGTCTGGAGCCATCAGCACCAGAGTGGGGCAGAACGGGGGGCACAGGAGCTGGGGGAGCTCTGGGCTGCAGGAACAGCTTCTTATCTGGCACAGGGGAGCCCCAGAAATAACTCTATTATTATTATTNGTTGTAGCTGCAGGAGCTTCTCTGCATGCCAGTGACACACACGGGGCTGGGAAAGGCTGGCAGAAAGGGTGGCACACTGCCCTGGTGCTCCCCTGCTCCCAGGGCAGGAGGATGCAGCCCCTGGGGGCAGAGTAAAGCTGCAGTAAGGAGAGACTGCCCCAGGACAGGTATTTCTCTCTGCCACACACATCTGATCTCCTCCAGCTGCTGAACTCAGAGGTGGATGTTCCTCATGACTCCCTGCAGCTTTTACACAAAGCTACACACAAGGTATTCTGCATTTTGGCTCTTTCTGGTGCTCAGCTCTGTGGGTCTCATTAGTGGGGATTTATCAAAAAGAGACTTCTGTGACTTTTTACGAACTTAGCAAACACGACATTGATCAGTGCGTTCCAGCTTTAAAAAAATAATTAAAAATTCAAGGATATAATACTCTTATGTCACAATAAACAATGTAAAAGCCTTCACATGAGTCAATCCTGTTGAAGTCACACTGTCACTGATCCTGCAGTGATAACTGATTTCAGTGGAAGAGAAATGTTTGCTTTCACCCTTTGAACATTGTACTCAGGCTGCTCTGTGGCAAGGAGCAAAAATGTCAATCTATTCTTTCATTAAAAGGTGGAGGTGTGGGTGTAGAACAATGCTGTTACCTGTTGGTGTTTTCAAAAGCAGCTTTCCACAGAGGTTACTAAAGAAATCTTTTAGAAAACACCGACTCGGTGGTGGGGGCACAGAGATAAAGCAACAGGCACAAATGAATGCTAGAGGGAAAATGATCTCAGTCTCTAGAAGGTGGCAATCCCTTCCAGGATTCATTTTTTTCCCAGTAAGTTTCTGAGGCTGGTTTGTAAGCCACTCTGGATTTCTTCCTGTCATAACTATTTAAAAAACTTCAAATAATTCAGTTGAAACTGGTTTTCACTCTAAAAAGTAGGAAACAAGGCATCATGTAGAAGGCTTTTGTCTTTCCTGCACCCTCCCTTCAGGCACTGCATTTAAAGTGAGCTGCTCTGTATCTCAATATATACATACATATACATATTTATATTTATATTTATACACCTGTGGCGTGCTTTTTCCACCCAAAGCCAGGTGTTTACAGCATGCACTGTCCCACACTCATGCCATAGCAGCAACACACGATTTCTTTGAAAGTCTTCCTCATCTCCAGGCTCCTGAAGGCGTAAATGAGCGGGTCAATGACCGAGTTGCACATGATCAGCACCAGGTAGGTGTTGAAGTGCGCGGCGTAGCAGATGCAGTGGGGGTTCATGGGGCAGGAGATGATGAGGATGAGGTGGAGGAAGAAGGGCGCCCAGCAGACGATGAAGACGCCCAGGAGGATGGTGATGGTGACGGCGCCCTTCATGCAGGTGCGCTGGGGGGGCACGCCCTCCACGGGCAGCGCGGCGATGCGCTTGACGTGCAGGCGGGCGAACAGGAACATGTGCACGTACAGCGAGGCCATGAGCAGCAGCATGGCAAAGAACATGGTGATGAGGCACACAATGACAGTTTTGCTCTCCGAGTAGGCAATGAAAATGATGCCACAGATGATGCAAGCCACCCAAATGAGCACAATGAGGGTCAGGGCTTTCTTCACCGTCATGATGCTGTGGTAACGGAGGGCATAGAAAATAGTGATGTACCTGTCGATGGCTATGACCAAGAGGTTGCAAATGGAGGCTACCAGGGAAATACAAATCATGGAGTCAAAAACATTGTCCATATGCTGGATGAAGTGGTCGTCGATGATCAGGTAGCCGCTGCTGAGGATGGCGATCATGACGGTCTCCAGGGCGTTGGACATGCTCACCAGCATATCTGCCACGGCCAGGCTGCACAGGAAGAAATACATGGGGGAGTGCAGGTTCCCGTTCTTCAGCACTGCCAGAATGACAAGGATGTTTTCCAGGAGGCTGATGGTCCCCAAAGTCAAGAAGACCTCGGCTTTGATGAAGACCTGCTCGCAAAATCCGTCGCTGCTCCTGTTGTTCAGGACGGAGTCGTTGAAGTCTTCGGTGACGTTCAGCAGCACGGGCTGAAATGAGAATGCAAAGTGTGTGGTGTTCATGGTCAGCAAAGGAGCTGAATTCACCAGTCACTGTGGGACCTGAGAGAGCACAGGTTCAAAAGAGAAAAAAATAAAGGAAAAGGAAAACAAGTCCTCCCAAGAGCTGCTGTGCATATGGGGTGGAATCAAGCAGGGCTTAAGTCACTTTTACAAGTGCAAACATCAAAAAGTCTGCATTTACAGTGACTTTTATGTCAGGCTGCTCTTCCCTTTATAAGAAAGTGAGCTCGAAGCTTGTAGGCAGCAGCCAGCCTTCTCTGCAGGGGAGGATCAGCAGCAGGACACTGCTGGGTTCAGCTCTCCTGGTGATTAAAAGCAGGGAGTTCTCCCGTCTGCTGGGGCAGGTGGGCTGCCAGCGTGCTGCAGCAGCTCAGCCAAGCATCTGTTGCTATTTCAGTGGCAAGAAAGGAGAAGAGAACCAAGGGATTTATACATGCAAGGAAGAAAAACCAACTCCTACCTCATCCTGCGAGCAGAGCATTGGCCATTGGAGAGCGAGCACCTTTGTGAGTGACAGCTGGAGCACCTGGAGCGGATCCCGGCACATCCCAAACCTTCTGGCGCCCTCTGCAGATACCGAACGGGGCGGATTCGCCGTGAAATTCCTCTGGAAAACGGGATTTTCATCCCGTGAAACTTCTCTGCCTGTTGCGGGCAGCCGGGTCCTGCGTGCCCTCGGGAGGGTTTGGGGCAGGCAGGATGCTCATACACCATCCGTGCGTGTTTGAGCACCCTGAGCAGCCACTGGGACTGGTCTTAACTGGGACTGTGCCCACTGAAACCTCTGCAGGACTGAGATTTTCATTTATCACATATTAGCTTGCAGAAGGTAGATTTTCCTTGCACTTCATTCATTCTGTATTTCTGTGGTGCAGTTTTCTTAGTCTGATTTTTCAGAAGCACTTGCTGATGTCTAAGCTCTTCCCAACTCATGTTTTTGCAGAAGTACTTTAGAACCAAAGCCATGCAGTGTCACTTGGTTTAATGTTTGGGGCTTCTGTTGTGGCTTTGTTAGCTAAAAAAAGTCACCAATTTCTCCCAGTTTCATTCTGAGCCCGCAGAATTATTATCATGCACCCATAATTCAATACCAAGAGGCAACAAATCTCAAATTGAGCCTCCAGGTGGCAGTTTTACCAAGACAATATTCAGAACAGTAATTTTAAGTGAATAAATAGCTGGGGACTTGCCCAAGATGCACGGGTGATGTTTTAAAGGTCTTAATTGGTCTCTCCCTAAATTCCCAGTGATGTATTTTAGAGCAGAAATCTTAAACCAGCAAACTGTCTCTCCCATGCCTCGAATTCCATGGTGGGGAGAAGATATTCCCTCCATGTGAGCATGGCAGGTGTGGGTGCAAGCCTGGAGCAGCAGCCTCTGCTTTGTGCAGAAGCCTTGGGTGCCTCCTGCCAGCTTTGGGGCCCGTGGGGTGCACCAGAGTGGTGATTTATGGGCACAGTGGCTGAAAATGTCCTTGGAAATGTTGTTTTTCCAGGCGAGGAGGAGCCCACCTTGACAAAGCTGGGTGGATGTCCCTCCCTGCCAGCTGTGTCCCCTCTCCTGAGGTGGCAGGTGGAGGCTGTGTCCCCCCCAGGGCGAGGACAGGACCCAAAGCACAGCTCAGCCTGGAGGAGCAGCATCCTCCTGGGCTTGGCTCTGGATTTCCTGCTGGTGGAAGGGCTCTTCTGTTTGGGGCACCCCCAATTCCAGCCCTTCCCAGGGGTGCTGGGTCATTCCCATTCCAGCCCTGTGTTGCCCACCTGGGCAGTGCCAGCAGTGCCTCTGCTGTTCCTGTAAGTGCTGACCCCAGAACCCTCCGTCCCTTGGTGCCACGCTGCTTCAAAAGGCACCTGCAGCTTCCCCCACCTTCCAGCTGGGACAGGAATCATTAAATGTGTTGCATCCTGAGTTTCTGGATGTTTGTGGCAGCAGGACCAGCTCCAGCTTGCACCGAGGTGCAATTTGAAGGGGAAATTGAATGCTGGACACCAAAGTGGATTAATGGCACTATTGGCTTGGCCATTAAGTGCTAAAAATACTGGGCTGGAGCCTCCTGTGTGGCAGCAAACTCAGACTGACTCTGAGGCCTGTGCAGAGAGGGGAAGAAGCTGTGTCTGCACGAAAGACAGCAACACCTGAGCCCTTATTTTCCAAGGGGTTTCTCTGCTCAGCACTGGAAAACCTCCACGATCTGAAACATCACAATATATTTTGTATTTTCATCTGATAGATGCTGCTGCTCAGCTGTCAGCTCCTGCTCTGTGCCCAGGGATGCAGCTGGTGGCTGGGATTAGGGCAGTGCAGAGCAGGCAGGTGGCTCTCACGTGTCCCCCGCTGTGCTGCAGTGGATCTGTGTCCTGGCAATGCTGCACTGCACCTGAGCACTGGCAAATTCCCAAAATGATGTCACACGTTCCTATCCTCAGTCTGCCAGAGAGGGAAATCCACTTATTTGGGTAGGAGAGCAGAGCATTGCTCCAAGCCATGGATATAATGAAATTATAGCTTCCTTTAGGTCCCCTTTCCATCAGAACCTGGTGAGGAGAAGGCTGGAGAGTCAGGGGTGGGAGATGTCTGTGTGGATTCCCCAGGTTTTGCCTTGTCCATTGCTCTTCCCAGCTGGAGGGAAGGAGCTGCAGCCTGGGCTGTGCTCAGTGGAACCCCGATGGAAAAGAGAGCACCAGGCAGGGCTGGGGTGTTTGGGCTTTGCTGGCCCAGGGTGAGTCAGGAAGCTCATGGAACAGCCCAGTGTTTGCTTGCAGCTCTGTTAATGTCCAGCAAGTGCCACCTCCTGCTTGAATCAGTGACTCAAGTGCCCTCCTGGCCTCTTGTCCATGACCAATGTTCTGTTCCCAGCCTGCTCTCCAGGCATTGTGAGAGTGCCTTTATCTGACACCCAGGGAGCAGAGTCCTCCTTCAGCTGTGTTCTTGTTTGTTCTCTGGACTCAAACCCCAAACCTGTTGTTTTTTCATCCCCTGGTGTGTGAAGAAGCCCTTGGTCTCTGTCCCTGTAGTTGCTATGCAACTCCTGCCGTGTTTGAGTCCAGCAGCAGCCAGGGCTGGAGGTCAGGGGAGAAAGGGTGCTTGGGAGGGAAAACATCTCTTACACCATTGTTCATTCCCCCCCACCATGGATATTGTACCTCCTTCCCATAATTTATTCTTCCAGCCTCCAGGCCAGAATCCCTGACCTGTTTTGTTCCTTGCAGAAGGAGAGGAAATGTGTATTTCAAACACCTGGCATGACTCAGGCTCTCAAAGCTGTGGTGACCAAACACGTGGCAAAGAAATCTCTGTGGGTTTGGCCTCCACAGTCACCTCCTTCTGAGTATTTATGAGGAGTTTTCACACCCCCAGAAGTTTATAGAGACAAGGGGTGATTTTTACACTCATTTTACTTCACCTCCCAGCCAATGTTTCTGACTGCAGAAGAGCTCTTCAGCCTCCAGAGTGATTTACAGGAGGTGGGTTCTGGAGATGGGCTTCAGGGCCTCCCTTAGCTGAGAAACAGGAAACTTCTGGAACGCATCTGGTGTTGCAACCCCGTGCTGGTTCTGTGGGCAAACACCAGCACCTGGGTGCACTGCTGCAGTTCAAACCTGTTCTTGAACACCCCTCCCCTACCCTTCTACAATGATAACTAAAAACCCCATTAAAGAATGAAGTTAATGAAGTTAAAACAGGTCCAGATTTGACAGCATTTATCAGCAGCCTCCTCCTCTGAGAGCGTGTTCAGAGGAAAATGCCTCTGAGCTGTTCTGTGCTCTGGGCTTCTGAGCAGTGCCTTGTTGGGGGTGTGCAAGACCCAATTCCTGTTCCTCCCTTTGCCAGGAGAGATGAGAGAGTTCAGCTGGGTTTGTCAGGGTTCTGCCCTGTGCTTTCAGTGCTCTGGGCACTGCCAGACCTCTCCTTTAGCAGCAGCCTCTGATTAGCAGCCCTGCCATGGTCTCTGCTTATCCGCCCTTATCTGCCCTTATCTGCCCTTATCTGCCCTTCAGTGAGACTCCAAACCTGAAATGATTATCCAGCCCAAGAATCTGTAATGAAAGTTTTGTGTGCTTCAATCACAGCAGGTGGATCTTTAAAAGAATCATGAGCAGCCCTTGTAAAAAAAAAAAAGAAAAAAAAATGTCAGGACAACCTGCCCTGAGCCCACAAAGATGCAATGGGTTAAATGTGGAAATTAGATTTATTGTGATGTCTCTTGTGTTGCTTTCATTCGTGATCTTTTCTAAAATAACTCCCTTTTAAAGAAAAATAAGCTGTAAATAAGAGGATGTTAGCACAGTTAATGAAATATTGGCTGTGATGAAGGGAAAGCAAACGTTTGGCTGCTTTAGCTACCAGCAGAAATGAACAATTTTCTGAGGTAAAAACCTCTGCCATGTTTTACAAAGCAGTTTAAAAACAAGGTCTATTTATTTTTTTTTTTAATGCTATTATTGCTCAGTTGTTTCTTCACTAGTGAAACTATTTAATCTTCAGGGAAAGGTAAAGAGAAAGTAACATTAACTGATAAATGTGCATCATGGAATTCTCTAGGAGAATTCCCCAGTGAGGTTGTTGAATGGAAAATCTTTAATGCTTGATATGAGATTAAGTTGATAATGGCTGATAAATGCATATCACTTTCCTTCATTTTCACTCTTTTCTCAACAAGAGTTTGTGCCAGACAAAAGTGGAAATTTTAAAGGAAATTAGAGGATAATAAGCAGATGGTTTCTCCCATGCAGCAGGGAATTATTACTGTCC
The DNA here is from genome assembly GCA_013399225.1 of Rhipidura dahli. Classification (NCBI taxonomy): domain Eukaryota; kingdom Metazoa; phylum Chordata; class Aves; order Passeriformes; family Rhipiduridae; genus Rhipidura; species Rhipidura dahli. Next base: position 233,967 of record VXAC01005037.1, on the reverse strand, counting down.
TGTATTTCCAAGTAGCCAAAACGGTGAGCGAAAAACTCTTGAAGAGCTTTTCTCTCGTTTATTCTTCATAAGAAAGGACTTAAAAGATGGAATATTTCATCTCAGCAAAGCAAGCTGTGCTGGTTTTGAATTCTGTGCACATTCCTGGAGTGTGCATTAGGGCTTTGAGTGGGAATATCTGTGGCCATGGGCTGGGATTCATCTCCTGGGCACTTCAGGGTGGCTGCTCAGTGCTCTGCTGACCTGCAGAGCTGCTCAAGAGCTGCCTCAGCACAGTCTGAGTTTTGGATGAAGGGACACTTGACAAAATAAATGAAACTTTGGGTCTGATTCAGCACATGGCTCGTGCAACATGAACTGCTTGACTATTGACTTAATTCCAGAGAAAACCCGTTTGCTGCTTTTCACTGAAACGTGCAGAGATCACTGCTTGTTATAAATGACAGAAACACACTTCGGGGTGTTTTCTGTGATTATATAAAATTATTATAAAATATATAAAATGATATAAAATGATTTATAATACATGATTGTGAAACTCAAAGAAGTCTGGAATTAGGAGCCTCACAAGAACCTGGCACGTGATGAAACCAAAATAAAGACACAGGTGATTAAGTTCTGTCTACTGAAACGTTGTGCTTTTCTTCAATGTCTTGAGGCAACAGCTTTCCAAGAGCAATTTTAGCCCTGTCAGAGTCACAGGCTTCAGGATCACCTGCAATGTCAGGTTATCAGATGTAATAATGGAAAGATTTCCATGGTCTTCTTCCAAGCAGTTGTAGTTCCTGCAGCTCCCAGTCATGCCAATAGCTAAAAATGTTATTTTCTACTCTGAGGCAAGAATGAGCTATGGCCAGTGGAAGTTAAATGTGTCTGCACCACGTTGCTGGCAGAGATTTTCAAACTGGAGGGGTAAATCCTCAGCTGCCCCAGCTGACCCCCTGCTGAAGCCAAGCACCAGGAGTTTGCATCCTTTAGGATGTTATCCCCTAAATTTTCCTTCAGTCCTGGCTGGAGCCAAAGCAGCAGCACTGCAAGTGAGGAGGCAGCTGCCAAACTGTGATGAGTGGGGAGAAGGAGCACAAAATTGTGATTGCAACAAGGGGGCTTTCAGATGAGGGTTTCTCTAATTTCAGCCAGTTAAAAGGTTAATTTAAACAGACTCAACTTTGGGACACTTTGGGTGATTTTCCTTCCCATCCCTGGGTAACAGGAGACAAAAGCAGACCTGATTGCAAAACACTCACCAGCACCTGCAGGTGCTTTTCATGTTAAAGGGATTTTAAGTGCTTTGGACTAATAATGCTCAGTGTCAGTTTTGCTCTCTCATTTACAGAGTGGGAGACAAGCAGACGTGATTGAGCCAGATGCAATCTGCTCTTCAGCTCCATCAGGGCCAAATATCCCTGGAATATCTTCCCCATCTCCCTGGAAGCTTCCCAAACCTCACTGCCCTGTGGTGCTGGTGCTGAGGGATGGGTGCACTTGGCCTTTTCAAGCCTGACTGCTGCTGCTGCTGCTGACCTCGCTGCTGGACCAGGGAGAACTGGAAGGCTTTGGAGGCTGGCAGGCTTTAAAGGTGATTTTACTGAGCTGTCAGGTGCTGTGGATGGATGGATATGGGGACAAATTGTGCTGCTAAAGTGCCTCTGATGGTTGCAGTACTTGCAGTCCGGTGTTGCTGCTTTGCAGAGCAGCAGGACAGAAAAAAGCCCCACAACCAGACCCTGTATTTTACTTTATTTACCACTTAGGTCTAACTTCCACCTTTCTATTTTTTCCAAGGGTTTCCTGTTCTATTCTTTTTTGTGTTTGGAAGATGCTGCCCTATGGTTATTAACAATTCCAACTTCATTGCTTTCATCTGCATTGTTTTTGCAAATAATTTCTAGAGCAGAGCGAGGCAGTCTTCATTTACTTGTTATGGTTGGGGGATAACCAGGAATTTGCTGCTTTCCAAAATGTTGCTGCTCAACAGTAAAATGGGATTTAAATGCTTTTTGGGCTTAGAGAGGTTCCCTTTTCCAGATTCTGCAGTTTGCAATGTGACCCAGCTGTTGTGAGCAATGTCAGACCATTGGGTGTCAATACAGAATATTTTCTGTCAGAAACAGAACTCTCTTGATTTAGAAAGCAAAACTGGTTTGGAAAACCAATGATTCATGTAACCTTGGATGAATTTATTATGGAAAGCAGAAGTGACAACTAGTTATTCATACCATTTCTTCCCTTCTTTTTCTTCTCAGCTGAAGTGTACAAGGCTATTTACACATCTTTGAATTTATTAATAATCTACAGTTAAATGTTTCTGAATAGCACATTTTCCCATAAAAGCAGAAGCTGAGGTTTAAGGTGTTGTTTGCTCTGAATATTGTCTTGACAAGAAAAGGGCTTGTCATGGAAAGGTTACATCTGTCACTCATCCTGCACCACTTCTGATGGCAGAAATAATAGAACTGCAGCTGATTTCACACTTTTGTGGCTGCTTAGAAACTTCCCAAAATGTTTTGCAGCCTTGCTCTGCCAGGCCAGCGCCTTGGAGGACGCAGGTGCCAGAACCTCCAAGCAATCAAGGCTGACCTGAGGAGCCCCCTGGTTCCCAGGAGGGTTTTGTGTCACTGCTGCACAGCTCTTGCAGAGGGGCAGAGTGAACCTTCCATCCCCTCCTGCTTCTCCTGAATCCCCTCTTTGAATCTGTGCTCTGTTATCATCTTCTGTGTATTAGCTGCGAATCAATTTTGATATCATTCACAATGGATGTGTCTAGGTACAATGGATATAGATAATATTCCTTTGGATTTTCTTCATTTGAGCCTTGCTGTTTCAAACCTTTCAGCACCTGCTGTGCTGAGCCATTCCCAGGAGCCATTCCCTGGGCACAGCCACTGGAGAGTCCTGGAAGAGACTGGACTCTTTCCTGACTCCTCTCAGTGAAACCCACAAACTCTTCAAGGGTTCTGCTTTCTGATCCACCTTTTAATAGCCTGAAATTAAGGCAGTGTCTGGTGCCACCTTCTGTCTCAGGGAGCAGATCTGTGGAGCTCTCACTTCCTCTGGGCACTGGAATGATGTGGGTTGAACTCCTCGACTTTTTGGGGTGCAGCATCAGAATTCACACGGTGGGATCCCCAGGAGATTCATTCAGAGGGTGAGATTTTGCATTAAACGTGTTTGAAGCAGTTGGAAAGTCAATTCCATGGTGAATTGATGTTTTGGCTTTTCCTGGCAGTGCCCAAGGCCAGGTTGGACAGGGCTGGAGCAGCCTGGGCTGCTGGAAGGTGTCCCTGCCCATGGCAGGGGGTGGGATGAGAGGAGCTTTTCCCAACCCAGGGGATTCTGTTATCCCATGACTTCCTTAGTTACTGTTTGTTGCACAAAGGAAATTGCTCAGGTTGATGAAGAATTGTTATTTTTAGCAACATGTGGGCTGTTCCTTTCCCCTCCTGGATGCTGACCATGAGCCACTGGCAGAGGCAGAAGGCTGCTGGGAACATTTCTGTGGCTCAGAATTCAGCATTTGAATGCATTATCAACTCACAAGGGAATTAATAACAGCTCTGTTGCTAATTACTGATTTGCTTTAGTTATGTATCAAGCTGCCACCGTGCTTTGCAGATGTATTGTACAAAAAAGGGGAGAATAAAAAAAGAAGCCCAAAAAAATGACGTTTCCATCAATCACACCTCGTGTACCAACTTCTCCATGGTAATGAGCAGATGTATTTTGTCTACCTCCAAGTTCCTACCTTTATTTTTTTTTCCTTTTATGGATTCTCCCATTATTCATTCAAAACAGTGAATTAATTTAAAAATTAGCTCCAAAATTACCTGAAAAAAAATTTAAACTCGCATTTTATGGGAAAATATTTCTTTTGTGGCGTATCTGGTGAAACAGGGTAAAAGTTTAAATTTTCTGCACTAGGGAGGGTGCTGCAAAAATGGGCAGAATTTGTGCTGAGCATCACTAGATGTCACCCTCGACCTGAATTTTGTTTCACAGACTCACTTGTCAGGGGTTTTAATTTTAAATTACTCATTTTCTGTTCTCATACAACCCCCTTTTGCCCCCCCTTGCATTTAATGCATCTTCCACTTCAGTGTAGCACAAACTGTTATCAATATTTTCCCTGCTTAAAACCAGAACCAAAATTAGGCCAAATTGAAAGAGCTGGAATTTGCAATTTCTGTGCCAGATAAGCACAGAGGAAACAGAAAAAGCAAAATCCCCTGGGACAGGGCTGCTTTCTGATGTGTCTGGTTGGTTTTTGTTCAGACCTTGTTGGGATCCCATCATGGGAAATGAGGAGAATGCTGAGGTCAAAGCCCCACGAGGAGCTCTGACTTCCCCTCAGCGCCATTCCACAGGAAAAAAACAAACAAAGATCCCTTTTATAAAGCAGGTTCAGGCAGTAATCTTCAGGTGAAGCGAGTTTTCAGGGAAAGGCTTTGTTTATCAACTCTGAAATACTTTGTGAGAGCATTCCAGCCCTGCTGGAACATTCATGCTTCAGTGAGAGGTAAAAATGTGCCTATGAAGTTCATGCTGTATTTATTCACTTAAAGAATAATTTAATTCAGCTCTCATTGGTTTTTAAACCTGACATAACTTATTTCATGTCATCCATTTCTGAGGTATGAAAAGTTTTGGGAATATTCTTTAATGAATTGAAAAAGAGACCTTTGTCTATTAAAGACCTATTTAGGTTGATTGAAAACATACTGGTCATAGATGGATTTGGGGTTTTCTTTTCTTTAACTCCCACAAAAAGCACAAAACAATGAGTTCACACGTGGTTATCCACAATAGGATTGGGGTTTAGAATCTCAGAAAGCAGGCAGAGAATTTGATTTCTGGCCTGTGCAGTCGCTCCCAGGGCTGTGAGAGGTCAGAAACCAGGAGGCTGCAATGGACCCTGCGGCTGGAAGGAAGTTTGGGAAAAGGTGTTCAGAATCCCTGTGAGTAAATCTGAGAGAATCCAGTCCTTTTAGCCTAAAAATGATAAAGTTTAAGGAGAGAATTGGGATTGTTCAGCCTGGAGAAGCTTTGGGGTGAGCTCAGGGTGGCCTTGCAGTGCTTGAAGGGAGCTGCAGGAGAGATGGAGAGAGAGGATTGCCAAGGGATGGAGGGACAGGACCCAGGGAATGGCTTCAAAGTGACAGAGAGGAGGTTTAGATGGGATTTTGGGCAGGAATTGTTCCCTGGCAGGGTGGGCAGGCCCTGGCACAGGGTGCCCAGAGCAGCTGTGGCTGCCTCTGGATCCCTGGCAGTGCCCAAGGCCAGGCTGGACAGAGCTGTTGATGTTTTTCTGCAGCAAAACTTGCATTGCTGGTCTGAAACATTCACCTTGAGCATTGTTCAGAGAGTGCACAAAGAGCTCCTGCTCTTCCCCATCAGTTCCAAGCCCTTTGCCCCACAATTGTCATCCCCACTGGATGGGATTTGTTCCAGCAGGGAATTTCCCCCGTGTTTGCTGCAGCTCTTGATTCTGGCATGTGCTGGAATCGATTCACTGAGAGCAAAAAAAAAAGATAAGGGAATCACAGCAGAGCCTTTATTAAAGGAAGGTGTAATTAATGGCTTCAGATTAATTGGAAATGTTTTCTCCAAGAGCAGTGATGGAGCTCTGTTCTCATTCCCTGCTCTCTCCCTGCCTTGCAGAACGTGCTGCTCTCCAGGCAGCCGAGGGGAAAAGATCATCTCAGATCTCTGCAGAGCCTTTGTGGCAGAAAGCTGTCATTTTCCCCTTCTGAAATGTTCTGGGCTGCTACAATCATGCTATAAAGAGAGTTCCTTGGGATTCTTTAATTTAAAAAGAAAATCGTAGTTCCTCAAGGGCTGAGGATTCTTAGGGGGAACAGGCCAGTACTAGAAATGTGATTCTGAGTGAATTAGTTGCTATTTTAGTTTAACCAAATGGCTTCAGATAGCTGGCAAAGAAACACATTTCCCATTATTTCTTTTTCCAGTTTAGTGAAAAACTTCCATCTGTCAAGCTGGACACAGAGCAGTCAGAACTGAGGGCATTGAAAGACAATCTTTTATTAAATATTTCTTTAGAAGACCTGGGTTTAGTCAGGCCCTGTTTCATTATTGGCTGTAACTCCTTCAAAGCCTGACTTTTAATCAGTTCAAATGACTGAACCCCGTTTATATTCTCATATATTCACCTTCCATTTAGTTCCCAGTGCCTCGAGTGATCTGGGAGAGTTCATTCCTAATCCCTTCTCTCTCCCACTTCTCCCTCCAGAGCTCTGCTGGGTGGGATTGGTGCCTGTGGGGGCTCAGAGTGACCCAGTGGCACCTGCTCTGCCCTGACCTCCTCAACTTCCCGTGCTGTTGCTATTAAAAAGCTGCTCTTAGAGCAGCAGAGGAAGGAGACCCGTCATCAACCCCAAACGTTTTCAATTCCTGTTGCTTCTTAAACACTCTGCTTTGCAAGTGACGCTTCAGAGCTTTTGATTTTCCCCTCTGCCTCTTTGCTTGGAGGAGAAGAAATTTCAGAATATGAAGAGTTCACCTTCCAGCTGTGTCTCTTCAGAGCTTTCAGTCTCCAGACTGATTTTGGTGTAGGTTTGGGATGCTGCAGGAGTCACCAGATAGAGCCAAGGTGTGTTCTCCCTGCAGCTGCTGAACAATTTTTGTCAGGGCTGGGGTTTGATTTCAGCAATGCCTTGCTGGTAATTTCCTCTCCTATTCACAATTCTCTCCCCCAGTACAGGCAGCAAAGAAAAAGTTTAAAATGCTGTTTATCTTTAGAGGAGTCTTGTGCATTAAGCTGCAGGTGCTCCCATCCACTATGCAGATATTCCTGCTGGAGTCTGGAGATGTGTTAAAAATTGCTGCTGTGCATAAAAACACTGCTGGGAAAATGGAACTCTGTGTTTGCAGCTCCTCAGGCAAACTTCCTTACATTTAGCATGGGCTTTATTTGGGTACCTAACATATGGTGGGTGTTCAGCCAGGTGCAATGTAATAAATCATAATAAATAGTAATACATCATAATTTCAGCATTCAGGGCTCGGTGATTTCAGGAAGTCACTGGAACATAAATATCACAAAAAAAAAAAGGAAAAGCAAACGAACAACTTCTACATTTTTTTGGTCTTTCCACAGAGCTGCCATAAGGAAGCAAAGCATCATTATTGTTTCTTTCAGTTCTCAGCATAAAAGGAAGTAACACTTAATAAAAGCCATTGGCTGCAACATTTCACAAGAGGCAGGGAGAGAGAGAAGCAGCAGCACACGCTGTGGAGCAGCAGGTGTGACTCATGGATAAACTGCACTGTGCAGCCCTGTAGGATACTGATGAAACAAACAGCATCTCCCCAGCCATGGAGAACCCAGGAACAGCAGACACTTTTTCTCAGGTAAAGGCAGGAGGTGTCACGGCTCAGGTGGCAGCGCTGCTCCTGCTGCGGGGCTGGGGGTGCTTTGGCACAACCCGGGGGCTCCCCTGGCCAGGAATTTGCAGCAGGTTGTTTGATGTGCTGGGCTGTGATGGGATGTGAGCTCAGACTGGTCTCATCCATCAGAGAGTGTTTGCAGAACGTGTGCAGGAGGCAGTGTTTGTCTGTGCTTTATTCTTGAGAAAGTTGAAACGTGCGAAGCTTTCCTGATACAAGGAGAGAAAATCACTCTTGCTGTGCTGGAGAGGATTTATTAACATTGTATATTATCTGTGCTAAAAATTTCCATTGGGTAATTGGAGGGGAGAAAAAGTGCTTTATATCATGGGCAAAAGCAGTCTTTTGATAATCCTGCTGGAATCTGAGGTGACTGATATGCCAGAATTGAATATACATCAGCTTGCAGCACTGAGGGCTTGTCTGGGTGCCTGCCACACACAGAGACTTGTAGCCTTCTGCTCCTTTCCATATTTGCACGTTTGGAAGTCTGTCACCTGGAGAGTGGAGAATGGGAAGCTCCTCTCTGACTGGGGCATCTGATGGGACTGGCAGAGGGAAAAGAGCAATGAGGGAAAAGAAGGATTGTGCTGTGTGCAGGGTCTGCCTCCTCCTGGCTGGCAAAGCGTGAGGGCTGGGGAGGATCCAGCCCTGTTTGCACAGCTCCCCTTGGTCCTCAAATATGAGAGATTTGCTAGGCCAGGCTCTGGGAAACCCCAGGGCAATTACACAGATGGGGAGGAAAACCTGTTTATTGCTCTTTGGATGGTCACAGGGGGAGCAGGGCAGGGGCTGCCTCCAGTGACCTCTGCACAGCACCAGCCCCTGTGCCTGGCAAGGCTTTGGTGATCCAAAGACTGAATTCTTGAGCTGGACAGATAATAAGTGTTCCACCTCAACTAACAGCACCTGAAGCACAATAATTGCAGCTCTTTCCTGGCACTGCTCCTGGCTGGAAAAGCGGGAGGGCTGGGGAGGTGCAGCCCTGGTCTCCTGGTTCCCCCTGTTCCTCAGGTCAGAGGATGTGCTGCCCAGGCTCTGGGGGTGCTGGGGTCTCTTTGGAGAAGCTGTTGGTGCCTGAGGGGTTGGAAAGGCACAAACCCAGCCCTGGGAGGGTTCTCCCTTTCCCTGCTGCCCGTGGCTCCTGTGTGTTCATGGCTTGGCACGAGGGGCAGCTCAGGAATCTCTCATCTCCCCTCTTGTGCTGCTGGGCAGGTCGGGGGCAGCACAGATGTGGAAAAAACCAAATGTTTGCCAGCAGCAAAGGGCTTTACATGAATGAGAACCAGCAAACAGGAAACCACAGCCAGATGGTGCCCCTTGTCACTGACTTTCACTCCCCCAGGGCTGCAGTGAAGCACCAAGCCCAGCCTGTACGAGCACCACAGCCTGAGAAAAACCTGCTTTAAACTCCCTGTGAACTCCTTTTGAAAGCTGACTCTGTGTCTTTTTCTGGGGCTTTTCGTGTGAGTCTTCTGAGAGCTGATAAGATCACGGTGCAAGGTGGAATGGCTGTCAGACCTTTTGCTTTTCCACCCTGCTTTACTTTAATCAACTGCTTTAAAGTACTTTATCCCCATGGATTTCCCCTACAATTTTCATTAGACTTTTTCTTAAAGGCCACATCTCTTAGGTGATTGATTTTTCCCCCTTTTTTTTAATTTTTTTTTTTATTTCACTGGTCTTTTCTGAGGTAGCTTAAAGTGGATTTTCACTGTATGCTTACCAAGGGATCAATTCCATTTAAATGAGGCCAAATGATTCCATATTTTCTGATATGTGTATTCATGAACGTGGCCCCAGCCTTGGCAGCAGCTCTGGCAGCCTGAGGGACAGGGGTGCAGCACATCCTGAGGTGTCTTCCCCATCACCCACACAAAGGTGTAGCCCCTCTGTTAAATTTGCTGTCCCTGAGGCATTTGGAGCTCCATGTGTCTTGTTTAATTCTCAGTATTGCCCACATTCCTGAAACTGGGAGCACAGTGAATGTTCCCAAGCCTTTTATTTTTGAACAGAAATTATTTTCTGACTTTAGGACCCAGCTTAAACTGATGTCCAGGTAGCTGATCCTGAGGAATCTGTTTGAAAAATGTGGTGTATTTTTACAGGCAAGTATTCAGAACAGAACCATCATACAGACAAGGATCATATCCTGCTAAATCTCTTGGAGTTTAGGAGGAGATGGGTAAGGAGAAACCTCAGTGTTTTGCTAGGATGATTTATTAGCAAACCAGAATCCTGGGGAAAGGAAAAGTCAGGTCAGAAATGTTACACCAGCAGATGGATGCTCATTGGGTGGTTTTTTTGGTTTTTTTTTTTTTTTGTAAGCACTTAGTCCATATTTTGGTTCGAACGTAATTTAAGGGTTTGCTCATTAAATGTTCCAGCTAATTAATGTGAAACTCATGGAGACCCTGGATCCTCAGCTGAACGTGAATGAAATCAGTGCTGCTTTCTCTCTGGTGCACCTCCTGCCTTTTGCTTAGCAGGTGTTAATGGGAATTAATAAACCTCCAGCATAATGAAATCTCTTGTTCAGCATTTAATAATTGCAGCAGCCCAGTTCTCGCTTGATACAAATCTTTCTGTTACAAGACATGAGGGCACAAGATGAGATTGTGAGCAGAAGGATGTGTGTTTTTCTCCAAAATAATTAGATGTCACTGTTAAGTAGCCCAGCAATCTTTGTTTCCTCACAAGATTAATTTGATTATCATGTTAATAAGCAAATATGATAATCCTTGATACTTCTTATCACTGTGGGTTATTTTAATTACCATAGCTAAAGGCACAGAACATTATTATTATTTCAGTAGCAAACTGATCTGCTCCTGTATGAGCCACCTTCTTTATTCCATTTCAGTCCATTTTGTAGCAGAGCATTTAAATTATATCTCAGTACACCAAGAAATTGCTGGGTGAGTTCACACTTAAATATTGTTTTGAAATCAAGTCTAATTGAAAATATTCAGGCCACGAACTCTGGCGATGCTGAGGCTGGTTCTGATAAAGCAGAAGGAGAGATTTCCAGGGAACATCTCTGCCCTGGAAATAAAAGCTCACAGGCTGGGTGGAGTTTTCCAAAATTTTTAAACCTCTGACTGCCTCTTTCCCCTGGAAAAGCAGTGAAACCTCCTGTTCTTTGCAGGCTTGGGCTGAATGGAAGTGCAGAATGAGTGTGCACAGTGTGGGTCCAGCAAGGAGCAGGTTAAATATGGCACAAAGCATTTGCTCAATTCTTCTTCAGGGTGTTTAGTGGTGGGAGACTCCATAATTTTCCCTGGATGGCTCAGTGTTATCCTTGTATTTTCCAAACCTCTCAGCAGCACCTCTTTTGCTGTAATTTATTTCTCCTTACCCACACCACGCCTGCCCCTTCCCATTTGGCAGCAGCTGTTTATGAACCTGCAGCCTTCCAGCCTTCCCCAGGCTCTGAAATCCCAATCAAACCCCAACCCTTCCTCCCTTCCCTCCTCAATCCTGTTTTCCCAAAGCTCTGATCACTCTCATTGTCCTGAGCTGGGCTCCTCCAACTCTTTTCCTCCCTCCCCATCCCAGCAGAACCCTTTGCCAGTGCTGAGCTCTCTGGGTTTCGCTGCTGCCTGGAATCTCCCCGAGGGAAATTCCCTTTTATTGCAACAGCCCCGTGTTGGGAGCTGCTGTCATTGTGCAAGCTGCTCAAACTTCTGGGCTTTTTCTGCAGAAAATGTGTTCTTCAGCCAGTGCTTGGGAAGCTGGCAGTTCCTGCTGAACATCCTGATTTTTTTTTTTTTCCCCTCCCCTGCTTGCTGAATTATAGATTATTGCTGCTCTCATTTGTCAAGGTTGTTTGGAATTTGAAGCCCCCTCGCTGTTCTTTCCACCTGCCTGTCAAAATCTGCAAATTTAATGAACATAATCTGCAGTCCTTGAGCAGATCACTGACGAAGCAGTGAACAGCACGGGACGAAGTCAGACTCCTGTGCAAGCAGCACCACTCAGTTTATCTTGAATTTCCACAGTGAAATTACTTTCCAAGTGTCATTTCCTGACGAGTTCTCAGAGCTCCTGGAGCAGGAGGGTCCATGCTGGTAACTGAGGGAAAATCTGAAGTGTTTGCCTCACGTGAGACCCAGAAAGTGTTGCTTTTTCAGATGGAATTTGAAGAATGTTGGGGCTTTGAGGCTCCTCAATATGGTGAAATTTTCAGTACTGAAAATGCTGTAATTGTTGGTATTGTAGCTGTGTTTTGGACGTGGCACTGGGCGCCAGTTTATATCTTCATATTTTTGAGAACAGTTCTTTGAGATTTCTAATGCTACAATCAATCACTCCATACCTTTATACCAGTAAGAAATAAATTACAATAAAATATCTTTGGGCTCCTCCAGCTCCTTCTGGAAGTGGCAGAATTTGCAGTGTTTTCAAGGAAATCAAGCTGCTGTTTGATGAACACCTTCTTCTTTGAATAAATGTTGACAGGTACTATTCAGCCAGATATGGATCTGAAAAAATAATGCAAAATATTATTCACAGATGGATAATTTATTTGACGAATAGCAGCTCTCTTTGACAAATAACATTGGTCTGTCTCTAGGCCAGGCTACAAAAGGTGGTATTGCCACACAAAAACCACATCAGTCACCTGGATTGATATTTCATGGAAATTAAAAGTGAAGGCCTTTCAGATACCCCAACCCTGGGAGACAACCACTCTGGAAATGTATGGGAGCTTTGGGCCAAGTTCAAACCTGGTGGAAGCAAATAAATTGGGAGATGGAAGTTGGTAACACCAAGCTGGAGCTTTAAGGCAATCCAGATTGTGTCTGGTTTTAAAATCCCTGAAATGACACGCTCGGGGTGCAGGCAGAGTGAAGTTCAGTCAGATTTATGCCCCAAAATTAATGAGAGCTCTGCAAAGCCACAATTAACCCTTACCTGATCCTTTCCTCTTGGGCTGAGCCCCTCATCCTTGGAGCAAGGAGGTGCCAGGAGGGAGATGCTGCTGTGGAGGGCAGAGGATTTGGAATGATCCAGTCCCACCTTCCCCCTGGATCCTGCACACCCAGGAGCTGCTGTCTCTGGCTCCTGGCAGGCAGCAGATGAGGATGTTCAATATTTAATCAGGACAAGTGTAAGGAATGCTTAACAATGAAAAGCTTGACTAGAACAGCATCCAAATTGCTCCTCTCTGGTGCAGGGAGCAGGATTTCTGTCTGGTTGGGCTTTGCTGTCTCAGGGAGTGTTAGAGCTGGGGGCAGCTGAGCTGTGATCTCCTCCAAGTGATGCCTCACCCAGTCATGCTGGTGGTTGTGACAGCTCTGGTCGTGTGTGGGGCTGTGGAGCCACTTTTCCTGCTCATGAACACATCCCAGGAGTGTTTCTGCACTGGATTGCTGTCCCAGTGTCAGCATCCAGCTGGGATGGGGTCCAAGGAACAAGAAGAAGCTGAGCAAAAGCCCCACACAGCTCCAGTTCCTCTGCAGGCAGTGCAGGGAAGGGGCTCTCAGGTGCCAGGACAGGGGTGGGTTGTCCCCTGGAGAAGCCCAGGGAGCTCAGGTGGCTGCTCAGGAGTCAGAACCACCCTGTGACCCTCGGGGCAGGGTGAGAGTCAGGAAGAAGAGCCAGAGGAGCACATTCTGGTGTTTTATCCTTGAGCAGTGCCCCACATCCTGGCTGCTTCCCTCTGCCCTGCTCAAGAATGACTCAGATGATGTGGCTTCAACCCCCTTTTCTTCACTGGCTCTTGGAGGAGCTGGGATCATTCCAGCAACATTTCCACAGTGCAGAGGCTCAGTGCCAAACCCTCCTGAGGATCCTTTAGGGCCTTCTGTGGGGCTGTGCTGGGGAGATGGGGACAGGCAGGAGGGCCTGGCAGGGCTCACGTGCAGGGCAGAGTTGGCAGCTGCCCCAGAACCAGCCAGAAATCTCCTCTCTCCCCACTAAACACATTTCATACCCAGCCAAAAATGTCCAAACCTCTCCTTGCAGAGAATGTTGGGAGCCCCATGCTCTTCCTTCAATTGTGAATTCTCTCAAATCACTCGTGTGGTTCTGCTGAATTTGGGGTGGGTGATGAAAATTTAATCTGTTTTTAACAGGCTGCTTTAACCTGGCCGGTGAGTGAGTGCATTATTAACACAATCTCATGTATTTCCTTAATGTGCCTGCTTTATAATAGAAGAATTTAATTTTTTTCCAAGTTTTGTTATTCAATCTTGTACAAAACATTTGGTTTGGTTGCTCCAGTCACATTTTATTGGGCAGTGTGACACAGACTGGCTTAGTGGCATTTTGCTGGATAATATGACAAATTTTGCTTCTTTTTAAGAAAAACATAACCAAACCAAACACATTACAAGAACTGTGTCATGCTGAGAGAAAAGCCCCAGGGGTACAAAGAGATAAAGGTCAGGATCTGATACTGGAGTCTTGTTTGCAAATAAAAATACCATGAAACATGACTGTCAACAACCTGAGTGAGCCAGACAGATTTCTGACAAATAATTCTGACAGTTCTCATGAGCTGAAAAATGCCTTTTTGGCCTCTCTTGGCTTTGGAAATGTTCCCCTCCTGCTCACAGATGTGCAGGGAGTTCAGAGAGGTGTAAAGCAACAAGGGGCTGTTAAAAATAGCCTGCCCCAAGCAGTGCCTTTCGTGTGCTCCTTGGGAATGGATTCTCTGCCAGGGGCCTGACTTCCTAACAAACCTTCCTGAATTTAAATACACAGAATGATTTGCTTCTCTTTTGTAAACACCTTTGTCCTCATCCATTATGAAGCAAATTAAGACATTTTCCCTGTTGCTTTTACGTCTTGGGCAGAAATTCATTTGAGTGTAAAAGAGACTTTGGTGAAGGTAAGGAGAAGGAGGAGTTGAATATTAAGTTGAATGTCTCCCTTTCTGCATTTTTTTTTTAAAGGAAAAAAATCTTCAATTAAATTTGAAAGACTGAAATTAAAATTGTCATTGTGCTGCAGAAAATCTTTGACCCTTTGTCCATACAAAAAGGCCTAACAGGCAAAAATACTTTCCAACTTTGTCTCAGGAGCTGCAATCCTGAATAAAAAGGATCTTGCAGTTTGGAGCTGGCAGAGCTTAGCCTTAGGGTAACTGTATTTTTCAGTTCAGATATATCCATATCCTTGTTTACTCACACAGAGCCTGTTCAGTGGGGAATTGCCTTGTGAAGATCCAATCCTGCCCAGTGCATGTGAGGTGTGAATATGTGGCCATTTAAAATTCCAGCAGCGAGCTGGGAGGTCATTGTGGAACCTTCTGGGAATGAATTATCAGGCTGCTCTCCCCCTTTCCTCACTGCTCCCATTTCTGCTTGCAGCTGTGAGCTGTGCCATAAGTTACCTTTAGATTAGCATTGAAAATCCCAGGGCTTTAAAAACAAAATAATTCTTTGGCTGCCAGTTTTATTTGGAGGCTGTAAAAACATGCAGAGTGTGCATCCCCCAGAAACTGGCTGAGATGGCAGAAATCTGGTAAAATAATGAGTGTTGGGTGTGGTGGGGCTTGGGACAAGGGGAATCTGTGGGTTTGCTGGACCTCAGTGGTGGGACTGGTGGTTTTTGTGGGACACATCACCTGTGCCAGGTGTCTGGGGGGACTTGGGTGGGTGGAGGTGTCCAGGGAAGGACTGAACGTGGTGGGGATCAACCACAGGCTGGACACAATGGTCTGGAAGGTTTTTTCCAACCTCAGTGATTCCGTGTGGCTCCGAGAGGACCTTGTGCTGCATTGCTGGGGTGCTCAGCAGAGGAGCTGCTCTGTCTGTGGAGAGTGGTGGGTGTAGGAGAAGCAGGGCAGGTCCTGGGCATCTCCAGCTGCAGGAGAGGCCCCTTCCCAACCCTCCTGTCCCTTCCCAACCCTCCTGCCCTTCCCAACCCTCCTGTCCCTTCCCAACCCTCCTGTCCCTTCCCAACCTTCCTGCCCTTCCCAACCCTCCTGCCCTTCCCTTGCTCCTGCACAGCCTGGGCTGGGCTCTGCAGCTGGATGTCCACCTGGAGAGTTTGGAAGGAAGGCTTGCAAAGCCAGATGTTCCCGTGCCAGTTCTCTCCTGGGGGTGAAGCTGCTGTTCCCGGGGCACAGGGAACGCCGGATCTCGGAGCTAACGGGGTCTGGATAAAAAAAATCCCAAGTTCCTGAGCTCTGCCTGTGAAACCTGCACGCTGCTCCCAAATTCCCAGCTCTGTTGAGGGATGGATGTCACCCACGGGGACTCTGGTGTGTCTCAAAGGATGTTTATTCCTCTGCACAGCCCGTGGCAGTGCCTTGCTGGTGCTGTGACAGCTGCAGCTCCGAGTCCCCGCTGCCTCCCCTGTCCTCTGAGCTCAGCTTGGTTCCTGTTTGCCTCTGCAGCCACACCTGCTGCACTCGGGAGGGACAGAAATTTGTGCCTGAGCTTATTGTCAGCTCAACCCTCCTGTTTTGGTGACAGAAAGGGGAAGTGCCACGCTGGCTTTTCATGTGCTTCACTGAGTCCCCGTGGCAGCTGCACCTTCTCCTACTAACAGCAGCTTGCCCCCTCTTCACCCTGAACATTCCCAATGCTCCTGATTTTCCTTTCATGTTGTCTGGCATGCAGGACTTCTCTCTCGGGATGAGACAGGCTTCCATGCAAAATTGATGTTTTCACTTCTTGCTGGGGTTTCTAACTCAGGAAGGTTTCCCCCTGGCAGTTCTGTCTCCAGATATTACCAGCACATCTTCTAAAGTTGTAAAAGCCCCTGTATATTTGATATCTTGTGGACTTTCACCGGCCTTCAAAGGGAGATTATATTTGCTGGGCAGGTTGTCAGTAGGACATAAAATATGAATGAAATTGTAATTTTATGGCAGCTACCGTGGCTGTGTCACGAGCACTCTGTATCCTCCACAGCCAGATGAAAAACCAGTCTCTAAAAACATTTGACTGATTTTTTTTTTCCCCCAGTTAAGCCAGGAAAAAATCCTCAAAATTATGAATATGGTGAAAAACAAAGAAGTGAGCATTGAAGGAGCTCTGCACTTGGCACAGAAGGAGGTGTGTGCTGAAAAGGTGAGGCCACTCCTTTGATGTATTTTGAAACACACTCAGAGGCTCTGCAGAGCCCTGCTGAGATGAGGAGCGTGTCTGGGCTGCTGTCAAGGATTCAGCCCCAGCCTGGGAACTACAAACAGCCCCATTCATCACCAAACAGGACAGGCATGGCTGGCTGGTGCTGCCTGTGCCCCGTGGGATGGATATTCCATGGAAATGCTGCACTGGAGGCACTGCCTGGATGAAGGAGCTCAAATCCATACCAGGGTTGTTATTCTGAGCGCTGCCTCCAGTACTGGGTTAATAAATGTGGGGCAGAATTGCAGAATTGCAGAATGGTGGGGTGGTTTGGGTTGGAAGGGAGCTAAAAGCTCATCTTGTCCCATCTCCCTGCACCTCCTGCTATCCCAGGCTGCTCCAGTGTTCCCATCCAGCCTGGCCTGGAACATTTCCAGGGATGGGGAATCCACAGCTTCTCTTTCCCAGGGCCTCACCACCCTCCTGGTAAAGAATTTCTTCCTCATTTAATCCACACCTGCCCTGTGTCAGCGTGAAGCCATCCCCCCTGCCCTGTAAATCCGTGCCCTTGTGAATATTCCCTCTCCTCATCTTCATTAACAAATGTGATTAACAAATGTC
Source organism: Rhipidura dahli (assembly GCA_013399225.1). Lineage (NCBI taxonomy): Eukaryota > Metazoa > Chordata > Aves > Passeriformes > Rhipiduridae > Rhipidura > Rhipidura dahli. The sequence goes on along the minus strand of VXAC01005037.1, from coordinate 216,913 downwards.
AGGAGGCTGCTCCCATCCACCTCCATGTGGAATTCTCCTCCTCCTGGTCACAGAGAGAGATTTCACCTGGGAACAGCTGGATTTGGGTGGCCAAACGTGGTCCCAGCGTGGGGTGAGTGGCTGATTCCTGTTCTGTTTTCCAGGATCCACAGGATTTGCTCACTGGGTCACAGTTTAACTTCATGATCTACAAATACAAACACTACCGCTGGCAGAAACGAATTTTGCAGGTAACTTTAAAAATCCTCACTTTTGGTGCAGTGAATAAAAAGATATCAAAGCAAACTTGTGTCGACAACACCCGATGGTGCTTTCCTGCTTCCACAAAGTCAGGGACAAAGGCTTCATGGGTTTTTTTTTCCCTGGATTTCACTAAAATTTCTCAGTTTGGACAAAATTTGATAATGAACAAGTCCAAATCATGCATGCTACAGGGTGGTTTTTATTTACTGTGTCTGTACAAAATATAATCTCCTTAATTTCATCAACATGAACCAATTTTTTTGAATTAAAAGATTATTTGTTTAGACATGAAGTGGAAAAATGGAGAGAGGTATAGTGGATGTGGAAGTTATCAGTCCAGGAATCTGGCTTAGTTTAATTTCAATTCTCCAATTACCAAGCAGCCTTCAAAAGTCAGAGATAATCACGAGAAAAGTTCTGCTTTGGAGGTTTCCTGCCATAAACAGGACAGAGGGAAAGGCCACAGTGTGGGTATTTGGTTTGTAGTCTGCACGTACAGGTTTTTAACTCAGAGCTGTTCCAAACACCTTCACTGCATTTCAGGCCTGTGGCAGAGACTGAAGGAGTGAGGAATTCAATCTCTGCCAGGGTGCTCCTGCAGATGGGGAAGTTTCCATGAATTCCATGCTGAAGGGGAAGTTTCTGCTCTGACTTTTGTGAGACAAGGAGGATTTCAAAAGAAGTAATATTTCAGAGTGATAAATTGATGCATATTCATCAAAAGAGAAATGGAAGCACAGCTTCCAAGGAATACCTGTTGGCTTTGTGACTAGAACAAACACTGGGCAGTCTCTTGATGGCAGAATATAATTTTTTAATTCTATTTATTCTGGCCTTTTATCTAAATGCCTCCCCATGGTAACACTGGGACGCTGCCTTTGCCTTTCAACATAGATGGCCTCAGGTGACAAAGGATTTTCTGTTGCAGCTCGATTTCAACACCAGGACCATTTTTAACATTGAGAAAGGGATTATCAAGAAGCAGTTCCCTTTCTCACAAGTCAGAGGCTGCCAGGACACTGAGAGGAGGCGTTTCAGCATCGCTTTCCACGGGAGGCAGGACTATGAGCTGGAGGCTGTGTCCCTCGAGGATAAAAGGAAGGTGAGCTGGTGAAAAGCCCCAGACACTGCCATAAATCCCAGCTGGCAGGGTGGTGGCACCCAGCAGGCAGGGAAGGAGGGATGGCTTTATTCCATGGGGGTTGGGGATGCTCATCCAGGGAATAAAGGGAATTCAGAGGGAGTGTGAGCTCAGGATGAAGTTTGGGCTCTGGGTTTTGGCTCAGTTCATCAGGCAGGGGGTGTAGAGGCAGCTCAGGAGAGTGGGGGCACCCCTGGGATGGAGCTGCTCTGGGTGTGCTGAAAGAAGCAAACAAACCCACTCCTGTGCACAGCTGAATCCCAACTGCAGCTGCCCAAGCACTTTTTGTTCTCTGTATCAGATATGTCTTAAAATGCCTGATTTTAAGGATGAGTGAGGATCATCCTCATGCTGAGAAAAGACCCAGTGGTTCATCTTTGACCATTGTCTGAGATTTTCAGCTGAATCAATCGAGGGCTGCTCGAGCTTGAACTGAGCTCAGCAGAAGCTGTGTCCCAGGCTGCTTTGTATGTGAATGAAAAAAGTTGTGTTTGACAGTAACCCCCCAGAATAAAATTATATTCTCCTTCCTCTGAAGGAATTCCTCTGAATTGTGGGCATGAAACCAAATTGCAGTTAAGTAGTTTAACATCACAGAAAGACTGGAGTTATTTTATATTAATTATAGTATTTATATTAGTTATTTATATGATTTTATTTTACCTCTTTGGCTGTGGCTTTGTACTTGGAATACCCAACTATTGATGTATTGCTGAAGGGAATGAACATGGAAAGCATTTTTTCCCTGCTGCCTCTTATTATCCAGATAATCTACCTGCTGAGCAGAGTCTTACAGAGCAGTTCTTACAAGAGACCAGCAGAGCCCGGCCCTGGGAGAGCTGCAGAGTGTGATGTGATCCACGAGGGGCTGCTGGATCTGCAGCAGAGCACTTCAACCTCCACTGAATGGGTGAAGTATGAACTCTGGGTTATGTTGAAATCCCTGATACGTGCACTGAGGTTTGGATGTGTTGATAATTCTTTAGTTTCTTTGTAAAGTGTAAAGGTAGATGCCAAATCTGCCTGAGATGGAAGCATTGCAAGGAGCTGTCAGTGCAGTAGTGGCACCTAAAAAACCAAAGTTGTGGTGTGGTCTGGAGCCTGCTGGGAGCACTGGCAGCACAAATCTGTAATGGGGATGGTGCTCAGGAAAAATCTGCTGCAGGGAAGTTGTTTCTCTCTTGGCTCTTCCCTCCATTCTCAGCCATGCAATGGTTGTCCATGTTTGCTCCCAATTCTGCAAACAAACCACCCTTCCCTGAGACAGCTCCTAAAACACCTGGAAATTTCTTACACCATCAAAGGAGAGAAAGAGAGAGGAAAAAAATTGTCGAGCAAAACGTAATGAAAAAAAAATCACATTGTAATTACCTGCACAGAGCAATTATCTCAAAAGGCTTCACAGTTCACAGAAAATGATTTTAATTGCCTTTAAAAGGCTACCACTGTATGTCTTGTAAACACTGTCCTCAAGTGCCTCCAGGATTTGTAACCTTGCAACACTGAACAGGTTTGTTAACAAACAAAAATTGATTTTTATTTATCTTGTGAAGCAAAGCCCTTGTTGCTTCCTTCTCGATATCAATCCTCTCTCTTTCTCCTGGCTTTTTTTGGCAAAGTAAGTGATGGTGGAAGCACCTGGAGATCTGATAAACCACAAGTCCCTGCCTTGAAGAGAGGAGAGATCAATATAACTGCCAGCTCCATTAAGCAATTCTTATCACCTTGACTGTTTGTGTGGGAAAAGATGCAATTTATATTTTATGTTTAATTTGTTCTGGAGCAGCTAAACTTATTTAAATTCCTCACAGAACACCTTAATCAACCAGCCACACCTTGAAGAGAGAGTGGAGGGAAAGGGGTTTGATAGAACTGCCAGAATGATAAAGAAAGGGAGAAACCTCCAGGAAAATGAGAAGGGAAATGCTTAACTAAGAATAAAACCCACATACAGTACAGCCCAGCCTGTTGCTGGGACCTTTGTTACAAACAGCAGGACAGAATTCCAGAGGAGAGGCCAAAGCAGAGGATTCTGCTGGAATGGAAGCTCTCTGTGCTCAGGCAATTTCTTCTAGGGTTAATTATAATTTAAAGAGCTTTTCCACAAATTTTTCCACAGTCACTCCTGCTGGAAGCCCTCAAGAGCAGAATACTTTGACCCTTTCCTGCCATTCCTGGGAATGAGGGAGCCCAGGATGAATTCCCATGGAGTGACAGGATTCCCAAGAGAGAGGGATATTGGACTGTGTGACTGGGAAGGAAATTTGGTGATTTGTTTATGGCTTGGTGAAAGTGGAAGGCACAGAAACTCTGAAACCTTGGCACACCATGCACTGCTCAGCCACTCAGGGGATTCCTCTAAAAGCTCAGAGTCCCCAAGATCCACTGTCCTTAGATCCAATAAACAAGAGGAGTAAATGGGGGAGGAGGGACAGAGCACAGCTAAAAAGTTAACAGGACCTGGCTGATTTTTAATTGATGGTCAGATTTTAGTTTTAGCTCTTACTGGGCATGGCAGGCTGTTCAGATTTTATGCCACACTTTATTTAGGTGTCAGAAACGAACAAGAAACTCTCAAACAAGACCATCTCAAAGGTTTTATGCTTCACCATTGATATTTTTGACTGTTCCATGGAGGATGCCATAAAAAGGTGGAGATTTATTAAAGCACGAGGAAGTGCTTTAGCAAGGGCCAGGCTGTGCAGATCAGAAACCAATGAAGAATGAGCTGTGTGTCCATCCCTTGTCCTGCAGGTGCCTGGCACAGCTGAGGGAAGGAGAGCTGGCTTTGTTCTGCCTTGGGCTGGGGCACAGGAGCCAGCCTGCAGCCACGGTGCCTCTGTCAGCTGGGGACGTGGCCATCAGCAGGGACAGGGGCTGCAGCACCTTCTCCCTGCACACCAGGGACCACCATCTCCTGTGAGTACAGCTGGGCAGGGACCCTTTGCTAAAGCAGGATTGCTGCAGGCAGGCTCAGGCAGCACAGGGATAACCCAGCAGTGTCCTGGGATAAAGGAACAACACGGGAGAAATGAGGCCACTGGAATTATTCAGATTGCTCATCCCTCCCATTGCTCTGCAGAGATTTGATGAAGATCTTTGGAAGAATCCAAGGTGGGCCTGAGCTGGTCCACTGAAACCCTGCCCAGAGCAGCTCGTGGAGCTGTCGTGTCAGGAGCCAGGGAGGAGATGCCTCGTTCAGATGGTGCCAGCAGGTTCTGGGTGCCTGTGGCACCCCAGCCAGGGGTAGCACACTGCTCCCACACCTCCCCAGCAGGGAGGGAGGGACCAGGAGGTCACTGCAGAGCCAGCACACGGCAGAACCTCAGCTCTCCAGCCTCAGTGAACTGTGAGAAGGTCAGAGCCAGCAGCATTGGGCTCCTCTGGCAGTGCAGCTGCTGGACACTGCCGGGCTCCAACCAGGCATCTCCGTGTTGGGCAGGAAGCTGTTTGCACTCCCTGGAGTTTAGAGATGACTTTGTTCCATTGCAGGTTCCGGATCCCCTTCACTGTGCACAGCAGCAGGCCAGAGGCTGCTGGCAGGCTGCAGAGAGAGTGGCTGTCCCTCCTGGAGAGGCACTGCCAGCCGGGCAGCGCTGCCTCCCTGCCTCCCCAGGGCTCTCCAGGATGCAGCTCCCCTGAAGCTGAGTATGAGGAGTTCACTGTGCCTCTGGATGAGCAGAAAGAGGACACCCCTCACTCGGGTGGGAGCCCTGCAGTGCCCCCGGCCAAGCCTGCAGAGGGGGAGGCAGCTCCAGCAGCAGCGGCTCTGCCACCTCCCACGGGCAGGGCAGAGGTGCCACCAGCCCCACCTGCCCTCCCACTGCCCTGCAGCCTCTCTCCAGCAGCAAAGAGAACCAAAGCCTTCCACTGGGATGTCGTTCCTTGTGACAGGGTGAGGATGAAAGTGCTGGTGGCTGTTAAAGGAAAAAAGCCCCAGTGTTGCAGCCTGTAGGACATGGATGGGTATAAAAACCCAGCCGTGCCACGAAACGACCTGGATGCCCTTCCCCAGGCTTGGATGGAACAAAGGGCCTCTGTTCTTCTGGCTTTGTGTTTACCCAGTGTTCCTCCTGTATTTTTAGATTCAAAAATCTGTCTGGGGCTCATGTGACCCATGCAAGAGAAAAATAGATGTGTGCAGGCTCAGTGAGCAGTTCCAGATCCAGGACACAGCAGCACCTTTGGGCAGCGAGCCCGCAGCAAATCAGCACATCCTGCTGGACCCCAAAGTTGCACACAACTTCAGTAAGTGCATAACCAGGGCTGTGTGCTCCTCTCTGGAAGCTCTGCCTGCATCTGCTGTTTGTGCTTTCCACCTTTCCCTAGGCAGGGATCCAGGCTGTGTGTAAATCATCTCTTTAATTCCCTGCTTCTCTCGTTATCAAAAATGACCCCATGGCTCTGTTGCTCCGAACGTGGTCCCTGATGCTGCACAGATGAACCCCCAAGCTGCTTCTCCTGCACAAAACCTGCAAGTGCCACTGAGCTGGGATGCTGCTGACTTGGGGCAGAAGTGTAAAACCATCAAAATCGATTTCAGCCTCTAACTTCAAAGGCTTTTCACATTTTGTGGGCTGCAAAGTCAGCAGGAGCAGGGTGGGAGGCAGAGCTGTGGGTGCTGTGCTGCAGGGGGGTCAGGAAATCCCTGAAGGGGAGGTGGGTTGGTGTGAGGAGCCTCTGGGACAGCTCCAGGGCAGGAAATTCTTGGCTTTTCCCTGGCTCAGGCTGTGAACAGGATCCTGTCCTTGAGCAGAACCCTCTGCTCTCATATCTCAGGTGGGATTCTACCAAAAGCCTGACCTGGAAGAGCCTTTCAGAGCTGGTGAAGCAGCTCAACACCCAGCCCTGGCCTTCCTAATAAAATACTATAAAGGTCTTCCAATTCCTTTGATGAGAAGATACTGAAGGAGCAGGAGTAATTGTTCTTCACAGAGCAGTCTGATTTCTGTCACAAAAATGGATTTCCAAAAAATTTCTATAACCTAGAGATGCTTTGAGAAGCGTTCCACGTGTAAGGAATTTGGGGCAGTCGATTCTGAAGTTTCAATGATTTCATCTGGATGAATGTTAATAAGAAAAAATGTATTTTGGAGAGCGTGTAAAGCTTTAATTGGGAAATGCAAATGGAGATAACTTGGAATTCCTGCATCCCCTGAGTGACAAATTGAAGGGTTAAAGGGAAGAGCGATGGGAAAGTGCTGCTGCAGATAAAAGGATCTTGTAATAGCACTTTTATCTACTAAATTATTGCAGCTTCTTTGAGGAAATGTCTTTCTTTTGCTTTGCAAATTGCACCATCCCCTCCTTTTGATCCTGCTCCTCTTACAACGTTTTTCACTGGGACGTTCTCCATCCTTTTCTTAATCTCATCCTCATCAGTGAGGGTTTTGGCATATCTTTATTATAATGGACACGACTTAGATCAAAAGTTAATTTGATCCTGAGAATTCTGATTAATCTTCCTGCAAGTGCTGCAAACCACGGCCCTGAAATTAATGAATAAAAAAAGATGGGAGCTCCAAAATGCCAGGAGGTTAAAAAATTGTGGAGATTTTGAGGGGAGTTGTGAACACCACAAGAAAATGAGAGTTCTGAGAGATCTCCACACTAAATTCAAGAGCAGTGTAGGAGAAAATACAAATAAAAGCTAAGTTCTCTAATGGATTCTTGTTGAAAAAAGAAATCTCTGCCACACAGGGAGCAAGTATCAATAAGAGACCAGAAAATCATCCTCAGATTTCTTTTTCCTTGACTACTGCTATGTAAATTTAAAGAAAATATGAAGACTGAGTTTTTGCTTTAGGATAGCAGCCGCTAAATACTTTGGGTTTTTTTTTTTTTTCTGTTTGGCTGGAGGTTTTTCTTCTTTCTTTTCAAAAATCTGCTAAGTTCAGATGAGATACTTTGGTGATTTTCCTTCCCTCGAGCCATTTCCTTCCAAGTAACCCCAGAATCCTTTTCCTCCAGACATTTTTCTGAAGAGTTTCCACATAAAACCGAGCGAGCTGAAGGAAAAGCTGTTCCTCATCCACGAGGAGAGGGGAGGGCTCACAGACGAGCAGCTTACAGCTCTCAGAAGGTAACTTTGGGGGGAATTCTTTGGTTTTGGGGGCCTTTTGGAGAAGGCAGAGAGTCCTCTGCAAATGCCATGGGGTTTGGAGAGGTGGTTTGGAGAGGAGGAAGGCAGGCGGGTGTTAAAGGAGCTTTGATGATGGGATATTGGGAATATTTGTGGGTCTGAGGGGCAGAGATTTGGGGGCTTAAAGCAGAAGGCAGATTTCTGTGGCTTGAAGAAAACTGAACAGATTTCAGGAGTTTGAGCAGACTATTGGTGGGTGAAACTCACAGGAAGTGGATTTTGTCTTTTGGGAAAGTTTGAGATGTAGAAAGAAAGGAAATAAGTGGGATCCTGGAGCGGGATCTGTTCCACATCCCAGCCCCCATGTGATACTTGGGCCATTTTAATCAACATTTTTACATGGGAAAGCTTGCTGTGAAACTGTTTCTTGCTTCAAAATCAGAGAGGAAAAAAAAAGAGTGTTTTGCTAAAGAAAACTGGGAAAAAGAAGGCACTGACAGAAAAGTCTGGAAGTAAATAATTGATGTTTCTGCTTCTCATGGAATCTGATTAATTTTGGCCTTAAAATCCTGATCTGAAACAGAATTTTGAAGTCTTCAGGGTCATGTCTGTACTTGGGAGGTGATGCAAGCAGGAAGAACATGGAATTAAATCATTCTGTGGGATGGCCTGTGGAGGATGAAGGGCCAGGGGCAGGACAGTGGGTGTTTAAATGCTTTTTGTGGTCTGGAGGGCGTCTCCTTGCTGCCCCAGGGCTCTCCCAGTTCAACCCCAACTGGAATTAGGGTCTGGTGGAAGGTGCATGGCCCCTCTGAGGGGGCTGCTCCCAGTGTGACCCTAAAGGCTCGATGAGAGCAGAAACATCTCCCTGCAGTGCTGGAACTGGGCAGGAAATAACTGCAGGGAGACACCCTGGACATCCAGGGGCTCTCCAGTGGCATGAGGCTGCTTCTGGAAAGGCAAAGGGAAGGACATTTCTCCAGCCCCATTTCCCAGGGCAGCCCCTGCTCCCTCCTGGCTTCAGAGGGAAGCACTGACCCCACTCTGGATTCAGTCCCCACCCTGCAGGCTCAGTCCAGGATCTCCAGGCTGCTGGAATTGCTGTGGCATCACTGCTTTGTGGCATCTGGGCTCTCTGCCATCAGACAATAACCATAATAATAATAATAATAATAATAATAATAATAATAATAATAACAACAATAATGGCAATGGAGCTTGAAATACCATGTTTTTTTCCTTGCAGTCTTCCTTTGAGGGCAGTACTGCTGAGGGGATATTCCCAGCAGTGGAATGTGGAAGGGATGTTGGTTGTTGTGTTGCTCTGTGTTATGTCATTTCAAGGATTCAAATGATGCTTTCTGTGGCTTCAAGGATTCTGTCCCTGGGATTATTTTTTAGTGCCAAAATCGAGGAATCCGCAGGCAAATCTTGCACTGAAGGGAAGATGTTTCTCTTTCCACCCTGAGGGGTTGGAGTGAGACTGAAACAGCTGGGATGCATCTCAGAATGAAGGCTGGGATTCCCAAGGCAGTGGAAAGCCCAAGGATCAGACAGGAATTCTCAGGGAGCATCACCACTCCCAAGCTGCTCTGGGACAGCGGATTTGCCACGGCACAAGGAGGACCCTCTGCACTTCTGGGGACGTTTCCACTCGATTTGGGTGTTGCAGGGGAAAATTTCACCTTTGAGAACTGTGGCCTCCAGTTAACTGAGGGCAGGACAGGAATTCAGACAGGATGGTCCGGGCTGGAAAACTCCTCTCAGTGCAAATCAGCCCTGTCAGAGTGCCTGAGCCAGGGCAGAATGTCTGAATCCTTCTGTTGGGGAACACAGAATATTTAAACCCAAAATTCCATTTCAAGGCTGTGACTGGGGAGCAGTGTCCTGCTCACATATCCAGTGGGATATTATTGGAGACTGGATTTGATATGGAAACCTCTCCATCGTTCCCTGAATGATTCTTTACCCTCATGTCTTAACAACAAAGCACTCCATGTCTCTCTAAACTTTTTCAGAGGAATGGGAGTCTTTTTCACTGTACAAATTCCATTAGGGCTGCATTCATGTAAAGAGCTATTTATGGAGTGCATTCCAATGTTTGTGTGCCTCCTTTCTCATGGCTCCCATTGTTTAATGCCTTCAGCTTTAAACCTTGCAGATTATCTGTTAGTTCCATTTTCTATGCATAATGCAGCTGAACAATTTTATGGGGTATCAGACTTCTGCTTCAATGAAGATGTTTGCTGTCACCTTGCAAAATACGTCCTGTGAATTGGCTTAAAAACTCAAGCCATTTTTAATGATGAATAAATACCCTTTCATTCACCAACAGCTAACTTATTTTTAAATGGGAATTCATTTTTTTTCTTGATGGTAAAGTGGGCTGAAAGGATTACATTGTAATGTGCTTTAAGAAAAGGAATAAGGTGAAATAAGGTGGAATAAGGTGGAATAAGTCAAACCCGCCAATTCTGCAATTGAAATGTCATATTAATTATTGACAACAGTAAAATAAATCTTACTCTTTGTCCTGTGTTTAACGTGCTAAAATATTTGCTTTTTTTAACGTGCTAAAATATTTGCTTTTTTTCCATCTTTGAGTAAATTTCCTGACTTTCAATGGAAATGTGTAGCTGTGGCCATGAATGTTTAATCACTCCTGCTGAAAATTGAGAAGGCTGTTTGAAGAGAAAGAAAAGAGAGTAGACCTGAATACTTATTTCAGCTTCTCCACACTCCTCACGTGGGAGCTCTGACATCGATTCCATTTTTAAGAAATTCCCCCAGTGACCCCTCAGCCAGGCAGGAAGCTCTCCAAAGGCAGGGAGCTGGGGGGGGCTGTGTTTGTTTTTCCAAGTGGAGGCATTTTTTGAAGACATCAATTTTCTAAAAGTCTGCGGCCCCGGAGGATGTTCTGTGACCTTGTGCAGAGGGGAGGAGGCTGTGGGTCTGTGTTTTGTGCTGTCACTGTTTAAACAAGTGAAAAACCCTGTGGAAATCAGGGTGGGATTGCTGGGGGGTCTGTGCAGGGCCAGGATGGACTGGATGGTCCCTGTGGGTCCCTTCTGCTGAGGATGTTCTGTGATGTCAGGGATAAGAAATGGATCCAACCTCTTTGCAAATCAGGGCCTGAACTCCTCTGTCTCGTGGTTTTGCCTTTCTGAAACATTCTGTCATTCTAAATTATCTGTACAGCTGCAGGGGAACATTCTGGCTGTTATTTTCCTCATGTACATATCAGCATTTCCAGGTGCCCAGAGTGATCTGCAGATCACTTTTGCTTTCCATCTCACAGCTGCTTCAAATGCCTACAAGGGATAAAGAAAAAGTGTGAAGCACATAAACCACACAAAATGTGGGAAATTCCAGTGCAAGGAATGGAATAATTATATCACCAGAATACAGAACGAAGAGGAAGAGGACATTAATTTCAATTTTCTCTTTACAGATATTTGCCCACACCAAAAGATGCAGAAAGGTACCTGTCCTTCAAGGGGTCTTGCTCAGAGCTGCACGTGGTTGACCAGTTTATGTTGGAGGTACGGATTTTCAACATTAAAAGGCACCACATCCTGTTTTTAGGACGTTCTCCAAGCTAAAACACCACCACAGGAAGCTGTTGATTAGAACTTAAATTTACAGTCTCACCCAGAATCAGCACAGGAGGATTATTCTGATGAAGAGTTGAGACAGGTAGATAACAAGAAGAGAATTATGGATCCCTTTGTGTCTCCAAGTCACACTCCCTCCTCTTCCTCCAGAGCAGGAGCTGATTTATCCTGAGCTAGATTCCCAAAATCTATACAATTATATGTATTTAGATGTTTTTGCTCACAAGAAAGGACTGCAGTAGATTTTAAGAACGTGTGCCCCAGGAGCAGACAGTGAATCTGCAGAAAGTGCCAGAGCCTATCCACAGACCAGACCCAGAATAAAATGAACAAATGAGCACAGAAATTAGGAAAACAATGGCTCAGCTGAATTGCTCAGTAAATCATGGAAGATATCTGCATGTTTGGGTGTCAGTGTGAGTTCTGACTGCTGTTCAATCCTGTGCAGATGTGCAAAATCCCCCAGCTGGGCCAGAGGTTGGATCTCCTGCTCAGAGTCCGTGAGCTCCCCGAGAGCATCAGAGACCTGGAGCCTGTGAGTACCAGGAGCCTGCAGGGTGTGTTTGTCACCAACGTCTGTCACTCTGATAACAGAGGCCCAGGCCACCTCAGGGCACATTTGTAGTTGGGGAGGATTATTTTGGGGGTTTATTTTCCTTTTTTTTTTCCATATGTGTATTTAACATCATCCTTATCCCACCAGGGTCCAAGATAATGGGCCTGGCAGTAGAACAGACTTCCACAAAAGAGGGAGAAAAGAAAGGGAAAAGATCTTCAAGATTGTCTTTGGTGCTGTTAAACCTTCCTCCTCCTTTGGCCAGTGATAAGACCAAAGTGAATTTCACCACTGAAATTCAATTCCCTTTGTGGGGAGGTTCCTGCCCCGTGAGCTGAAGGAACCAATCTGAGACATGAAGGAAGTTTATCTGACAAATCTCAGAGAGTTTTATTATTTCCTGAAGACCAAAGGAGCCGTTCCCCCGAAGGATTACAGCTCTGGACTGAAATTTTTTGGGAATCAGAGCCCAAGTCCCTCTCTGCCTTTTCCCAAGATGGCCCAAGGGTGGGGAGGGGATGCAAATAAACCAGTGCCTGGATGCTGCTGCTCCAAGCCCTGCCTCACCTGCCAGGTTTTGCCCATGCTTTGATTCAAAACAAGGATTTCCACACCATGGAAATGCTTCAGAGGCTTTGCCCTCCTTCTGCATGGGAATGAAAACAAAATGTGAAAGTTCTGTGAGACCAAGTTGTTGTCCTTTGTCTGGCTGTGATGAAAACCATAGTAACAGTGAGGAGAGGTCAGAGGAGGAGCAGATGGAAAGCACAGGGGACGTGCAGAGAATCCTGACCCTGCCTGGTGCAGCTGCACCTTTGCTGCCCTCCACTTAAGCCAAATACTGAATATTTAGAAACTATTTAATGCCCTGTTTGCTCTGATGGATGTTTCATGTTCACTGAAGAGCTAATTAGTGTCTAGGTATGTTCTTCTGCACACTTACACCTATTTTTAAACCCCAGAACAAACACCTAAAAGCCCATGGGACAATGTGAATATTGGCTTTCAGCACCCTCTGGCCCTGAGCTGTGCTGTAAATGCTTTAAAAAGGGCTTCCAGCTCTCCCACGTGCTTCATCCCCTCCCTGCTTTTAAATTGCTGCGTTGGTGACTGATGAGGAGAGGTGTGGTGCTAAAAAAAACCCCCAACTTTTCTAACTGAGAACAACATCACCTCTTGTGCCTAAAGCCCTAGAAGGGAGGTGGCTTCCCCTGGGAAAAATGAAATATTTTGAGTTTGAGTACAGGAAATTATTATTCTTCCTTGTGGGGAAACCGTGCTAAGAATTTTGATAACAGTGTTGAGCTGGTGTAGAGAGAAGGGAGGGAGAGGAAGGATGGAGCTCCTGCCTCTGCTTCCCCTGAGCCCTGAAATTTGGTCAACCAAACAGCAAAACACAGGAGGCTGCAGCTGTTCTGGCAGGCAGAAAGGATGTGACTCCTTTTGGGACCAACACAGCTTGGCCTTGGGGGAGCCTGAGCTGGTCCCTGCTGAAAATCCCTGAGGGATCTGGGTAGGGAGAGAGATGTCCTTGGGCTAGGGAGTGGCTTTGGGTGGGGACAGTGAGGGCTGGCACAGGGCAGGCTCAGACACCAGGGATTCCCCACATTTTCAGTCGATCTGAGGGCAGCTTTGTGTGTTTCAGCTGATAACCCAGAAAATCCAAGCGAGCAAGCAGCTGCAATCCAGCCAGAAGTTTGTTGCTGTCCTGGAGTACATTTTAGCCATGGGGAACCATCTGAATGAAAAAGCTGGAAAGCAGCTGGCTAAAGGATTCCGACTGTCATCTCTGGCCAAAGTGAGCAAACATTTTCTTGTAATTACAACCATCACAATCTAAGCTTTGTTAGCCATTAATATTAACTCTGAATGTGGAGAGAGGCAGTAATTCCTAATGAGGAGCTAACATTTCACCACCTGCCCTTGGTGCCACGAGAACAAGATCCTGTTTAATGATGAACTCTTTCATTTTGGGATAAGAATCTGTGTTCCCCCGTTCCAGGCGGCAGCACTGGCTCTGTGGTGCTGAGTGCAATGGGTCTCTAATGAGGCAGAACAGCAAAATTCTGCCTGCCCTGAGATTAAAATCTCTTAATGTGAGGAACTGGGAGCTGCAGGCCCTGCTCAGACACGAGTTTAGATAAAGGGCTCTGTTGTTGGGCCCTTTTTGCTTCCCTGAGCTCAGGGGATGGACCTGGGCATTGCCTCTGCAGTGGTCACTCTCCGGTGGCCCTGCAGCAATTTCTGGGTGCTTTGTGTCCCTCCAGTGCAACTCACCCAGCTCTGGGGTCCCCAGGAAAGACCTGGAGCTGCTGGGGAGAGCCCAGAGGAGGCACCAGGATGAGCAGAGGGATGGAGCAGCTCTGCTGGGAGGAAAGGCTGGGAGAGCTGGGATTGCTCACCTGGAGAGGAGAAGCTCTGGGGTGAGCTCCGGGAGGTATTGCAGGGCCTGAAGGAGCTGCAGGAGAGATGGAGAGAGAGGATTTCCAAGGGATGGAGGGACAGGACACAGGGAATGGCTTCAAACTGACAGGGAGCAGGGTTAGATGGGATATTGGGATGAAATTCCCCCCTGGGAGGGTGGGCAGGCGCTGGCACAGGGTGCCCAGAGCAGCTTTGCTCTCTCTGTGAACACAGCACAGGGATTGTAAGGGACAGGAAAAATGACTGTGCTTGTTTTTGGGGGGCCAGAATCACTTGCAGTCAGTCAGGGTACCTGAGGTTTAAAAAGACCTGTGGGAGTAAGAAGACACCGAGGAACAGGGATGAGTGCGAAACAGCAAAAAGAAAAGGAGAAGTTTAATCCCGTTGTTTTCCATTCTTGCCTAACATACCTGGGATCTGTCAGCACCTCTGCTGTTCCTTTTTCGTGTTTTATTTCTGTGTTTAAGGTGTGCCAGTCACTGCTGTGCTCTGTTGCAGCTGCCCCTGCTGAGGGGCAAGGACAGGACGTTCACCTTGCTGCACGCCCTCGCGGAGCAGATCCTGGCACACGAGCCCCAGCTGGCCACGTTCCCTCAGGAGCTGACTGAGTTTGAAGCTGTTCCTGATGGTGAGAGAAGGCAGAGGGGAAAATGATCAACAAATAAGAAATGAAGCCCTTCAACTGGTGTGCAAGCTCGCATGCTCACTGTGTAAATGATATTTATTATCATGGTTTTCCCCTCTCTCTTCCTTTCCAGCATCCATGAAGGGCCTCAGTGCTGAAGTTGATGGTATGTAAATGTGGTTTCTACATTTCACAGACAGATTCTCATGCACTGTGCAGTCATTTGGAACAGGTTTTTCACTGCACCTCTGTAATTTGTAAAGAGAGTTAAAGGTTCCAAACATCCAGGTGAAGTGTTGCCATGGTGATGCTTAACCTGCCATGTAGCATGTGAAGGATTTTAGGCAAAAAAAGAAATACTGAAATGTGTCCAGGTGGTTTAGAAATGCTAAAAAATGTACTGCCCACGGAAAATAGAGTTTATCATAAAATACAAAAGTGAAGTGCTGCAAGTGCTCCATTGCAGCGAGGGCTGTGACAGCCTCTGGGAGCAGGAGAAAACTTCCTGGAGTTCCAGATCTCCTGGAACCCAGCTGGTTCCTTCTCTGGAAGGGACTCCAGCACCAGTGAAGTTGCCTAGAAGCCCAGAGCAAGGCAGTTTGAATGGAAGATGGATTTGGGGCAGATGGATTTTGTAAGATGCATTTCCAGCTCCCCACGGGGCAGTGTCAGAACCTGGGAGCTCAGTGGGTTCTGGACTGAGCTCTTTGAGAGCTGCTAGAAGAGTGTGAGTGGGTGGAAAAGATGTGTATTACATTGAAGTGTATAACATTTATAGGATTTTGGAGGTGTGGCAGTGGTGCTGGCTGTGCCTGCAGACCAGAATCCCCAGTTCCAGCTCTGGTAACAGATCCCAGTGAGGGGCACTCTCACCTCGGGCTGGGCAAACCCTTGCACCCCTTCTGGGCCCTGGGGTCAGCTCTGGGAGGAGCTCGAGGCTCCTTCAGTGGGTTTTGTCCTGCTCCAAGAAATTCCAGTCCACCTTTTAGGAGACATAAATAACTGAACATAACAATATCTGCCTTCAGTCCCTCGTGGTTCTGCAGGGATGATCCAAAATCGTGGAACATGTTAAAGACAGTTTTGGGAACAGAACCAGGAGCTGTGGAGAGATGGGAGTCACCAAAGAGGTGATTTGGGGAGCCAGATGAGACTGACTGGGCTCTTCCCTCCCCTCTGTGGGCTCCTGATGTGCCCGGGGCAGCCCCACCAGGGCAGAGGGGAAGGAGATGCACGAAATGCCCCTGAACCAGCTCTCCTCAGCTCAGGGCACAGCCTGGAGCTGCAGGAACTGCCCAAGCACAGGGCAGGGAGATGCCAGAGGAGCCCCCAGAGCCAAGGCTGTGTCCTCTGTCCCCCCCTTTCCCAGCAGGAGGGCTCCCAGGGAAGCAGCTGATGAGATTCCTCACTGTTCCACAGAGGAGCATTTCTGTTCTTTTATTCTTCGAGGGAGCCCAGAACCTCCTGCACAGGAATGTGGGGCTGAGGAATGTTATTTCTGTGGCTGATCCCAGTGCTCAGGCCAGGCAAGGTCAGATTTATGGCTGCTGCTTCACCACACTCTCACCCTCTTCATCATCCCGAGGCTGCTGGGATGTGAGTTCATCTTCTCCACGGGAAAATGCCTTTTTCAGGAGCTCTCCCCCAAAGCAGGGTGTGAATACTCCTAGATAAATGGACTGCAGACCCATCTTCTCTTCTATTTTCCTTGTGTCCTAAATCAGATATTTGCAGCCCTTTGGACAGCTCCTCACACCGCTGGAAATTCCTCATTTTCTTTCCCTTCTGTTAGTTTTGAAGAAAGAATTGGAGAGCATTATCCAGGGCAGGAGGCTCATTAAACCCAAAGCAAGCAAGGCAACAGCCCAGGAGTCCCAGTTCTGCAAGGAACTCAAGGTAACTCCAGCACACCCTCCTCGTGGGCTTGGAGTAAGGGATGAGTAACCTGGGAGTTTGTGCTGACACTGGGGATCAGGAGGAGCTGAGGGAAAGTGGCTTTTTGTTCCCTTCTGGGAATGCCTCGTGTTGTGATTTGCAGCGTGGGAAGGGCTTTCAGGGTTTCTGCATCTCCTGCTTCTCCTTCCCAGGCAGCTGGGTGAGGAGCAGGTAGCCCCATGGCTGCCCACAACAGCAGCTTTGGGATAACAGGGATTTTACAGTGAATTTGTAATAATTTCTTCTGCCTCCAGAGAGGAGAGAAGAGAGCAGAGACCAGAGAATCACAGAGTGGGTTGGAAGGGACCTTAAACATCATCCAGTTCCACACAGAATCCTAAACCCCTTTAGGTTGGAAAAGCCCTTGGAGAGCTCTGAACGCAAACCCAGCACAACAAATCCACATCCCTGAGTGCCACATCCCCCCCTCTTCTGCATCCCTCCAGGGATGGGGCCCTGGGCAGCTGTGCCAGGGCTGGACACCCCTCCTGGGGAAGAAATTCCTCCTGAAATCCCATGCAAACCTCCCCTGGGGCAGCCTGAGGGCTGCTGGCAGCTCAGGTGTCCCCAGCACGTCCATCCCTGCTGTCCCCCAGGGCTCTGTGCTCCCATGGACACGGAGCTGATGAAAATGTGGGTGTCACAAGCAAACCAAAATTAAGAAATTCCATTCCCACTCTTGTTTCTAAGGCCTTCTGCTGCCCTTTAGGAGCCTGGAGCTGGCAGGGTTTGCTGCACGTGCTGGGAATCAGGATAACCTTGTGATGCTGATCTGGCCCTGCCATTTTTAATGGATTTAGCTTTTGTCATTCTGTAATGCAGTTAAAATTCTCTAGAGTTAATGTTTCTATTTTTTATTTGTCTTTGATGTCTTCATACTTGCAAGGAAATGTGTGTGCTGCTCTTTGGTGAAATGGGAAATTTTCATGACATGAAAATTTCGCCTTGAACTGTCTTGTTTTTGCTGCTGTTTAATTCCTGCTTTAACAGTGTGCTCCTACAGCAAATTAAATTTATTTTATTACAGGATTTAATTCAGAAATATGAAGGGGATCTTTCCCAGCTGTCAAAAAGATGTGATGAAATGAAGAAGCTTTATAGCAGTGTACTGGTACATATCACATTAAAATGCAATGAAAATAAAGCTCCATTTCTTTTTAGAAAGGGAAGAAAGGAGTGGAAAGGAGTGCAAGAAATTCCCACTTGCTTTATATTTACATTGGCTGTAGGAACAGAAAGAAAATCCTGTATTTAACAGTCAGAGATCTTAAGGAAAGGGACAGAAATGCAGTGATAACCTCTGAACCTGGGAAAATCCTGGGATTAGGACATGACTTACAGTGGTGGTGGTGCTTTTTTTTGGTGGTTTTTTTTAAACTTCTCCTCTTTTATTTTGTGATTAGAAGCAGAGAAGTTTAATAATAAGGAAATGTTACCCAGAAGGTGCAGCCCAGAAGGACCTTTGGGGACCTGCCTGAGCAGACACTGAGGATTAATGAGACGTTAAATGGAAATTTAATTAGAAATCTTTCACTAAGAGTAATATTGTGAAAAAGGCACCGGGGTTGGTTTCTCTGTGGTTCCTGCAAGCAGGAATAACTCCTCAGTGTGGGGCAGCCAGCTGGGTTTGTGTGCAGCACATAAACCAAGAACTCTGTCCCAAAAAAAAGGCTGAGAGGAGAAAAAGGAGTGGCAGAAAGCAGGAAGAAAAAAGTGGGAAAATGAGAGAACTGAGTAACGTGAGTGGGAATGGGTGGGAAATGTTGGCCAGTTCCACATGGGGAGCCCTTTGCTGTGGGGAGGACCCTTCCTGAGTGGGGCACAGACCAGGCTGACCTGTTCTACCCCAAAGCCCTGCTGGGGACGGGGTGCTGGGGTGGCTGCTCCTGCTGCAGGGCTGAGCTGGGCTCCCCTCCTGCTGCTCCTGCAGTGCTAAATATTTTGTTTTATTTCCCATTTCCAGGTCAGGTTTGGGGAGCCACCAGACCTGGACTCCCAGGAGCTCTTTGGGTGGATATCTTCCTTCATCAGCCAGTTCAGGAAGGCCTGTGCTGAGCTCACACCTTGAGAGCACAAATTCTCTGGGGAGGTGAGGGAAGGAGGAGTCCAGGAATCAACATTTAATTGGTTTATTCTTTGCTAATAAATAGCCCATTGCCAGTATCTCACCTGTGCAGCAATTCAATGTAAATATTCATTTTTTCACTGTTTAGAACACACCAAAAGCTTTATTCCCATAGTAACAAAGAACAGGAGAGCCTTTGGGAGCAACAGCTCATTCTCATGCAGGTGGGAGTACTTTGTGAAAAGAAGATTTTCTTCAGCACTGACTGGAATCCTTCAGCTCCCAGCACGGTGGGATGGGTCTGAGCAGCCCAGTGGCTATTTGGGTGTGCACTGAAATGATTGCAGGCTTTGCTAAATGAGCTCTAAGCCTCCCCACTTGCTGCCTATTTACCCAGGCATGAATTTTGCCCACTGGGACTATTTTATACAACGGCAGTCATCAGTAATTAAAGAAGAGAAAGCCACAAAGTAGCTAAATATTGCTTTAAGCTCGTTTGACAAATAAAGACATTTGAAACAAAAGGTCTCAGATGCAGATTTGCCAGTCCCTGGGTGCAATTCAAAAGCTCTGCAACGTGTTTAGAAACATAAATCCCTGACCCTCTTTTGCACAAGGGTAAATAACTGATGGTCTCTGCTGTGGGGATGTCACTTGTTCACAAGCACTGACCTAAAAAAACCCCAAACCCCAAAGGTTATTGTCCATAAAGATCAAGTGCTGATGAGCAGATTTATACCAAAATTCTTCCTGGATCTCCTAGAAATGTTCCTGAAGGAGCTGTGTAGGACTTGGCCCAAAATGGTGCAATTATAAATAGAAATATTTATAATTTGACTCAATTCCAGTCCAGGAACTTTTCTCAGTCAGTAAATAACTCCCAGATAATATCCCAAGCTGCTGTCATTAACACTTACACTGGAGCTCGTTCCTTGGAGTGCTGCCATTTGAAACAATCTGATCTCTCACTTTGCTGTCAGGAATTAAGCTGATTAGGAAAACCAAACCCCTTCCAAACCCTTTAGATTATGGATTTACTGAACTTGCCCTGGGAAAGGACAGCCCTGCTGGGATGCCTCTGCTCTCCACGTCCTGGCTGCAGTGGATGGAGCAGCTCTCCAGTTTCTTGGCCCAAAATGCACAAAAATTGGTGTTTTAGGTGTGTAAATCCTTTTTCTGCATTTGTGTCTCCCTTGCTGTGCTGACACCCTCCCTCTGCAAAGCCCATGGAACAAACCCCTTGGATCTGATCCTTCCCTCCTGCCAAAAAGGGGAAGATTCTTCTCCTGGTTTTCTGACTGTATCATCTGATTTTCTTCCATTTGAGCAAAAATCTCACTTCTTGCCTCATTAAAATGCTGTTGAAACATCCAAGACCATTGCATAGATCAGGGCAGCGCTTTGTAAAGTTATTTATTTCGTAAGATTGCACAGATGGATCAGGAAAATTAACAGACAAACATGGGGAAAACAGAGGAGTTCTTTCCTAGGCATGAACTGAAATACAGCAGTAAACCAGTAATTAAATTTTGCTTTATAACTAAAGTTTGAAATGCAAATACCTGCTTTAAAAGCAGTTAATGTATGTGCTTGATTTTATGGTCTTAATCCACTCAACCCCTGTTTTTACAGGGGGGTTAAGCCTGTAAATATTTCCT
Organism: Rhipidura dahli; assembly: GCA_013399225.1. Classification (NCBI taxonomy): domain Eukaryota; kingdom Metazoa; phylum Chordata; class Aves; order Passeriformes; family Rhipiduridae; genus Rhipidura; species Rhipidura dahli. The sequence goes on along the minus strand of VXAC01005037.1, from coordinate 196,570 downwards.
GGAAGTATTTTGAGTAAGCACAAATACAGGAAATATCGAGCTATTTGTGAAGATTAAAGGTGGCATTTGCTGGCCTATGGATGGCAAAGAACCAACTCCAACCCCGGGTCTGGGAAGGAGCAAAAAGAACCTCGAGGGTCACATTTTGCTCTCACTTTCCCTCTGATGCAAACCCTGTTAAACTCAGAGCAGCAGAACCATTGGGATATTCCCAGATATCCTGGGACTGGCAGCATCTGCCTGGGAGCCTTTCAAACCCCAAATTTCATCGGGTGCTTGGGGCTGTGCCCAGAGGTGGCCAAGGAGAAGCTCTGGCTGCTCAACAAATGCTGAATAAAGACCTCAAACAGCAGAGGTGTCAGCAGATCCCAGCGGTGCTGCCCTCGCACCCTCAGGCTTCCTGCTGACTCATTTTCTTAATCACCTCTACAATTCACGGGCACTTGTGAAATTCTGTTTCCCGAGGAGGCCGTCAAAGCACGGATTTATCATAGCAGAGTGTCAGGGAAGCTAAAGCAGCCCAGCAAACACAGGCAGAGGATTGGTTCTTCTTGTTTTCTCTGTTCTGCTGCTGCAAGAAGTTTAAAAAATCCTTGAAGATGGGATGGAGTGAGGAGAGGTACGTGAGAACAGGCAAGGTACAGAAAAGGATTACTTCAAAAACCAAGGAAAATTGGATTTTAGATTAAAATAATGCAAGGAAAATCTAGGCTTGAGTCTGCATCAGTGTGAATTAAAGACCAAAACCTTCCATTAATTTGTAGTCACCTGTAGAGCTGAAGATTTTGTTATACTCCTACAGGATTGCTTCATTGAAACAAAGGGAAATTTACTTTATGCAATATTTGCAGCCTGTTTTTAGGAGCCATCAGGCTCGTTAGCCAGGTGAGTTTGCCCTGGGTTTGGCCAACAAACTGAGCAGCAGAGAGCCCCGGGCCAGCTGTCTGGGAGCCAGCAGCCAGAGGGAGATGCCAGCCAGTTCAGGAATTGCAATCCCAGCCTGGAAGGATGTCAGAGCACCGGGAAAAGCCTGCCCAGGGAGCTCCAGAAGCACAGGCTGGGATTGCCATCAGTATTCTGGGATGGAACCCCCCCCTGTGCCCCCTCATCCCCCATCTCCTCCTTAGGGTGGGCTCGGCAGGGGCTGGGGGTGCTCAGTGCCCTGCACAAACCTCCCCACACTCAGCAGACAGAAAGCTCAGCCTGGCAGAGGGAAATGCAATTAGGCTGAAGAAGAAAGGGGAGCAGAGGGAGGAGGGCTCTGCCACCGAGGGGCTGGAAGAATTCCGACCAGACATGAGCTCGGAGCTCAAAAACACGAGAGGGAGTCTGAGGCAGATTATTCCTCCCTTTTGTAAGGCAAATGACTGATTATACCAAGCAAGGTGTTCTGTTTCCAAAGAGATTTGGAAGGTATGATGCAGAATTGGTACAGAAATCGTGTTAAGTGCAGGTTTACAAGGCAGGAGGTGGAAGGAAATGTAAATGCAAACATGGTGTTTTATCCTGATTCTCCCTGTGGCTCTTCCCTCTGTCAGAAAACCTCCTCAGTGTTGGGGGTCTCCTGTGAAACAGCAAAATTATTCCAGCTGGAGACAGTTTTACACTTCCACAGTGTGTGTCCAGAAAGAAAAAGATGCTGTGAGCTTAATTCAGTCTAACTGAATTTCCATTGTTGTGTACTGTTGCTATTTCTTTTACTCATTTTTCTTTCAAAGGCAGAAAAACCAAACCTCCCTGTGAGAGGGAGCTGGATCAATACCGAGAAATTCTTTGTCAGATAAAATGAGAGCAATCATTAACCTCGTTGCTTACAAATTAAATGCAAACTCCACTTCTCAACTCACCTCTCCCACAGCATCCCCTGCAAACTTCCCTCACCTTGCTCAGAAATCAAAGCCCAGCTCAGCCAGCCAAGCAGAGATTGTTACAAACAACCTGGGAGCTCTCTTCCTTCTGTTTGGGTGGCAAGAAAGGAGGAAGTGTTTCCTGCTGTCAGGTGTTTCGGTGAGAGGGACTCTCCAAGCTGCTTCCTGAGGTGGATTTGTGGATTGTGGATGTTTTTTGCAGCCCTGGTGTCTCTTGGAGCAGCACGTGGAGAACGTTCATGGCCATGTCCTGGCTCTGTTCTGGTCCAGGTGTGGGGTCCCCTGGCCAAATCCCAGCCCAGTGCAGCTCATCCATCTCTGGGATCCCAGCTCAGGGAGGACCTGGAGCTGCTGGGGAGAGCCCAGAGGAGGCACCAGGGATGGAGCAGCTTTGCTGGGAGGAAAGGCTGGGAGAGCTGGGATTGTTCACCTGGAGAGGAGAAGCTCTGGGATGAGCTCAGGGTGGTATTGCAGGGCCTGAAGGAGCTGCAGGAGAGATGGAGAGAGAGGATTTCCAAAGGTTGGAGGGACAGGACCCAGGGAATGGCTTCAAAGTGACAGGGAGCAGGGTAAGATGGGATATTGGGAAGAATATCTATTGAGAGAGTTCATGTCATTGTCCACAAAGAAAGGAAATCAAAACCAAGTTTCCAAAATTATTGTAAAGTTTTTAATCTCTAACAATTGATCTCTCAAAATGGTCAGCAGTTTCAAGTTCCAATTGAGATTTCTGTGCCTGTGTGATTATATTTGCTGTTACTTGTGCAGTGTTACAAGGCCACTCAGCAGCTTTAGGGACAGAAGAGATTTGAAGCAGGAGATGTCGAAATAGTGTGGAGCTATTTAAATTTAACTGTTTGTATTTATTGAGAGAACATTTTCCCCACAGCTTTGTTTTGCTGGAGTCCTCAATCTGGTATTCCTGTGAACAGGAGGGGATCTTTTAACCTGCAGATCAAATTTCTACAAGAGGTGCAAAGCTGTGCTCAAGTATTTGTTTGATTTGCAGTTTCCTTTCCTTAAAGTGAGTGGTGCCTCTCAGCTGGACCCTTCCATCCTTCTGAGCAAGAGGATATTGGTGCTTTCCTAGAAAACACAAGCATTTCTTTTTGCCTCTTGCCTGATCAGTGGGATTCCTTAAAATTTGAGTCTGGCTTTCTGGATTTTAGGGAGTTTGGTGCTTGCTGAGAAGACTTTTGGCTGATTTACAGCTTCTCAAAGACTTTGCTGAGTTGTGCAGAATTAATGCTTCACCCTCGGTTCTCCACATCCACTGAGAACCAGTCCCAGCTCAAAGCTTTGCAGAAAGCTTTGCTGTTCAGCAGAGAGTGGATTTTGGTGCTTTTTATTCCTCCTCTAAGTTTCCTGTTCCTTGTTTAATTTCTTCTGTCTGCACCCAGAGATGTCTTGGGCAAGCAGGGAATGGAGGCTGCTGCTGGTTCATGGTTGGCACAGGACGTATTTGTTGCAAAGCTGTTACAGGCACAAAAAATTTGCTGTGCTGAAAGGCATCTACCTAAAAACCATTTGCTCAATTTCTTCCAAACCATTGGAACCATTTTTTTTTTGGTTTGGATAGAAATCTGTGCAGCCAGCTCTGCTTCTGGGAGCACTGTGCCACTTCTGGCAGTCCCTGAAGTGAGTTTAGGTTTCACCATGAGATTATTTCCAATAGGGCCAGGTGGTGCAGGAAAGATGTTGTCTGGAAGCCATCAGCAGCACCGATGTCTTTAATGATCTCGAAATTCACGGGGGAGCTACGCTGAGGTACCTGCTCCGTCTCCCAACCCTTCCAGCACACCCCACAGGAGTAAATTAATCAGAGGTGTTAAATCACACCACAGCCATGTGAGCACCGTGAGGTGGCACCCGGCCACGTTAATCCTCCAAGAGGAGTCAGGGAAATCGTGCCGGTGATCTCAGGGTGTGGGATTTGAGGAAAGCTGTTCATTCCTTCGGGGTCGGGGTGTGCAAACAGCTGCACAGGAGCTCCGTGCCCTGGGACACTCCCGCAGCTTCAGTGCTGCCTTTCAGGGAGGCTGCAGAGCTTCCCCATCCTCCTCCTCCTGAAAATCGGGGATGTTGCGATGTCCTGGCGCGTTCCCCCGGGCTTTGCGGCCGCTTCAGAAGTTGCCGGGGAGGACAGGAGTGCGTGTGAGCAGGGGCTGCTCCCAGGGGAGGCTCTCTGGGGATGAAACCTCCAGGCTGCCCCGCTAGGTGAGAACTGGGCAGGTTTATTCTGACACATATTCTGCGGAGGGGGGATTTGTGGCGGGGGAAGAGAGAGAGAGAGAAGCGAGGTGTGCAGGATCAGAGGCAGGACTGGCAGCTCCGGGGGCAGGTGCCAGCTCTGCGCTCCGCCACTCCGAGCATCCTGCATCTCCAGCTGCAATTGCCGGCAGCGGCGATCATGGCAGCGCCACACGGGTTTATTTCTTCGGCACCTCTCGTTTCTCNTGGCGCTGGGCGGCCGCGCCGCCACCGCTCAGAACGACACGGAGCCCATCGTGCTGGAGGGCAAGTGCCTGGTGGTGTGCGACTCCAACCCGGCCCCCGACGCCAAAGGCTCGTCCTCCTCGCCGCTGGGCATCTCCGTGCGGGCGGCCAACTCCAAGGTGGCCTTCTCGGCAGTGAGGAGCACCAACCACGAGCCTTCCGAGATGAGCAACAAGACGCGCATCATCTACTTCGACCAGGTGAGCCAGGAGCGAGGCACCGCGGGCCAGCCGCGCATCCCCCGCGCATCAACAGGTGCCGCCGCCCGCCTCGCCCCTTCCCGCATCCCGGCTACAACTTGGGAATCCGCCCCGAGGCGGAGGGGCAGGGCAGGGGGAGCTGAGGCTGGGGGCTGCACAGGTTCCCCATTTGCCCCCCTCGCCCCCGGGAGCGGGAGCGGCCCCTCCGCACCTGCGGCTCAGGGGAGAAGCGGCGACCGAGCCCGGGAGGTGCCGGGCTGGCAGCGCTCGGTGGCACCGGCGGGGTGGCATCTCCCGGAGGTTGGGGACAGAGGGATCTCAGGTGCAGCCTGTGTAGGGTTTAGACGGCTTGTGCAGCTTCTGAGAGGGGAAGAAGAGAGAATTTTGAGGGGCAATCATTTAACTTTCGCAGCACAGTCCGAGGTTCGCAGTCCAGCTTTGCTCAATATCAACGTGCAAATCCAACGTTTTAATCCCAGCTCCTGTCCTGGGCCGAGCCCAAAGTCATCGGGATTGATAGTTCTTCTCGTTCCTGCATACCCTGCTGTAGAGAGCAGTGAATTCTCGTGGCAGCTGGAGCCAGATATGCCCCACAGCTTAGTGCCGGCACTGGAAATGACCCTGAAACTCCACGGACACTCCTGGAGGCTTCCGAGGGCTGTGCCGGGCGCAAAGGAGCCTGGAAATACCAATTAAAATAAAGCACAACTGAGTGGAATGAAAGCAAAATGCAGTCATTGCTGAGGATGTGCAGCATATGGGGGATGCACTCATTTCACGTGTTCCCCTCTGCCACTTGCCTCTGTTCAATGAAACCCAAATCATTATTAGTGCTTGGAAGAACAACCGAAGCCAGTTTTTGCTGGGATGTGCCAGGTTCTCCAGTAACTCAGCCTGGCTGTGAGCTGGGAGTGACTCGTGTTGCTCTCATCCTTGCTCGTGCTTGGTGCTTTTCAGCCAAAAGCCGTGTGCCACTCCCAGCACTGCTGCTTGGATGGCATTTGGGGGCAATGATGAACAAAAATGCCTTTTTAAAAACGTGCATGGAAGAAAGAACTTGAAGGTAGAACAGCAAAGTAAGAAATAATTCCCAGTTTAGTTATTTAGTAGTAAAGTTGTCCTATAAATACAACTAAATACCCATTTTATGAGCTATTCCAAAGTAATTGGCAGAAAATTAATAAACCAGTTTAGATGTAGATTGGAAATTATCCATGGGTGAATGGTTTCTAAAGCTGATAATCTGTATTTTTATTTAGCACTCACTAATTACCTGCACTAATCCTCATGCTGCATTTCTCTGTTTGCAGATCCTGGTAAATGTGGGCAATTTTTTCACGTTGGAATCTGTCTTTGTAGCACCAAGGAAAGGAATTTACAGTTTCAATTTCCACGTAATTAAAGTCTACCAGAGTCAAACAATTCAGGTATGTTGATCGAGTATGATTATGAAATCTTTATGCAAATGGTTTGTTTAGGGTAGGATCTTGACTGAGCACAGGAGCATTTAACATGATTTTAAGGGAGAATAGTTTAGTTTACAGCAACCTGTGGTGTTCTAGCAGCAAAGTCAATAATTGAAACAGAGCAGCTGAAATAAGGCAGAATCCTCACCTCAGATGAATCCCCACAGCTTCACTTCCATGCCATGGATATCTGGGTGACATAAAGCCTTCAACAGAGAGAATGATCCAACAGTAAAAAAGAGAGCCCTGAATTTCACTTCAATGCTGTTGAAAAGTTGTGTTTTGCTGCAGGTCAGTGTCACTGTGTGGGACACAGGAGTTCTGGGTACCACATTTGAGTATTTTTGGAACAGTTTGTGCCCTGGCTCCTGGTGCCAGGTGCCTGGTTATGCCCTCAGAGTGCTGAGGACCACTCAGGTTGGTTAAATCCCTGTAGCAAAGTCTTCTAGGGAACCTTTACAGCAATTTAAATTTTAATTTAATTGCTTTTTTCACCTTATAATGTATCAAAGCTGTGTGATATATTAGAAAAAAGGGGGTAATTTTGCACTTTCTTCTGTAGTTTAATAGCAACGGAGCTGCCTCATTAAATACAAGAGGGAAAAGCCTCTGAGTTCCTGAACATCCCCGTGCTGAGCCAGCAGCAAATTCCTTGAAGCAATTCCTGAATCTTCCTGCCAGGTCACGCAGTTGCTGTGCCACCTCCTGGCTTCCCAGGGCTGCAGGAACAGCTGGGGCTTCCCTCCTTTCCACCCACCAGCTTTTCACTGGAGTGTGTGGTGCTTTCCCCTGCTCTCTCCTGCTCCTGGCTGTGGTTTTTAGCCTGCCAGGCTGAGCTGGGATGGATTTCTGCAGGAGGAGTGATCAGACATTTCTCTGTGGCTGCTCTGGCTCTGGGTTGCTGGTGAAACTCCTGGGAAAAGTGTGAATGGTGGAGGTGGCAGGGAGCTGGTGCAAGCCGTGACCCCATCTCTGCTGAAATTCCCCTTCAGGTTCCTCTGTGAAATCCCCAATTCCAGTCAGGTCAATGACAAAGCCTTAAATGAAACACTGGCCTCATGAAAAGCTCTATAATGAGCTTACAGGCTGTTTGATGTGCTCAAAATGTGTTCTTTTCACTCTCTTGAATGCTGAGAGTTGAATTTCTCTGTCAGCCACTGCAGTGGGTTTCAAATGCACGTTATCAAGAAAGATGCCAAGCTTTGGGTTCTGAAGTCCAGCTCAGACTTTGGTGTTTCACAAACCAGGAGCTCACACCTGGGAGTCTGGGGCTTGTGGCAGGGAATGTTCCAACCTGTGCACGGCCTGGAATCTTTCCTGGGTGAGAGGTTCTGAAGGGGTGGATGGGTTTGCTTGGCTCTGTTTTGGAACAGTCAGTGTGAGACCATCCTGTGCAAACCTGTGATGTGGCTCCTGGTTAAATTCCTGTAAGGTGATGTGAGGGGAACCTGATGGTACAGAAAGAGTGAGATAAACTCAAGCCAAGCAATGAGTAAAGCTTTTTCTGGGTGGTAAATGGGGAGGAGAGCCAGAACCCATTGCAGTGGATCAAACTGGTTTGAGTGCCAGACACATCCAGACTGAAGCCCCTGTAAATCACCTGCAGGCTTCCCACACAAGTGAGGTTCCTCTGCCCCCACAACATCTGTCAGTGCCATTAAATATCATTAAACTGCACTGGGTTCCCTGGAGACTCCTGATTAAATGGATTTCCCAGACAGGTGAATCCCAAATAAATACCAGGCCCTGCTGCCCTGACTTCTGCTGAGCATTAATTTATTTTGTGGTGACTCCCATTAAAATTAATGGGAGCACATGCAAGACCAGCACAGTGGATGTGGGCAAACATCCCATAATTCACCCCCTGTGACTGCATCAGAGCTGCTTGGAATGGAAAAATAGAGCAAAGCTGATGGTTTGCCATGGGGGAAATGAAAAATGCCTGCAACTGCCCGTTCCCCCAGGCCCTGTCCATCTTTAAATAAAGATGCTGCTTTCAGAGCAGAGGCTGTGCTGGCTTGCAGAGGTGTTCTACAGAAGAAAATGGAGTCAGTTTCTAAAGCCAAAAGTCATTTCTAAACTTCAGCCCCAGGCTGCTGTCAGTACTGAGAGGGATGCACATTTTGTTCCCAGGGAAGTGTAAGCTCCCAGCCCACTGTGGTGCCTGTGACACCTCTTTGGGTGCCTGGGTCACCTCTCTGGGTGCCCAAATCTATTGGACATGTCTTTTTTTTTTGCTCCTGTGTGACTGAAGAACCCCTGAGACAGGCAAAGTGATACAAACTGAGGTGATGCCTCGCTCAGCTGCAGGTCCAGCTCATGGCCACGTGCTTGTGCCAAATAAATGTCCCCATTAGTTTAAAACAACCCAGAAAGCACTGAAGATGGGGCCCTTGCACTGTGGGCAGTATTCAGGGGTGGTTCTTGCTGTTTTGCTGTTTAATTAGAGCTTTTCAGGGCTTCTCTTGCAGGTGAATTTGATGCTGAATGGGAAGCCAGTGATTTCTGCTTTTGCTGGGGACAAGGACGTCACCCGTGAAGCTGCCACCAACGGGGTGCTGCTCTACCTGGACAAGGAGGACAAGGTTTACCTGAAACTGGAGAAGGGGAACCTGGTCGGTGGATGGCAGTACTCGACATTCTCTGGCTTCCTGGTCTTTCCCCTGTAAAGTCCATTTTCCCGTGGCGTCCATCCAGGTGTGGACTCATCCTTGCCTCTGTCACATGAAGGTCATTTTGTCATCATGGGAGTGGTGGTTCCTTATTGCTTTCTCATGGGTGATTTTGGATTCTCTCTATGGATTTCAGCCCCATCTGAACTACTCAGAAGTTTCATAGAATTTTGTGTGTTCAAATACAATGTCTTTGGACTGAGACTAAAGCAGACAATAAATACCAATGCTTGAGGTTACAGTCTAAAGCTGCCTGCAAGATTTACTCCAATTTCATTTTCTGGACTTACTGGATTCGTGGAAGAGGAGGATTTTCTCTTTCTGTGAAAAGACTGGCACCAAGTCTTTCATGTAGGAGAGTTTGAGCTCAGACTCCAATCAAGAGTTAAGAGTGTTGCTGCCAAAGAGCTGTGCAATGATCAGTTGGTCACACGTGTTTCTGTCCCTGGGGCTGCACTGCCACGCTCTGTCCCCTTGTCTTAGGAAGGTAATTCTTACTGCTAAGTGGTCAACTTGAGTTCTCCTCTGCGTGTTGTGTGTTGGGTGGCTCACCCCAATATTTGAGCTCAGTCACATCCAAGCCCAGCCTCCCAAAACCTGAGGGGTTATTGGCTGTGTTTGGGTTGAGTATGGAAGGGGTTCCTCTTCTCCACGTGCTGATTCCTAAAAGGAAAAGCAGATTATAACCATTCAGGCAAAACTCCCCAGGGTTAAAGGTGATCATTCAGGCACAGCTTTACAAAAACAGCTTAGCCCTGCAGGACACCTCACGCTTGTTCTTCAGTTTTAATTAACATGATTGATAATTACTGCTTTATTCAGCTCCCGAGGGATTCCTTCCTTAGACACAACCACTTTGCCAGCTGGAGATGAGATCCCCTTGTTTGTGTTTCTGTGTATTTTCCAACCCTTCTGTTGTGTTAAAGGTCTTTTCTGGTTTTGCCTTAACTCCACAGCTGTATAAAATTTTGGGTCATTTGTTTAACAAATAGGAAATCCAAATAACTGGTACCTAACTTGGTGCAAAAGCTCGCCAGCTTTTTGTACAGGTCACGTGAATTCATAAACTTATTTATTGTCTCATTGTTACATAATAAAGATTAATATATGTTAGCTGAATTTTTGACCTTTGGATTTTGGAAGTCACTTCACACTATTTTTTTATTGGATATAATTATTATATGCAAAACAGAAACTGCCCTGGGAGGCAGGAGAACTGCCATGAGTGAGTCTGGCAGGATCCTGGAGGGAATCAGAGTGATCTAGAAATAACCTATGCATTTTATTTTAAAATGAAATTCAGGCAGAAATCCCGGCCTCGCTGAAGTTGGTGTTCAGAATCACATTGATTCCCAAGGATTTTGGATGAAACCTGTGCTTGAGGCTCTGCCTTCAGCACCAAACTCCAGTGCCATCCGACTGAATATTAAATAAAATGATTTTCTCATGAGCTGCTAATGAAACCTTCATCCCTTGTGCCCCTGAATTGATGGATCTTTGTGCCTTGCATATCATGAAGGATGTGGTTCTGAATTAAAAATCTGTGTACTTGAAAATGTTGGTGGGTGGAAGCACCTGCAGCAACCTGGGAGCTTCCCTGAGCACCACTCTGGGCTGGGATTTGCTGCTTTTGGGATCTGGTTCCAATTCCTTCCCTTGCTGGCCAAGTGCAGTGTGTCCTGTTGATATTTCACTGATTGAAAATCGAATTCAAGGCTGGCTGGTGTAAAAACACTAGGGAGTGCCCAAATTCCTGGTTGTCCAGCACCCACCACACAGCATTTTTTGGGCAGTTGCAGGAGGATTGGTGGGTATTTTGCACTCCTGGGAGATAAATCAGATCAGGAGGTGATTTAGACCCAGTTTTTGTTTCTGTGCTGACCACTGCAGTTGGGGAAGAAGTGGAAGGAGCTGGCAAGAAGGTGAAAGATTCACATTGCTGAAAAACATTAAAAAGTGATGATGACCAATCAGAAATGTGTCAGTGCTGTACCCCCAAGATGTGTGTATATAAACATGTGTATATCTGAACCCCTGGAACTGCAGATCATAGTTTGCATGATGTTATAAAGAGGTTACTTGTCCTGAGAGTTCATCTCAGAGGGGAGCATCAGTATTTTGTATAAAACTGGTAAAATCTGCAAACTCACCTCGCCCATGGATTTATCTGTAATGCAAAAGAAGTGTTGCTACTGAGACAGAAGAAAAACGGCATTAAAGGTGTCAGTATAATTTGAGAATGAGAAATGTATCTAACTTCTTTAATTTGTAAACACGTGATCTCTAACAGCTGCCTTGGGCGTCCAGCAGGGATCCTGAACCATTCCATTATTGCCTTGGTTGCCCCTCAGCAGAACATTTGTGATTTCTTCAGAGCCATTCATGCTTATTTCAGCTTCAGCTGGGAGGCTGTTCAGTGAGGGAGACACTTCTTGATGGAAAATGCTTCTAGGACCTGTTGAAAAGCCCACACAAATAATTACCCACTGATTCTTTTGCTGGCCAAAGCCAAGGTTTAAATGGAGTTGCTGTCATCACACCAGGCTGAGCACCCAGGGGTGGCTCTGGGGACAGGCAGGTCCCATTTAAACATTTAAATAAGAACAAACTGAGGGGTTTAGACACACCTCGAGCTACCAGGTCTTGCCCTCATTTTTGTGTTGTCCCACCACAGCTGTGCCAGAAGAGAGAGGATGAGCCGGGCTGGAAAATGAAATTCCTTCTCCTCCTGCCTCCCCAGGTCCTGCCACAGCATTTTCCTGTTGGGAAGCAGCAGCTCAGGAGACACTTCAGTTTTTAAAGGGTATTTAAGATGAGAGGATTGATTGTTTTCAAAGAACTTAGACCCTGCACTGTGAAGGTCAGAGCCGACTCTCTGATCCTCCTCAGCTCCAGCAGACTCCTTGATTTTGGGGAGGGCAGAATTCCTCCCCCTGCTGCACAGTGTGAGGATCCATGCCCCCATCCCTCACCCACTTTGCAGGGAACTTTGCAGCTGACAAAGTTGATTGTGCAAGAAAACCTTTTAGCAAGGACAAAAGGAAGAAGTTCCTTTCTGAGAATAAGAGATTTATTGTTATTGTCAGTGATGTCTTTGTGAATGAGATCAGTATTTTTACTTTTTATCTGCTTTATTTATATTTTATCCATATTTTATCATGGGAAACCCCTCTCTAATTTCCTTTCTTTCACTCCCCAGTGATGTAAATGCTGTTGGTAGGGCCAGGTCTCCCTGCTCTGTTCATCCAGTGGGGAAATCTGCTCTGTGTGTTGAATCCTCTGTGCTGTGAAAAATTTGGGCTGCACAAGCCAAACAACTGCAGAGCCCACAAAGATCCTGTTCAAAGGAGCCTGGTGGCAAAGCTATTTTTGGAAAAGGCACCGAGGTAGCTTTGAAATTTTCACGAGCTCTTTTGTCTCTACATAAAAAGGAAAAACCAGCTTTGAAGCAGAGAGAAGGAAAAGATATTTCCTTTTTCTTTACCAAGGTTTTATGTGTGGTTTATGTTACATCATTCTCCAGCAGAATCTGGACGTTTTTATGAGTGTTAATTCAATCCCTTTGGCCTTTTTGTGGCTGAGGAAGTGTTGCAACCTGCTGAGAATGTGGAGACAGGGTTTGGGAAATGATCCCCAGGTGCCAGCACATCCAGTCCTGGTGCTTGGCCCTGTTCAGTTTGCTGGATCAGTCTTTTTTTCTGACACTGGACATTTTTAAATACAAAGGATGGTTTAGGAGTAAATGGAATTCTGCTTCATTTCCCTTTCCATGTTCCACCTGAATAACATTCCTGGAGAGATGAATGCAGTGGAACAGTTTGAAATGCCTGAAGAATTTCACAATTAGCTGACGACTCTTTTTTTAAGCCCCACGTCTGCACACAATTAATTTTATTTGTTAATTAAAGATTTCTATCAATTGTAATTCTGGTGGTCTTGTGAGACCCTCAGAAGTGGCCAAGAAGTGTCACCAGTCCCTCCAGAGCTGGGGAAGAGCTCATGGGTCCTTTCACCCTCCCCTTTCCTCTCTGTGGACTTTTAGGCAACCAGAAATATTTAATATAAATATTGAGATATTGATAAACGTGGCTTAGTCCAGCAGTTATTGGTACAAATGAACCAACTCAGCTCAGTTACCCAGCGCTGTCAAATTTGGGTAATTTTTTGACAATTTTTTTTCTTTATTTTTATTAATAAATCTCCCTGGGCACTGAAGAAAGACACTGAAGAAAGCCTTCAACACCAGGAAAATGCAAAAAATTCCAGGGAGCAGCTGCAGGAGTCAGAATCCAGGTGGAAGTGCTCAGTGCAGCCCAGATTTACAGGCAGGACAGCAGGAGATAACCCGAGGCACAGATCTCCTTAAGAGATCACCTCATTCCTCTCTTCTTCAGGAGAAAGAAACTCTGGCTCGTTTCTAGAAAGCAAAATAATGAAAGTATTTGAAGAACGAAGAGCTAAAGCACAGGAATGCTGAGGAACACCAGGGCAGTGTGAGAGGAATGAATTCTCCAGCAGCAGAGAGTGTTTTACTTTTCCTGGAGTGTTTTAATGCATTTCTACAAAATAATAAAGGCTTCTGCAGCAGATAACTCCAAGACCATCTATCTCTGCTGCCTGGAATTCAGCAGTGGTTAAGTGAGATAGTCTGGGCTTAGCCTGCTGCAAACACTGATTTAGTGGGCAGGATTCAGCTGCCAGCTCCTTTTTGCACAGGAATTCCTGCCCTGAACGAGGGGGGAAGATGCTTTTCCTCAGGTCCCCGAGAGGCTGCCGAGGGTTTGCAGCTCTGACCGTGGAGCAGTGCCAGGAGCAGGGGTTGTGGGCAATTTAAAAGCCTGCCTTGCAGGCTGCAGCCCAGATCCCTGGGATTTTGGAAGCTGCACTGAATATTTTGCACACACATCTGGTGGAAAGAGGTTTTTTTGTGCTCGTAGGTGTCAGTCCTGCAAGCAGGAGGAATATCCTGACAGAAATCCCACGGTGGGACCATCCTCTGCCTGCAGCCCCCATCAAAACAGGTCCAAAAGGAAGGCTAAAAGCAGCAAAATAACAAAAAGGCTGAGACATGGGGCTGGCTTAAATGAGGTTTCCAGTAATGACAGCACCTCAGGATAACAACTGTGGGCACTTCTGAACTCTGGTGATTTGTCAGGGACTCACCCTGGGATGAGAAGTGTCACTGATCTGAGGGTTTGCAGTGCCAGCTGCTCAGCAGAGCAGGAACTGCAGCGAGCATGTTTTTGTGGAGAGAAAAGGTGACAGCTCACAGCATTTATTTCTTTTTAGATGCAGGGGGGAAAAAAAAAGAGCAAAGCCTGACGTGCAACAGCACCTGCACAACTTGGAAAAACAGCATCCAGAAAAATCACAGCAGGAGCACATTGTTTAAGCAGCAAATGGATCAATAACTCTGTGAGCACTGCAGCTTCAGGGGCAAGCCAGGGATGCCTTTAAGCTGAGTTTTCTTCCTCTGTAGTAAATCTGAGTTTTAGGTGCTCAAAAGGGCACTGTTGGATTTTTTTTTTCTGGAAAGCTCAGCTAAGGAATTTGGTTTTCATGATGCCCCATAGGGTGCCCACAAAGTAACAAGTCAGCATCATTTCCCAGCTTCAGCTGATAACACTTATTGCTAATTCTTTAAACCCTGCTTTAAAAGAAAACAAGTCTGCAACCTGCATTGCAGCCACAGGAATAATCTTTCTTTTCCTCAGTTTGGTAATTCAATTGTGACTTGTAAACTTGTGCAGCTGTGGCAAAAAAAAGGTCTGCAGTCAACTCTAATCTATCTTGAGGAGAGTAAAAAGTGCTTACCAGCACTGGTGTAGTAAATCCTGGCTGCTTTATTAAATAAATGTAAAATTTCACTCAGACACCTTAAGGAAGAAGAGTTTTAAAATATCTGAACAATTTAGCACATCCTGAAGCTGAATAAAGATTGATTGAATTTTGGAGTGAGATTTAAACTGAGGACAGACCAAATCCCACTTCAATTCCCTTGGGAAACACGGGCATTATTGATGCCTTCTGAATGGTGAGAGACAAACCAGGCTGATGCAGGAATTCCTGAGCATCACAACCCTGCTGCTGCTGGAAAAATAAGACTCTGAAAAGATCCCAAAGCTATTTATAAGTGTAAGCCAGACCTTGAGGAGTCTTTACATAAGCAGCACCCACAGGATGCAGCAGACAGCGGAGCGCACGCCCAGCGCTAAAATCGGAGGGGATTTCGTGGATTTGGGTTCACTCCCTTCCATGTCTGAAGCCGTGCATCTGCTTAATTCTTTGTTGCAGCAACAGAAGAGATTTTCCAGGGGTAGGTGATGCTTTTAAGAGTAATTTGATGTGCAGACAGCCAAGCAAATTCCTCCTGCTGGGTAAAACCGGGGGTGTTGCTCCCTGATGGAATCGCCTCCCTCCTCCCGGAGTCTCTCACCTGGAGCAGTCAGGGAGGCTTTGGGCTCCAGACCTTCCCCCACAAAACCAGGATAATTTAATATTCACCAATAAAAACCAGCAACCTGCTGTCTTTTAGCCAAGGAAGGGCTGTGACAAGGTGATAAATACCAAACCCACCCCCTTTCGCCCAGCTGGGCTTGGGGGAGCAGATGTTGTTTAAGCCCCCCGAAATCCCAGCCCAATCCCCAGGACCTGGGGCACTTCCCTGCCCTTTGGGACGACCCCAGCCCTCGCAGGGTTATCCCACAGGGCAGAATTCCCTTCTCCTGAGCCCCAGAGGAGCTGATCCCCAGCAGACTCTGTCCTTCAGTCAGTGCTGGCGAGCCCACCCTTGTTTTGGGGGACTCCTCGTTGCCCAGCCGGGGGGAAGATGGGTCCCAAAACTTTCATCTTTGCTTTGTCTTGAGGCCTTTTTTAAAGTCTTCAAGAAAACTTCAGTGAGGTTTAGTTTCCAAAGCCCCTGGTCTCTTGGATGTGCCACACCTGGGACTGTTGCTGGCATGCTCCTAAATCCCTTTGGGTGCTCTGTGTTGGGAGGGTTTGATCCTGGGGAATGCTCCTGCAGCACCACCATCCTCCCACTGGCCTGGGGGATCTGAATAATTTTGGAACTTTTGGAAATCTGAACTTGCTCATCATCTCTAACAATTCCTGTATTTGTATCTCCCCAAATAACCAACTGCAGAAGTACCAGCGTGGAGTGGGTTACAAAATATACAAAATATACAAAATATACATTATCCTTGAATGCATTAAAGATGCTTTCCCAGAATTCCTACTGGCATTAGGAGCACACCAACTCCCCTCAGCTTTCTGTCTGATGTTGTCTACACAGAGTGAGGAGAGAGGATGCCATTCACCTTTGGAAGGGTTGGGAACTGGGTTGTTTTATGTATTTATGCAAAAAAGGGTTTCTAGATGCTCATTCTTTACCAGCAGATAAGGAGGCCCCATTTAGGATTAGAAATATTGGTGGGGGTGAGGTTGTAACGCTGCAGGGAATCACTGCACTGCTGGGGACTGTTCAGGATTACTTACAGCAAGATTAATTCATGTGGCAATGAGCTCCCAGGTGCCTGGCCTTGAACGCAGCACCGGCATTAAAATGCACTTAAAACAGAAATATAGAGACAATTATGAATGGCTCCCAATAGTGGCTCCAGGGCTGCTTTTAATTCACCCTGAATTTTCAGTGGGAGGAGGCTGGAGATCCTTGTTGGCCGCAGAAGGTAAAATCAGAACTGAGGACCACAAATGGAACAGGATTAAATCATCTGAGTTTAGGCCAGATTTTAAATGCAAACCTCACATCTGTAGGGGATCTCATGAAAAACTCCCACCCTTTAAACACTGAGGTGCTCAAAGGCAATGCAAAATGTAAACCACCAAAAATATATAATTTTTTTTCCCTCTTTGAAGCTGGAGAATTTTGGGTTTGGTCACAGAGAAAGCGAACACCAGGCAGCACAGGGAGGAGGTTTCTTTCCTCCCAACTCTCTTCCCAGCTGCTGTTTTACCCAAATATTGCAGAGCTGCCCAGTTCAGCTCAGCCTCCCCCAGCTCTGTGCTCACTGCTGGGTTTCTGTGGGATGCAGAAGCTCCTGAGAGCATCACAAATCTATCCATGCCCTAAGTGAGGCTCAGGGCTCCAAGTGCTGCACCCCTGGCTCTGCTCCAGCCCAAAGCATTCCAGAGCTGCACGACTCGAGGGGAGCTGGAAAGGTCCAAGCCAAGAGCAGAGGGACACACTCACCCTCACCCTGGGCACTCGATTTGCCAGCCTTGGGGGATTTCTGGCTGTGAAAGGAGCCTGGAACTGAAACCACAGCAAGTTAAAATCTGTGAGGGGCCAAGAACCTCTGCTGCTGGTATTTTTTTGTTGAAGATGACCTCAAGCACAAAAAAGTAAGAATATTTCTGCTTTATTGCATTGGTCTGGACAGAACTGTTCTACCCAACCAGTGATCTATGCATCCAACAAATCCTTGAAGTGAAAAGTTCTTACCTGATACAGGACACTTCCTCCAGAGAGCTGTACAAATTGCAGAGTGATGTGCGAACAGAGTTCTGAGTTGCAGTCTTGAATTTCAGATTTCCAGGGCTGGGGGAACTGAACTGAGCACACAGGGCTCTAATTCACCCCTGAGAGTTCAGTGGAAGTCACATCCAAATGCAAAAGGGAATTGCTTCTGCCGAAATTGTGGGAGAAAATCATGCATATTTCATGCTGGGACTTCAGCTCGATTCATTCTTATTCCAGTTTCTGCATATTTATATACACTGGGAGTGCCCCAGGCCAGGCTGGATGGGGTTTGGAGCAGCCTGGGGCAGTGGAAGGTGTCCCTGCCCATGCCAGGGGTGGAATGGGATGGGATTTAAGGTCCCTTCCACCCCAAACCATTCTGGGATTTTCTGTTTACAGCTTTGCAAAGCTGTAGGCGATGGGAATCAAATTAACAACCTTAAAAACACGGCCACAGAGAAATATCTGCTAATATTTCCACAACTTGGAAACCCCTTGACTGAAGGAGCCTGGTTGTTAAATGTCCATCCTCCAACCAAAGGAAAGCACAGGGACAAAATTAATCCTGATGGACAAAGTGGCATCAAATCACCACTGAGCTGTCACAAAGTTCCACTCACAGCCTCCTGCCAGGGCTTTGTGTCTTAAATAAATACCAGGTTAATGTGATAAATACCAGGTTAATGTGATAAATATCAGGTTAATGTGATAAATATCAGGTTAATATGATAAATACCAGGTTAATGTGAGAACCTTCAGCCTGGTCACTGAAGCCCCCCTCCTCCAGATCCACATCCTGGGTAAGGAGTGGGCACCAAGAGCCTGAGAAGGAAGAGGGTTTGGGTTCAGTGGGCAGAGCTGCAGCTGCTCCCATGTGTCTGGAGCAAGGAACTGAATCCCCTGACTCAAGGGAACCGGATCTTCTTATCTGAGAGGGGCTGGAAGTGCTGGGAGGGCTGTGAGCAGCAGGAAAAGGCAGGGCTGGTGTGATGCTGGGAGAAATATTGGGAGGACAGAAATCCCACTGTGGGATCATCCTCTGCCACAGCCCCGATCAAAACGGGTCAAAACAGAAGGCTAAAAGCAGCAAAGTAACATTTCAGGGTAAGCTGCTAAAAACCTTTATCAGGAGCAGCTCAGGGCTGTTTCTCTAAGAACCTCTGGTGGAATCCAGCTCGCTCAGGATCTTCAGCCATTGAAAAATAAAAAAAATCTTCAGTATTGAAAAATGCCAGGCAGAGTCTGGCAGTCTGAGCCCTCTGCGTTAAATGCTGAAACCCCCTCCTGGCTTCTCCCTGTTCTCACCCTCACCGTGGATCAGGGCTTTAGGATTCAGTTCCCTGTTTCCATTTGGGGAAAAAGAACCAAATTTATCGTGTTGGATGAAACAGCAACATCTGGCAGAGCAGCTCCCAGCAGGGGCTGTGCTGCAGTTCCCTCCCATGGGGCTGTCTCACCCTCCCTGAGCCCCAGAGGAGTTTTTTGGGGTGAAACTCTCCCTGAAACCCCCTTTGGATCCTGCAGCACTGGGACCAGTCCGTCTCTAATAAATCTGTAATAACACTTAATTACTTTCTAACTCAGCAGTGAACTGAGTTGATTTAACTGTGTTACAAAAGAAGGTTGTGCTGTTGTTTCCATGCAAAGCCTGGCTTGCTTCTGGAGCATTTAAAATGTCCTTTTTTAAATGTCAATTAACAGCTGACAAATGTGAAGGAAATGTATTTATGACACGATGATCTCAACCCTCAGAGCCCTCAGTCTCAGAATGTGTCATCACTTTTTACTCAAGTGCAGCTTTTGTTGGAGGCTTCCCTTATTTCAGTTTTAGTGAGAATTTAAGAATGGAATGAAAATATAATCCTGATTCTTAGTTCTGGCATAAGCCTAATCGAGTTTATGCATAACAAAAATGTCAAGGCTCGTAGATTCTGCTGGAGGCCCCCACTTTAAAGCAATGCAATTAATTACTCTGGAACATCCTGGAGGTTTATTGCTGCAGATAAAAGCATCCCGAGCACCTTCTTTACTATTATTTCTAGAAGACAAACAGTGTAAAATAAAGATAATTGAAGTATCTCTGACGGACAGGTTGTTTTTTCTTTTAAGGAACTGTGTGACATTAACAAAAACCTCCTTAAAGAAATTTAGAAGTCGCTGCTTTGCATAGAAAATGTTGGTTTGTGTCAGCTTAAGCAATAATTTACTTTATTTTGTGCCTTTAAATAGACCACTGTACATTTCCACGGGTGATCTGGGTGCCAGTTTAATTACCCAACGCCGCTTTATATAAGACTGATCAAACTATTAAAGCAGAAATTCGGCGCTAGGGCAGAATGGTGCTACTAAAACTGAAAAATCTCCCTGTAGTTCTGTCAGCAATCCTGGCACAGCCGAATTTCCTTGCCCTGGGTGGGAGGGATGCTGGATGGAGCTCTCAGCCCTTTTCTGGAGACACACAGAGCTGAGGCTGAGGGCTGTGCCTTCCAGAGTTGTCCTAAACTGGCTCTTGGGCCGGGGTTAGGATTTTGACACTGATTTGAGTGACTTCTGTGGGCATCTTTTGGAGGAGGGAGAATAAAAAACAAAAATCCCATTAGCATTTATTGCCTCCATAACACAACACATTTGATATCCCATAATGCAATAAAAGTCAGCTGCTCCACGTCTGACACCTGAAAAGTGTTAAGAAAGGAAAATCATTATAAAATGAGTATGGAGAGACTTCCCTCCTGTGGATCATTCCCTGCTGAAGGCTGTCCATGAGCCACTGAAGCCAACAAGGAGAAAGAAAGGACATCAAAAATTCCATAAAGGGGTTTTGTCATGGTCACATGGCTGGAAAGTAAACAAACTCTTACTTACTTTGTTCAGTGGCACCATCAGTGAAGCTCAAAGTGCCTGCAAGAGCATTTTATACTGTAAATTAGTCAGTAATTAACCTTAATGCACCCTGCTTAGGATCTCCGAAATAGCTGAGAGCATCCTTCAAAAGCAACTGTACATCACTGCATCACTGCTTAATTATAAATAAAATGACCAAAAGGAGCATCTAACACAAGGTGAGGGGTTGGGGGGTGCTAGTGGAGAGTGTGCAGGAGGAAGAGGGAGAAAGAGAGAGAATGAAATCATCAGCTGACAGAGATTCGTATCACAAAGATAAAAATAACACAGAAAAGAGGAGCGGCAAAGCTTTAAAAACCCCTCCAAACTGCTGAGAATAATCACCATTTCATGTTTGCTTATAATTATAATCTAATTATGAACCCAACCTTGCGACAATTTTTTAAAGCAGGCAGTTAGCATTAAAGTACTTTTTATGCAATTATCTGCCATTGAGCTCCCTCATTATGCAGCAATTGCTACACAAATTTTCTTCTTGTTTAAGCACCATTTTCGCCATTTGCAGATTTCAGTTGTAGCCTGATAAAGCAAACAGTCCTGTTTTACATTCCAGTTGCCAAGAAACCATTGTCAAAATATTTGATACAATAAATATTGACAGAGGAGCTCTTTTTATTGTTTCCTCTTGCAGGCAAATTGACAAATGGAGAGTTTTACATATTACAATGATCTTGCCCATAAGCTTCATAATCACCCAGCTGAAAAGAAAACCTATTTAATAAATCAGAAGTTCACCCTTTAGTGGGAAACTTCCTGGAGCAGAAGGTGTCCTGGTGAGGAATATTCCAGAATGAATGTGTGGAAAAGGACTTTTCCATTTCCTGTGGGTGCTGTGAGGGTAACACGGTGTAAGGGCTTTGCTGTGATTACAGACTGACTCTGCCACAACGTGATGGAGCAAATTCCTTCACTGGAGTTGGCTGAGAGAAAGGAGATGAGGTGGGATGTGGATTTTCCCCGTCAGGCTCTGATTGGGCATTGTGGGTATGGAAATAGCTCTGGACAGCTGTAGGAAAGGGCACCAGGCACAAATCCTGAGGAGAAGGAGCAAGGCCTGCCTTCCACAGAGAAAATCAGAACACACCAAGCCAGGAGAGATGGCAAAAAATCCATTTGCACTTTTCCACACTGATGGAAAAATTCCCACGTTGGTGCAGCCCCATCAGGTAATTGCAGAGCTCATTTGTATATTCCCTGTCACCCAATTCCACAGGAACTGGGAACGTTCTTTTGCAGTCAGCCTGAGAATCAAACCTCAGCATCTCTTTCTTATCTCACTTCTGTGCTGCAGCTCCCATTGTGGGATTTGAAGTGGGCTTTGGCCATTCCTCATTCAGAACAAATAATGTGAGTTTTTCACTGCAACCTGGGGTAATGAATCTGTTTCTGCAGGGGTTTTAGATGAATATCTTGTGTCATTAATAAAGCTGAAGGAACACACATGGATACAGTTACTTCTTGTCCAACACTGATAACAGTAAAATATAAAGTTTGTGAGGAATGTTGAATATTTATGTGGGAAATTAATAGAGAAATGATAGAATACAGCAAAACAAAAAATAAAAATGAACCTCACTGCCTTTACAGGAAAAAAAATGGAGTTTTATGAGATAATTCCTGGGATGGTGACTGATTGATAAGGTGATCTCTGGTGTTACTGAGGTAGCTCAAGACAGATAAAAATGAGGAAAATAAAAGGAGGTACAGATAAAAATGAAACTGTTTTCAGGCCCCTGAATCCCGATCCAAGGGTTCAGGTGTTGGGGTTTTATTGGGTTTTAGCATCACCCCCACCCAAAGGAGTGAGGTTCCCACCCTTCCCACCACCACACCCTGAACCAACATCAGTCAAAGCTGCAGAAGGTTTTTCTACATTTCCAATTTTACCAGTTTCAGATGTTGTGGCTGGGAAAAGCAAATGGCATCCTTTCCAAAGGGGTTTGTGCCTCCGAGGCTGAGAATTCCTGAGGCAGCTCAGCGCTAACGGGGAGCAGGAGGATCACATCGAGTGCTGGTGATGGTTGATGCTGACAGAGCTTCAGCAGTGAATTTCTTCAGCTCTCTAGCATTTTGTGAGAGCTCTGTCTTTCCCATGCAGGCTAACTAAAACAAAGTTAGGAGTTTATAAATATCCACACCTGCACTTGTTTTTCCCAGATTGTTACAGCTTCAACCAGAAAAACACTTGGGAATGAACCTGTTAGAGTTGGGACAATTCCCTGGATGGGTGGATGGCCAGAGGACCAATCACTTTATGCCATTTAACTCACTTTTTGTGAGGTAACATAGAAAAACCTTGGGAAAAAAGCCATTAAATGGGCCTTGCTGCTTTTCTACTGACCTGGACTGGTGTGGTTTTTCTACTCACCCACGTTACGCCAGCGACAGGCGATGGTCACTGAAACCCAGAAACCTCCTGGAGGAAGAGCTGGAGCCTCCCTGGCTGCAGTGGGTCGAGAGGCAGGGCCAGAAAGGTCTCTCAGTTTTTAACGATTCCTGGAATGATGCTTTGTTTTTATGGATGAAACCCTTGGAAGGCAGGAGCTGGCAGGAGCTGCAATAACTGCCATGGAGCAGCGCCAGCCCATCCCTTCAGGCAATCTGTCTCTGTATGGGAACAAGAGGTAAGATTAAATATAGTTAATATGAGAGTAGAAGGGTTTTTTTTTTTCCCCAGAATTTGTTAAAAATACTTCGATTTTCTCACCATTTTAATGAGAAAGTAACCTTTTGTGGTAAATTTATTCGGAGTTTTTTTTCCAAAAGTTGATTTTAACCTGGCACAATCACAGAGAATTAAAACTGCTTTAAGAAAGTTTTTTATCTTTGAAAGTAGCAGCCATTTGGAGCATCTTTGGATGCTTTCAAACCAAAGGGATTGAACTGTTTTCCTGTATTAATTACACTCTTCTGGCTGAAAAGGTGGAACAGTAATTAATTTATTCACTCCAAACCATGAAAGTCCGAATTACACAGAGCTTTTGATGCATTCCTGTTCAAAGTTCTGCAAACTTTGAAATCATTAACGTGCCCAATATGAATCAATTCAGACCCTGCCAGAAGAGCAGAAAAATGTTGATCTTACGAACCATTGGAGCCATCTGGAGCCATCAATTGCCACGGAAGGAAATTCATTCCCAGACAAAACGTTGGATTCAGCTTTCCCCCAGCCTGCCAAGCTGAGCGAGCTCCTTCCAGCAGAACCACTTCTGTTTTCTCTGATGTGTTATCAAGCAGCAGCTCTCTGAATGAGGCTCAGATCACACAGAGACCTTGTCAGAAATAAATGGAGCTTCAAACTCAGCTTTTCTCAAGCAGCCCTGGACTTGGCACTGCTGCTGCTGCTGCCCTGTCCCCTGCAAGTCAAATTCTCATCTCTCAGAGCTGCTCTTCTGCAAGGTCAGCCCAGAGCTGGGCACCTGAAAGGGCTTTAATAAGCATCAGTGGGTTTGGAGAGAAAAATACAGCCTTAATAAGCTCTGAGGGTTCTTTTTCACTCAAAAGACAAGCTTGGCTTCGGGATGTTTTATGTAAAGACAAGAAATGGTTTTTATGGACAAACAGAGCCCTGCCAGGGCTGCTGCTGGGATTCCCTGTCCCCAGGAACATGGGATGGAGCCCCTTGGATACCCTCCCTGTTTGGGACGTGCTTTATTGCTGGGTTGCACCGTGGATTTTCCTGACAGAGGTTCTCACACCCCTGGGAGCACCAGACTGAGCATTTTATGATCCACCAGAACTCAACTCTGCTTCTGTTCCACTGGGCTGCTAAAGGCAGAGAGAACAAGGCCCTGCTGGGGTGGAGAGCCAGCATTTCTTGTCTGATACCATTTGTTCCTGTAGCATTTACAGGAGATATTTGAAAAGGACAAATGTTTTTAAAGCCACAGCCAGGAGTTTATTGCTGCCTCATAACTGATTTAGTGCCTCAAATCAAAGGTTTTACCCTCCTCCTGTACAAAAAAAGCCACGCAGAGCACAGAGATGGATCATCTGTCATCTCTATAAAAATGTCACCCACTATTAGTTCCTTCTATTAAAATGCATCTTTATTACCTGCTGTAATTATAAGGAATTTAGGCTGGTTCATATATTTTCCAGGGTAAGGGAATTAAGAGTTTGCAGCAGCAGATGGGCCCTGCTCAGGGCTGAGCCTGCCTTTATCAGCTAAGCCCAGCCAGGGATGCCAAACACAGGGCACGATTTTAGAGGGATCCTTCTGCTTTTGTTATTGGTGGCCTGAATGAGCACAGCAGATCCCAGAGGATGGGAGGCAGGGAGAGCTTTCCTGGCTCAGAGAGGGACCAGCCCAGCCCAAGGAGCCCTCACAGCTCAGCTGAGATGGGAGATGCAGAGAAAAGAGAACTTCTTTTGGATTTAGGGACAGGACACGAGGCACTGGGACACAGGAGTGAAGATCCTGGGGCTCCTCTGAGTGACCTTTGCATCACTCCTGTGGTTTCACAATGAGTAAAACCTCCCTGGCTTGAGTCTTGAATGTTTAGGAAGAAATTCTGGCCTCCCAGAAGCCAAGAGCTGATCCAAATTGCAACTACCAGCTCTTGATATCAACCCTCCCTTGTTTCCAAGTCCTTCCATGTGCATTTTCTCAACCCCAGAGCTGGCAAAGCCAGCTGAGACTGGCAGAGATTTGTTTTGATGCTCCAGTGCCCAGACCGTATCCCCAGGCAGGGCAGTTCCAGAGAGGAATCTGGTCCAGCTCTGACAATTTAGTAGATCCTTAATTACTTAAAGGATCATTCAGTGATTGACTCAGTCCCTCTGAAATCAGGGCTCTGCATTCCAATATTTCCCCCACTGGAGTCAGGCTGGGCTGTGACAGATCCTTCCACTTTGCATTTCCAACTCGCAGCACTCAGTTTAACAGAGAGAGGCAGAAGTTCTGTTCAAGTGAATCTGCTCCAACCCCAATTTCCTTTCTCACTTTTCCAGCTCCAGAGAGGGAAAAAAAAAAAAAGAAAATTTGCTAATCAACAGGAAATGCATTAATTTGTCATCTTTGTGAGTAAACAGCCGAGTGCTGCCTCACCCTTGTTTCCTACAGCTCCTGTGGGTGATGCTGCTCTGCTTCCAAGAGGATTCCTCCACCTCACCCCAGGTGCTCCAGGCTCCACCACCTCCACTGGTGAGGTTCCCTCCCTGCACTGTGGTGTTGACCCCAGGGGAGGAATGGATGTGGAACCCTGGGTTCCCTCTCCTCATCCCAGGAGGGAGCAGGAGCCCAGTGGGGCACCAACAACTGCATCCACTTGTAGGAATTAATGAAAGAATTGGATTTACATGAAGCTACACAAAACCCCTGCGGATTTCAGCCTTCCCAGTGTTGGCACAGAAAGCAGAGCCTGCCCTGATCATGTGGCAGGGAAACTTGGAGAGAAATTACTGCCTGGCCTCTTGGAGGAGCAGGGAATGAGATGGAGAAATACGAGGCAGCTCACAAGATATATTTTACAAGAGCCAAACAAAATTCTGACCTCAGAGGATTTGGGATGTGCTCTAAATCTGGAATAGGGGGGCTGTGGTTTTTTTTTCCTGTCATGAGAAGAAGCTTCTCAAATCCAGCCTGAACAGGTGAAAAAGAGGAAAACAGGCAGGCTGCCGAGCACGAGAACTAATGAATTCTGATTCTGTGGATTGTGCTGCCTGGTGAATTAATTCTGCCTGAATTCTGCCAAGGTTTCCTGTCACCTGTCTCTGCCAGCTTCTGTGGGTGCTCTCCAGCTCCTGAGTTAGCTCTGTGGATGGACAGTGATTCCCTGCAATGTTTTCCAGCCCAGACAAACCCCTGCAGCCTGGTGTTGCCTGTCCAAACCCCCTGTGAACAGCAGCTTCTGAATGCTCAGGACTGAAATCCACCATCCTCCCCTTCCCTCCATCCCTGCTGGCCCCATGCTTGGAGGATCTCCAGGATTCCCTGGCCTCAGGAGTGTCTCCTGACCGATGCCTGCTGTGTTTAGACTTCCAAAGCTGTTTTCTCCCAGCTCACAAATTCCCTCAGGTGGATTTTTCACACCCCTGGTGCAGCTTTCTCAGCATTTTGAATCTCCAGGTGTTTGTGGTGCTGCTGGCTGCTGCAGAATCTCGGGTGTCTGTAGCTTTCCTCACTTGCTTGTTTGGGAAATTTGGAATCAAACAATGGGAGTTTTTAGAAGGGACCAGAGGAGGACAGATCCATGTGCATAAACCTCCCACCCACCCTGGAAACACGAGGGATTCCTTAGGGAACCAGGCTGAAGCTGAGAGAAAATATCCCCAAGGCAGCTCGCAGGCTTTGTGTATCTGCAGGAGCCTGTGCTGCCTGGAATATCAAACAGGAGCCTACCTGGGAAGCCAGAGAATTCCTTGGAGAGTTAAAGGTATAACAGACTGAAGGAATTTGGAGAAGTTACCTGATTCAATACAACATTCAAGCATTTCTGGCAGAATGAGCTGTTCCCTTTGTGCTGTAAAAGCTGTCGGAGGGCTGAACAATCCTTTAGCAAATGTCAGCAGCAAAACCCACACACCCCAGTTTTTATCTCACTGCCCTGTGCTGATCTTGCTTAGACACCGGGTTTTCATTGTGCACACAGGGTTTTTTGTGCATGGAGAATGGGCTGATTTGGCATTCCAGGTGCAGAAATTCCTTCTGCATCCTCAGACAGAGCCTGGAGCTTGGCCAGCACTTGAGGAGACCCTGCTGAGAGCAGCTACAGCAGAGCTCCTGGGGCTGCAGAGCTGCTCCCCCCAGCCCCTGCAGATGGCTGGGGCTCATCTCCTGCCCTGGTCAGCTCTGGGCACTGCTGGGGCTCATCTCCTGCCCTGGTCAGCTCTGGGCACTGCTGGGGCTCATCTCCTGCCCTGGTCAGCTCTGGGCACTTGGTGATTCCCTTCAAACCCCCCCTCTGCCATAAATCCCCACCAATTCCATCCCCTCTGCCCCCCCAGCCCTGCCAGCCTGGCTGAACTCCTGTGCTGTGACTGCTCAGGTGCCTGTCCCATTCCCTCCTGGCCCTTCCCACATGGCAGCAGTGCCATGGGAGCTGCCCCAGCCTCCCAAATGATGGGTTACAGCCACCAGGAATGCCCCAGGGGATGGTCCCGAGCTTTCAGCAGCACCCAGCAGTGGTGACTCCTCTGAGCCCTTTTGTGCACGCCAAATATTGGATGGAATTCCAGCTCTGGTCTCCTGAAAGGGAATGGGTTTGTTATCTGTTACCTTCCCAGTGCTTCCCAGCCTGGGGCACCTTTGCAGATGGCAGCAAGGATACAAAGAGCTCTTTTCCCAGCAGCCTGAGGAGCTCTGGATCCCGGACACCACGGATTTGCACTTTGTGTGGGAGCCCTGCAAGGGAAGAACTGCCAACTCATCGTTATAAAGAGATATGCAAATCCCTCTTTTGTTTTCAGAGGAACCATTTAATTGTCTGTTTTTCATCCTCAGATTTTCCCCAGCAGTTCCATTAGCTGACGTGACAAAACGCCAGCTCGTTTCATATCTAAATATAGGACCAATTGGAAATTATATATCTTTACTTTGGGAACACATTCATCTGTTATTAGTCTGTGAATTATGTCCAAAAGACAAGTTTCAGAAGCTCTTGTTTGGGAATTTCCACAGTGAGGCAGAGCTTTGATCCCTTTTCTCATGAATTCTTGGATTTATTGCCTAAAATTTCCACTTTATTGAGCTGTCAGGTTTTCCCTGGTGGCCTCCTAGAGAGTGAAATGCTAAATTTGATTTAAAGGTCAGAGGAGACGTGTGGCACCCACGATCTGCCTCTGGATTGTTTTTGTAACACTAAACAGAGTTTACAAGGAGAGCGAATTGGAGCTGGTCAGCATAAGCCATTCCAATCCCTGTGCCTTGGAACAGCTTTTCCTAGGACTCCACTGGAAGATAAAGGAAATGGGCACTTCAGTGTGGTAATCTGGGATCTATGAAACCCCAAGCAGAGTCCTGGGACTGTAATTGTAGCAGCTGAAAGAGGGAAAAGCATCAGGAAAATGCTTCTGGCTCAATGTTAGTGCAGCAGTCACGATTACAGCAACCCCTAATTTGGGGAGACATTTTAATCTGAATTTCATAGAGGTCTAAATAAACCCTCACCAATAGTCTCTGACCATTCTCCCAGCAGACCTTGTTATTCTTTCTGCATCTCCACGTCTTTTAATTCACCACCCAAATAAGGCCCCAGAAGAGACCACTTCCTTTTAAAATAATTGTACAACTGCAGCCCAATGTATTATCATTTTAATTAAATATATGAAGTATAACAAAGGCCAAGATATCAATTTCCAGGGGACTGAAGCCTAATTTAATTCCCACACTGAATGTATAAAACTTGTGACATAGAAACACTCCTAATATCCCCATTTGCCTCTTAGCACAGTCCTTCATCAGGGGCATTCCATTAGTCACAGAGATAAAAGAAAACAATTACAAACTAGCTGGGAAGTCTAGAGGAGACATGGCTGGGGAAGAAAATTAGGTATTATCCTAAGTGGAAATTTCTGTCTCAGGAAAGGAAAAAAAGGAGCCAGGCAATTTCCCTCTGCCTCGTTAAAGGAAATAGAAGTTCACTCACAATCCCCATCCAATTCCCTGGAAGTGCCAGCCTGCTTCCTGATTTCTGTGCTTGGAAACGGAGAGAGGAGCAGCTCTGCCCTTAAATAGCTGGGAAAAGTCTGGACCTTCAAGGAGTCACTCCAGGAGCTCATTCCCGTCTGTGTGGAAAAAGAATTCAAATAACCCCAGCAAGAGTGAAACCCATGAAAATACTGATGTTCAGCTGAGAAGGAAGATGGGGATCCAACTTCCCCCAAACTGCTGATTCCACCTGGTGGAAGAGACCCAGGAAACACCTGGGCTGGCTGGGAACTGGGAGCAGCTTCCTTGGATTCAGCAGGATGGGGCAGGAATTCACTGGGGCTGCTCCAGTCCCCTGTCCCCACAGCTTTCCATAAAAACGCCCCTCCCTCGATGGTTTTGGTCTTTTATATCAAGGGTGGCTGTAGATTTAAAACAGAGTTTGAAGGGAGGAAGTGTCCATGGTTTCCAGACCAGAGCTTTGTCTCTGAGGTTTCACATGAAACCCTCAAGCTGAAAGCAAACCTGAGCCTTTGATCCGAAAAAGATCCGAGCATTGTTCTGGTTCGGGTCTGTCCAAGAAATGTGACACTTCAGAGACAAATCAGGTAAAAAATATCAATTCCTTACACCAAACAGATTCTGGAGGGTTTTATTCCCTCACTGTTTTCTGAAGGCTGTCTGGCAGATTAACACAAGAAGTAAAATATCTGAAGGATTTCGGAAATTCTGCATTGTCTGGAAATGCAGCTTTTCCGTGGAGCCTCCCAGGTTTGTCCCAGGAGCAGGGACAGGGGGAAGAGCCAGGAGAAGTGTGGAAATCTTGGACACCACTGAATTGGGGGGGTCTGAACTTTGAAGAGAAAAGTCCATCTGGAAACAATCGCAGATCTAAGAGAAAGACAAAAATACAAATAAATCCTTGAGATTGGGCACCTGGGGTTCATTGAGGCAGCAAATTCTGTGTTCTTTATCGAGAGGGACTACAAGCAATTAAAAGATACTGAGCACCCTCAATTTCTATTGAGCAGAGTTCTGCATCTTTGAGGAATATAAATGATGAATTACCTGATTCAATAGCTTTAAACAAAAGAGTCTGGATGAAAAATGTTTAGAAGGACACATTTAATAAGATAGCACAGAGAAGCTGGCAAGGCTTTCTCCCTACAAATATTTTCAGTTGCAATCATAGAAGCAGATCCGTGGATTTACAAACTGCCATTATTTTGATGTATCGCTGCACTTCAGCCTTTAAAATAAAATGAAATGTGTTGGGTTTGGCCTGAGATGAAATACTGAATTTCCAGGACTGAAATGTTTCAATTATTCCCACGGAAAGATCAGGGAAGTAGTAAGGAGATAAACATTGTTGTTCACGTGCTGACAGAGTGCCAGCCGTCAGAAACATGTGCTGCTATCCCAGAATAATCCCATTAACACGAGCAGGAGTGCAGACTCATTAACACCTTCTGCTGCTCGGAGTTATCAGGCTCTGATTTCAGCTTCACCTCCACGCAATTAAATGTGTGGCCACGTTTGGCATCGTTCAGGTGATTTTTCCTCTTGGAAAAGAAAGGAAAATAAAAGATACAGTGCTCATCACCCAGGAACTGAGCAACCTCGGTTATCTCTGGGATTGATCTCCTTGGAGAGCAGGGGAACGTGCACTGTGCCCACTGCAAAGCTCATGGAGAGCGTTTTTACTGCACCAAAGTTAGTTCTGACAAATTGGAGAGTGTTTATTTCATCTGGATTTATCAAAATAACAACAGAATGGCAGAGACTTCCTGGAGGCAATTTTTAAAGCAGAGATCTGGGAGTTGAAGCTGTTGTTGAAGAGAAGGGAAATCACACACCTGTGGCTGAGCATTTCTGTGTTTGCACAGCTTTTTTGGGGGGTTTGCCCTGGAATTCTGGGCTGGGGCCAGCTCTGCACAGGAGTGAGAGCACGGGAAGCAGCAGTGCTGGATAACCCTGGGATCCCACTGCAGGCACCCACCTCAGAAACTCCCCAGGGAACGCCTGAAGAGCTGAGATTGAACTCAAGAGTTAAGATTTAACACATTGGGCTCTTTCTAAAACAACTGAGGTCTCCGTGGTTCTTTGGGCTCTCATTAAGTCAGTGAGAAGGGGCCCTTCCCTGGGGCAGGGCACAGAGATTTCAGGGGTCATTGCTGCTCAGTTCAATCCAAAGGAAAGGAAGGTCTGTCTAGGTGGCAGATATTTACAGGAGAAGACAATCTTTTCAGAACTTTTGGAGGCTGATGTTGTCACAGCATGAAGGTCTCAAGTGAGATTGTGAGGCAGCTGCAGTAAGCAAACTCCCACCATCAGCAATGCAAACTTGTAGAGAAACCATTTACCTGTCCATGTCTATTTATTTATTATTGATTATCATTAATTGTTTGGACTCTGACTGGTGCAATATCTGGCTGATGAGCTTTCATTTCTCATGGCAGGCATTATCTTATTCATCCAGACACTGCAAACACTCTCAGGTATCATAACTCAGCTGCCACGCAGGTTATTTACTTATCCAGCACTCACCTCCAAAGAAAAATACCTCAGACAGGAGAACCCTGCCAACCAAGGCAGTAATTCCCACTTGTGTGGGAACTTTATTTATAGTTTGCAGAGATGGAACTCAACCCCCAAACCTGGGCAGCTGGGAGTTCAGAGCCCTTTGCAAACAGCAAATGCCTGAACTCCCACCCATGTTTTGGGAGGTGCCATGAGCAGACTCTGATTTTCCTGAGAGCCTGAGCATTGATGCTCCCCTACATCACACAGAGCAAACTCTCTTTTGTGGCAGGACCTCAGCAAATAGAAGAAACAGCAGAGAAACGGGAGGTTGAGTCACTCAGTTTGCTAATGAGACCTCTTGGAACCAGGCAGCGGCTTCAGAACCCAAATTAAAACCCTCCCGCACCCAGTGTCTGCTCCAAACTCAGCCAGACCTTTCCTGGGGGGCACCTGAGGCAGGGAGGGGGGTGTTCAGCCAGGGGAGCTCGGCCCCTGTCCCCCAGCACTTCGTTTCAGCTCCAAACATCCCTTTTCCCTGATGCTGTGCCTGCAGCTCAGCGAGTGACTGCTCAGGATGTGGCAGTGACAGCCTCAGTCTCTTGTTGGTTATGGGTCCCAGCTTTGTGAAGGGTTTTTTTTTCTCACAGCAAAGTCGTGCAGGTGGCAATACTTATAAATAATTCTTTTTGGAAGCTTTTGTTCTGCTGGGCACGGACAGCTGCCAGAGCCCCCAGCCCTGGGAGTGCCTGAGGGGCTGTGCCAGCCCTGCCTCTGCTCCCTGGCAGGGGCTCATTAAGTGAAAATCACATTTTTTTGGGGTGTTGTTGATGCCCATGGGGAGGAATCTCCTGCATTTCACTGAACTGGGCTGCTTTGCTTCTTTTCTGCTTTCCTGGTGTCTCTTGCACTCTCAGACCAAGGAGCCAGACTTGAACCCAGCTCTGGTGCCCCAACCTTGGCTCCCACTGTGAAATTCTGCCTTGTAAGGCAGAGCAGGGAGATAGGATTCATTTTTATCCATCAACATTGTCTATAGGCAGCAGCATATATGTTTTTTTAACACACTGCCTTGATTCTGGAGTTCTCCTTGACATGTTTTGTGCTGTTTATGAAGAGGGGAGGTGGGGATCCTTGGCAGAAATGTAAATTGCTTTTATATTTCTGTAACAACTCTTCAGCTGGAATTTATGTGAGAAAGCAGAGGGGAGGATTTATGAAGGACACTCCTGACAGGTCTCCTCTGCAAGAAAGTGAAGAGGGGAAATCAATAAACAGCATTAAACTGAAGAAACAACAACAAAAAAAATCTTGAAAATGTCTCAAAATTCCTCGATCCGTCTCTGAACGAGTTCCAGCAATGCCCCAACAGCTCCCAGTGCTCTGCCCGGGCACTAATGGGTGATGTGGAGACAGACAGCAGACCAGTGTGAAGAGCAGAAGGAACTGAAGAGATAAAGTTTATCTCACTCCAACTTCCTACAGTTTCTCAGCTGCTCCAGCAGAGTCCCAGAGGTTTTTCTGGTGGAAATACCCGAAATGCCCGTGGGGCAGTGCCACCCCTGGGGCAAACCCAGCCTGAGAAATGCTGTGTGGGGCTTGGTTTGGTCCAAAGAAAGGGAAAATCCCCAAGGTTGACCTGGAGAAGAAGTTTATTCCTAAAACATCACTCCCCAAGGTGCAAAGGCAAATTATCTCTGAGTCCTTGATGTTGTTGATGGGTGACTTTGGCTTGAGAGCAGAGGGAGGTTATTCTGTATTCTGGGCTCAGTTTCCCCATGGTTTTGCCAGCCCAGAGCTCTGATCAGTTCTCTGTTTCCTTGCTGGGGTAACCTCAGCCCCAGAGCTGCTCCCAGAAGTGGAGCTCCGGAGCCAGGGAATGGTTTTTTGGGAGAGGGAAATGTGTGCTCTGTGCTGAGCCTGCAGAGCAGCAGCTGCACCTTTAATTAAAACTCGGGTCCTGTGTATCTCTGTGTGTTTGAGTGTTTCTTTGCTTTTAATGAAATTTTTAGATAAAGGGAGCATTTCTAATTATCCTCCTGCCTCCTGGTGCTCTCCTTGCCCATTCATTTTTGCTATCATGCCTTTTTCCAATTTGTGTGAGCACATTGGGCCGTATCAGAGTTTGGGGATGTATTAAAGGTGATGGCAGCAAAACACAGCTCTGTTTCTTGATCCAGCCAATGAAAGCCTCTTTGCTCATCCTTCCTCATCCCTCTCCACTCCACGTGGGCTGTAATTAGGGTGACACATATGGATCTTAACCACATTTGACAAAGAGAAATGAAAGGAGTCTCCACGCTCCCCAGGAAGATGCCTCAGCACCGAGGAAACATCAGCATCATCCTGTGCATCTGCAGGTTAAAATTAGGGATTTTTCACTCAGGGAATGGGACTGGAGCAGCAATTCCTGAAAAGCTGCCCTTCCAGAGGGTTTCCTCACATGGAGCAGGATGAATTTTGGCAGTGCTGAACTCGCACTCCAGTCCAGCAGAAGTCAGAGAAGGATTTTTGGCTGCTTTAGATCCTTGAATGTGCACTTTTCTAAACTGCTGGCAGTGAATTTTCCTGCCATTGCCTTCCTCTCTTCTCCTTGCTGAGCATTGTAGAGCCTCCTTTAGTTTTCCTTTTGCAGACTAAGGATAAATTTCCCTTAATTTGTAGAAAGCAGAACTATTTTAATGTATATATAAAATATAATAACAACATAATGCTGCCCTTGAAAAGCAGAAAAATCTGGTTTAAATTTGTTGCTGAGGAATTGGTCAGGAAAAGAGATAATTTGGATAAAAGAGGTTTACTTTTGAGATCCCAATCCTGTGAATTTTGCCTTCTGAACTCCTTTTCTGTCAAGACTCAGCAACTGCTTGCTCCAGCTTTAATTTCCATGCAGAACAGGTGCTGAGCACCAAAGTGTGTTTACACCAATCATCCCAGGAATGTAAACACAACACAAGCAGTGCAGTTATGAACCAGGAGTTGATTGGGAAGTGCCAGTGAAGATTTGTGATAATGAAGGGATGAATGGAGCTTGCCTGGAAATGTGCCAGCTCCTTGCAGTTAATTTTGCTGTCTGGGCAGCAGGAAAAACCTGCAGGACGCAGGGGTAGGAATTTACTACCCTGGTTTGTCTGTGGTTGCAACTACAGAGCTCTCTCTAGTAAAGCATTTGTAATATCTGATGGCTCTGGAATGACAAAGCCCAGCAGACCTTGAAGCCCTGGCAGCTCCTGATGTTCAGTGTAGGAGTTCCAATCAGAGATTGTTGTTTCTAACCCTTGAACCCCTTGGGTTTCAGCTCCTGGCCATGCCCAGAGTGGCTTTTTGGTGGCACTGATAAAGCACCACCTCCATCCCCAAAGAGGAGGGAGTGTTGATAAGAGGGAGTCCTGGACTGATCTGCCACCAAAATCATCCTCTTGTGGTGGAGTGAAATGAAGATTAAAAATTAACTCTCAGTCAGTGGGAAAGCCCCTCTGGCTGAGGTTTGAGGTGTTCCCTCGCTGCAAGGGGGGACCTGGGTGACACTGCCCGCTGCAAGTGCCCAATTCTCACAGGAATTCAGGTTCTCAGAGCAAAAATTGGAGCTACAACGGTGCCACAGCCCAGGATAATGCCTTGGGAAGGAGGTCTGGCTCTCAGCCCCTGCCCCATGAAACAGGGGGACAAAAGCTGCTCTTCCCACTGAGCCCCCCTGCCCAGAGGAGCAGATTTTGTGTGGGGCATTCATCAGTTCTGCTGCAGAGAGAGGTGAGCTGAGAGGGGACAGTGGCAGCTGCAGAGGGACCCTGAACTCACCCAACAAGGGAGTGACCTGCCTAGACAGCAAAGCCCCCGTGCTGATCACAGCTCCCAGCCCACATGAAGAACACCAAAAACCCCAAAGGAAACCTCCAGAAAAAGCCCAGCGTCAGTGAAACAACTTCCTTGTGCTCCTTAAACTCCACAAAATGCCCATTTTTATCTACTGGCTGAAGTATTTAACTATTCCCCAATGCAGGCTGATGATTAATCAATGCCCAGCCAATCAATCTATTGAATTCAGGAGGAACCAGCACCTCACGTGCTTTGTGAGGGCTGCTGAAGGAGAAGGATTGCAAAATAACCTCAAGTCTGAATGGGTCTGATATTCCTCTCTATTACAGACAATTACAAAGGAAGTCTGCAGGTAAGATGATTAAAATGCAGAGTTTTTCTGGTTATATGATTAGGAGCATGAAGAAAAAGCAGGAGGTGAGAGTGTGAAGGTAAAGTAATAACAGGAAACCAAATGATTCATTTAATTAAAGGGCTGATTAAACTTGAAGACTCGTTATATCTCACATTTTTCATTAGCAAACATTTCTATTTAGGGGATTCTTTTCATTTTAATTGTTGAAGCTCTTCCCCATACAATGGGTGATTTAGGGACACTGCTTCTTTTGAAATCTTCACTGAATAAAAAAACTCAGGGTTTATAGAGGCAAAACTCCTTTTTTCTTGATGAATTCTCACTTCAGCTGCAGTTTTTTCAATCCCAAATGATTTTATGAGAGAAGACTTTGGTGTCACAAAGTGTTAGGAATGCAATTAAGATTTTTTTACTGTGTGATATTACTCAGATGTAAAGGATCTTAGAACCTCCAGGCTGAGATGATAAATCCCCTTCCCCTTGATACATCCAGGTTCTCTGGCATTGTAAACACTGGGAACAGTTTTGTTATTGAGATGTCTCCTAGAGGGCCAGTTAATAACTGTTATTAGAACAATATTAAAAATTAATGAGGTGGCATTTAGCTGGTGCCAAGTAATTAAGCAGAATGTAATTAAGTGCTAAATATATCCAAAACTTTGAGGTTTGGGCTTTTAATGTGGGACTTGTGACAGAGAGCAAGAGGGAGGAAGAAAGAGTCAAAGTCAAGCAATTTTTTCTACTTCTGTCTTTTAATTTTCAGCCATTCACCCACTGAAATGGGCTCATTTCAGATTTCACCGTGCAGCCGACAAGGAAGGAAATTAAATCTTCTCTAAAATGTGCTGAAACTGCCCCAAAACCTTGGAGACCTCCTTCACTCCAAGTTTTAGTCAATTAAGACTGTGAAGAACACGGCTGAAGCTGTGTGTGCACAACCATCACACACCCACACCAATTAATCGCTGGGTGAAAAATGAACTTTTCCTCAGGGGCAACTCTGCCTGCAAAATTTAAAGCATCAAGGTCCACAATCTTCCCCAAAATCTCTGGTCTGTAAAATTCTGCAGGAAAATCTGCATAACACTGAAGCTCTTTATCTTTCAGTTTCCTGAGGGATGCAGCCCAAAGGCAAATTCTTGGTCCCCAGAGGTCAAAACAGAGGGAGAGAAAATCTGGTCCCTGGGATGGTTTAATTCCAGATCCCTGCCTGGTGTTTTCTGGGCAGAAGCTGGGAATTTGAAATGTTTGAAATGTTCATTCTCTCCCTGCTCTTGGCCCAATAAGTGACAGATCTGGTTTACCCCTCCCAGTCAAGCAGCACTGTTTAATGCATGCAGCAATCAAGTGAAAACGTGACTTATTACAGCCACAGAAGAATTCTGATTTCAAGGAGGATTAATCCTGCTCAGAATCCTGCCTCAAAATCCTGATATTTGTGAAAAATGCCTATGAATCACTGCTGGTTATGAATGCATCAGTAAAGATTAATCAGTAAGTGAAAATCCACAGTGCAAAAATACACCTGTAGCACAAAATATATGTCATCTTTTAAAAGTGATAAAAATCACACAATTTTATTGATAAAACCACTTAAACTCTCTCTCTGTGCTTCTCATAGGAGCTTTAAACTCAAACAACTCGGATAAAATATGAAAGCTCCCATTGATTTATTGATAATAGCAAATAAATAAATTTAGGGGAGAAAAATATACTTGGAGACATTATTGGCACTGAGGGAGCAACAGTATCTTCAGTTTCCACAGATCTGCACAGAATTCTGGTGAAAATCTCACTGCATGTTCCCATTCCAGTGGGGAATATCAATAAGCAACATTTTTCATTTTCCCTCGCTCTCTTTGGTTTACAGGGAAAAACTCATCATATTTAGCTAAAAGGTGAATATTAAATGGATTTTTTTTCCTGGAGTGAAGCAGAAAGGATGTTTATGGAAACATCAGCTGGGGCTGAAGCTGTGCAAGGTTTTCCTTTGCTTATTCCAGTGTTAACAGGGAGACAGGAATAGCTTGAACTGCTCGATTTCTTAGGAGTGTTTCTGGCAGGGTATTTGCCTTGCTGACAAAAAACCCAATCCACTACCCTGGACTTTTATTGTCCTTTTTCCTCTGTTACTTTGTTTATTGCTGGAGCATTTAAAAATATTCTTTATTGCTGATTCTGTGCTCCATTTAGGGCTTAAAGTAAATATTATGCTCCACACTGCTCCTAAAATAAAGCTTGCATTGTAGAACGTACTGGCAGCAGACTGGGTCTTATCTTTCATATTTCACAAATGTTATGAAGTCTCACTTAGAAAATCATGGTCTCACAGCCTAAAGCTTGTTATTTAAACCCAAAATGTTTGGGTAAATCAAGCCCACTACATGGCAATAAAAATTTATCTCCATTCCTCCCAAATTCCCTCCACTTGCCGTGTTCTCCAAGCGCTGAATGACGACATCTCTCCTGAAATGCCCCCCAGCTCTGCCAGACAGGAGGAAAACGCCCCCAAACCCACTCCCCCTGTCCACTTCCACAGCCTGGAAATACAAACCACCGTGGAGATTTACAAGGGAGGAGATGAGAGGAAAAAGGCCCCCTCTGACCCTTTGTTGCAGCTGAAGGTTTGTTTACGAAAATGCGATTTGTGTCTGGGGTGACGTCTGATCCATGGGGTGACTGCCCAGCCCTGGCAAGCCCGGCTGCACGCTTTGCCGTCACCCATTTGAACACAACTTTCATTCTCCTGGTAGAGAAACTTGGGTTGGGATGGAATTTCACTGGATTTCAGCCCTGGGATAAAAGGATTCATCCAGCTGTGGGAAAGCCAGGAGCTCCAGAGCTTGGAGGGAAACGCCAAGCTGTCGGTAGCAGTTCCTCTGGTGTTGGGGGAGACCCTGCTTCCCCTCTGCCTTGGGAAGGAGCTGAGCTCCACAGGTGCCCCCAAACCCCCTCTTCTGTGCCCTGCATGGGATAATAAACAGCATTTCTGGCTTACAGAATCCCTTGCAGTGCTGAGCTGAAGCAGAGCAATCACAGCATAATGTCACTGTTGTGACGTGGACGTGTAGGAAAACCACACCGAGTCCAGGGTCAGTAGAAATGGTGGCAAAGCCCATTTAATGGCTTTTTCCCGAGGTTTTTATATGTTAGTTCACAAAAAGGGGAGTTAAATGGCATAAAGTGATTGGTCCGCCAGCCATCCCCCCCTCGAGGGGGTTGGCCCAACTCTGAGATGTCCATTCCCAAGTGTTTTTCCGGTTGAAGCCATAACAATCTGGAAAAAACAAGTCACAGGTGTGGATATTTGATAAACTAAATTTGTTTTGGTTGGCTTGCGTAACAGAAAGACAGAGTTCTCACAAAATGCTAGAGATCTGAAGAAATTCACTGCTGAAGCCCTTTCAGCATCTACAGCATAAAACCCTCAGACAGGAACTTGCAGTGGGGTATCCTTGGATGCTGAGGCTGGACAGCAGCTCAGATAAACGTGTCACCATCATTCACCAGCTCAGATAAACATGTCACCATATTCACCAGCTCAGGTAAATGTGTGACCATCACTCCAAGCTCTGCTCCCGTTCTTCCCTTCCTGATCAACACCTAAAGCAATTGGCAGGAAAAATCAAACAGGAAATTAGGGAACTATGAAAGGTAAAATTGCCCTAGGATGCCACTCTCAAAGTCTATAAGAGACTGATTTCATTACAAGTTATTTCCCCAGGTTGGAGCTTTTCTCAGTTGCTGGTGATGGACGCGGCAAATTTTATTTCCACGTTTAACAGATTTTTATCTGTGAAATGTTTCTGTATCAAAATGAACCTGGAGATGTTTCTTACAAGGTTTACCTGGCAATAAACTTGTGGAGACTTCTCCCAAGCTGGCCCTGAGCCTGTCATTCCAACTTTAGCAGCAGATTCTTGGGAACAGATAAAAACGCTGGGCCCTGGTGACACATTTACAGTGCAGTAATTTCACTTTCTCCATAACCTTGAAGAATCCAGAACTACTCCCACACTGGAATGCATGAGTTTTGTTTCCTATATTAAGCCTATGGAGCTCCAAGTGGGAATAATTAAACACATAATTAATATTTGGGAGCCCAGTGAAGCTCCTACGAGAAAATCCAGCTCTGCTCATACACAGCCCTGACCTGACAAAATTGTCCTTAATGCATAAAAATCTGTACAACAAAATCTGGCAATTCCTGAGCCAATCTATAAAGGTACCCCAAATACCATTAAAACCCCAAAACAACACCAGCCAGCCCCTGTTTTCCACTCCTGACAGAAGATCTTGCCTGTGCTGAAACCACCTCTCAACAAAACCTTCCAGGACTGCAAATGAACATGAAGTTAAAAAATGTTTGGACCAGCTCCAAGATGTTTTTTTAATCACTTGGGTCTGGAGATTTCCACAGAGCTGGGAGAGCAGAGGGAACTTTACACACATCCATGGCATCCAGACT
Source organism: Rhipidura dahli (assembly GCA_013399225.1). Classification (NCBI taxonomy): domain Eukaryota; kingdom Metazoa; phylum Chordata; class Aves; order Passeriformes; family Rhipiduridae; genus Rhipidura; species Rhipidura dahli. The sequence continues at coordinate 156,733 of VXAC01005037.1, read as the reverse complement.
TTTCAAAATGCAAGCAAGCTCCCACATTTCCAGCTGTTGTTATAATTAATTTCCATCTGTCATTGTAAAATGCCAATTTTAACCCCCCAAATTTATAACTCCTTTTGTCTGACCTCTCCTTAGCAGCCCATGCACCAAGCAGAACACTGCAAATCTTCACCTTTGAAAGCTGCACTGCTCATTTTGGGATATAAGAGCAAAAACCTGCCTTTGTTGTCTATGGCAACATAACACAGCATGGGGGAAACAGTGTTTTAAATCAGAAATCCTACAGTTTTCATTGCTAATACAAGCCTTAAAACTTGATTTAGGTAGCACATGTGTTGCTGCAGCAGGTTTGCTCTCAGGTACAAAGGGCTTTTCAGCTTTAACCAACAGCAATTAAAGTGCATTTCCTGTTGGAAGCTCACCCCTCACTCTCCGTGTTGACTTTTATAATCGGCCAGGCTGAGCCTGGAGAGCCTGTCGGGGATTATGGACAGGAGCACAGTGACTTTATCCCAAAAACACCCAGGGAATGCTCCTGTTCTGCTGACCCAAGCCCAATCCTGCTCAGTTATCCAGTGTTTTAGCCTTTCTGGTGGCACAGACAGCATCACTGATGAGGGAGGCTCAGGTGGGTTTTTTGGGTACCACACACTGAATTCACACTGAACCAGTTTACAGCCATTCCTGTGTCTAAAATCCATTTATTTAGCCATAAATCAATTCAATGTCTGTTCAGGTCAGTGTGAGAAACCCGTCAAAAAGAGGAGCCAGGAGCTCCCATTGTGGCACACCCCGCTCCCCAACATTCAGGCTGTGGATGCCCCGTGTGGGATCCCCCTGAGACTGATGCAAACAGGCCTTTAACAGAACAAAACCCCACAGCAAAGCCCTGGCAGCATTTGCTGTGAGGAATCACACTCTGAATTAGCCTAATTCCCCCTGGGAATTCCCTGCACTCTAAACCCTTCATCACTGAAAACACCTTAAATATCATCACTGTTCCTCCACTGATTTTATAGGGAATAGAATCCTGGAAATGCTGCAGTGGGCTTTTCCTCTCCTTTGCTTATCAGCAGCCACAGATTGTATCATCCTGTCTGTGCAGGGAATGAATCTGATTGTGCTGAGCAGCAATCTGCAGTCAGGGATCCATGGATTGCACCCAGGAGTGTTTGTGGAGAGGGCTCCCATCCCCTGTGCAGTGCTGCAGTGGGGCTGCATTTCCCCTCTGCCCAGATTTGCTGCCCTGGCTGGCACTTCACTGTGTGCAGCCCTCCTGCTGGAATCTGCTGAGGAAAATGAGCCTGAGAGAGTATTTTGCCCTGAGCAGGGCTTTCCTTTCTCTGCTGCTTCTGGGGAAATCCCGGGGCTGACAAATGGAGCAGGGCCAGAGACATCAGTAATCCCTGTCTGGAGACTACCAGCATCCCTCCTATTAAACCACAATGCCCACACAATTAAATGATCACTTAAGGAGGAAAAAACCAGTCTTGCAGCTCACTCTAACTTTTCTGAGAAGCACTTCACGAAGACTTAGAAGAGAAGGAAGTAATTTTCTAGTTAAAAATCTTCCCAGTGCATTTTTCTGACAGCTATTATATCTCTGATAGATCTGATTTTTTTACAGCCCCAAACAACACATTACAGCACAGTGTAAATTGGTGTCATGGGATAAATACAGAATGGACAGAGCTATGGAATGGAAATAAATCAAAGTGCTTTGTCATGCACTTGATCTTAGCACGGGGGAAGATATTTTCTATTTGTAATGTGCCCTCTGAATGCTGCTTCATATTAAATGGTAATAGAGAAACGTTGTGCAGCTGAGCAGGAGGAGAAAGACAAGAGACAGGATGTCAGAAAGAGATGATGTAGTCATGAAATGGTGCCCTGCTGAACTCATTGTGAATTCTGAAGGTTGTTGCACTAAAACCAACACTCTCAGAGTTCATCTTACATGTGATGGAGGAAAAAAAACCCCACCAACTTCAGCTGAGCTGAATCAGTCGCCGTTCTAAAGGAAAAGTCATCCAGTTTTGACAGAGCCAAAAAAATGGGGAGAGAAGATTTTGACAAATAATGATAGTAAGTGAGGCAAGAGGTGATGAATGCAGTGCTTTGTGCCTAATTGTATGCCTGGAGTAGAAAACCTTTATTTCAGGAATAAGTGCAATGAGAGCTGCCAAATATCAAATCTATCAGTGCACAGCATCCCCCAGAAACTTCCATCTGAAGTCATCCAGACTCTCTGAAATATCTGTCAGGTTAAATGAATTATTAGCCCTAAGACAAGAAAGTTCTTTGCTTTTATTACTCGACAGAACTATTTCATCTGATTAAAGTTCTGTTTGGATCAAGTGGCTGCTTTATCTCTGCCACACTGAATCATTAATTTAAAACCTTCCCTTTTGGTTACTGGGACTTTTCTCGTCACAGAATTCTCACTGAGAGTGATTTTCAGCTGCATCCTGAGCTCAAACAGCTTAGGTGAAATGAGAGCAAGATTAAATATTAGTTCTGCTTTTAACCCCAAGCTTTACATTTGTGATGCCAACACTTTTAATAGAGTTGGCTGCTTCTTGTCACAGCAATCTCTGCACCAGGTCAGTAATTAATTAGCAGGACAATGAATGGGTAATTTATTGACTTGCAGGACAAAAGATGGCTCAGATCATTAGGGGATGCCCAGGGCAGTGGCTTGTGCTGGAAAGACTGGGCAGGAATTTGATTACTTGGAATTTCTACCCAAGAACCAACACACAAACACAGCATGAGCAGTGTTGGGGTCAAATGGCCAGAATGAGTAAATAGGAAACACTAAATTAATCCAGGTTAGATCAAATTAATCCAGGTTAGATCAAATTAATCCAGATTAGATCAAATTAATCCAGGTTCATCCATGATTGATCAATTAGTTGGGTGGATTTGTATCCCAAGTCTTTCCTGAGGTACAAGTCAAAGCTACCTTGATGATTTCTGCTAAATCCTGAAGGAAAACTCCACATCCCAACCCAACCCTGCAGCAGGCAGGTGCTTGTTCACCTGCACCCATTTCAAACAGCAACAAGCTGCATTTTATCCCTAAAGGGGATTAAGTGTGAAATTGTTGTTTATTTAATCTGTCCCTTGCACATGTGCCCGGGTCTGATTTTCCCTGGAAAAACTGTGCACGAGTGGCCCTGGATGGTAAAAATAGGTCAGAGTAGCACAGAGCCCTTCCCAGCCCAGCTCTTCCCTCACTGCTTCACTGGCAACTCCCTGGCAGTTTGTTTCTTGTTTTTTGTTTGTTTTCAGACACAAACTGTGCTCTTCCCCCCCCCCAATTTCTGCTCAATGTGCCAGCCTTCCAACAACCATTTTCAATAATTCCCTGAATAATATCTGACGTCTTCAATCTTCTCTAGCACTTCAGCTTTGTGAGCTGGAAAGGTTTTTACTGCCTCTGAGGCTGCCACAAATCAGAGAATTCATCATACAGCAAAATACACTCTCAAAGGGAGACTGTTCTTAAAAACAAGCCTATTTTGTTCCTGATATGATAGCTGCAAAATAACTGGAGGTTTAAAGCCAAATGGACTCCTTCACCTAGGAAATAAGAAATAGCTCTGTGAAAATATTTTTCCAGGCATACACAGAACTCCAGTGCAAATAGAGTGCAGAAAATTCACATTCCAGAGCAGAGACAGTGCAGAAAATTTACATTCCAGTGCAGAGAGGGTTCCCACCTCCCTGATTCACCAAAGTAACCTGGCCAAAATTAATTTTTAACCACTTAGGGAGTGGCTGGAAAGGCTCAGACCACAGCAGATCCCATTCAGCTTGTTCCTGCGTGACTCTTGCTGTTCCTGTAGTAAACTATTCACTAGAGGAAGAGTTTGGGCTTCAGTTCAGGGTGAGGGAGATGTGCTCATGCTTTGAAATATCAAAACCAGGGCTTTATCACAAAGAAAAATAAATGGAAATGAAAAAGAACCCTGGGCTTGATGTTGTTCACCTCTCCCTCTTATCCTGTGCAGGATCAGGAGGAGTGTGATTGCCATTCTGTGCTCCAGCCAGGCTGATTCCTGGACACAGCAGCCAGGGGAAGGCACTGGGAATGCCACTTATTTGGGGAATGAGGAGCAGATGCCGAGTGGCAAAGCAAACTGGTAACACTTCAATATTTTGCTGTGGCTTGTAATGGAAAGGAAAATCCGTGTTGGGTGTCTATAAAGCAATCCCAGAAAATATCACAGAATCAGGGAATGGTTTGGGTTGGAAGGGGGCTTAAAGCTCATCCCAATCCCACCCCTGCCCTGGCAGGGACACTTCCCACTGTCCCAGGCTGCTCCCAGCCCCAATGTCCAGCCTGGCCTTGGGCACTGCCAGGGCTCCAGGGGCAGCCACAGCTGCTCTGGGAATTCCATCCCAGGTCCTTTCCACCCTCACAGGGAAGAACTTTTTCCTAATATCCCACCCAAGCCTCCTCTGTGTCAGTTTGAAGCCATTCCCCTTCTGTCACCACAGACCCTTGTGAAACACAGCAGCTTCACCCAGCACACTCTCAGGACTTCTCCTTTCCTGCACACTGAGCACAAACTGGTTGCTTTTGGCAAAGATCCCATCAGCACAACCTCACTTCATTGTTCTGCTGAGTGTCTCCACATTACAGGAGATCTGCTGCCATTAGGAGAGGGGAAAAAACTGCAGTAATTTGCTTTAAATTAGGATAAGAGACGAAAACACTTCATGTTGCTCTTGCAAACCTAATCTCGTTCCTTGGGAAACTTTGCTTTCACTCCTGCTGAAGACAAATTGGGCTCTCTTACTCTTTTACTAAGTCCTCAACAATCAAATAACAGAATTGTTAAGTAACACACAATGAGCTAAATAATTTACTTACTGCTGGGCTTCCTAGGCAGACTCTTTCCTGTCTGAAGATAAAGGGCTGTCAACATCCTTCAAAATCTGTTGCTTTTCCCTTGCCAGGAATACATCTGCTCCATCTAAGTGCCTGTAAACGTTGAGCTTTAATTGCTCACTGGAAAATGTGCATGACAAAATCTACAACCCAGAATTCTTATTTCAAGAACTTCCTGAACATCTTTATTAAGGAAAAAGAAAAAACCAAACCAAAACCTGCAACCCAACCCTGACTTGATCTCACAGCTGTCCTTTTTCTCATGCTGCATCAAAAGAAGAGAAACAACAACAACAACAAAAATCAGTTGTCTCTGTTTTCTTCCAGTCTTATTATTCTGCACTCCAGGTGGTGTAAAAATTAGATGTATGGGTATAATTTTAAACACAAATATAGAGGGTCAAGAAAATGATGGTGAGTTTGGGTTCTCTTGCACCCACACCCAGTTTTCCTGCAGCAGCGCTCCCTCCTCAAGCATTGGAAAGGGATGGAAGAAGGGATGGAACTGGGTTTGTGCTGCCGAGGCTGGACCCCACCTTCCAGCAGAAGATGGATTCCAGCAGGGCCCGGCTCTCCTGGCTTTCCCAGCTCTCCCAGAATGTTCCTGTGGAAGCCTCGACACCAACAAAGCCCCCAGAGCCCGGCGCCGTGGGTTCGGTGTTGGTGAAGGATGGAGGGAGCACAGCTGGCCCCACACACCCAGAGCTGGGGATCAGAGGGCACCAGGACCCCCAGGCCAGGCTGCCCTTCCCCATAACCCATCCTGCCTGGCACAGGAGGGACAGCAGCCTGTGCCACCCACCCCAGCCTGGGGACATCCACGGCATTCCCTCCATCACTGCTGTTGGAAAAGCCCTCCAGGATCATCCAGCCCAAGCTGTGCCCAGTCCCCACCTTGTCACCAGCCCAGAGCTCTCAGTGCCACCTCCAGCCCTTCCTTGGACACCTCCAACCCTCCCTGGGCAGCCCCTTCCAAGGCCTGGCCACCCTTTCCATGAAAAAACTTTGTTCTTGTCTTCGTTACGCAGGTAAATCCCTCGCTGGAACACAAAAGTACATGGCAGTGCATGAAAATTATTCTTTTTCCCATAATTGCCTCATTACAACTCACTAAAGTTAAATTTTCAGTGACATGCTGTTGTTTCCCATCACCTTTTCCTTAAAAAACCTTCCTGGCTGATAATGCTGATCTTGAAGTAACTTCTTGTATAAAAACTCTTCATTTGCAGAGGAGAGAATTGAGGAATACTTTGCTGCTTGGATAGGGAATTTTTTTTTTTTATTTTTTTCACAGCAACCTCATCTCTACTGGTCGTGCTGAAATATTAAACTTATAAATTATTTATATAGAGACAGATACAATGCTTTCTTCAGAGCACCACGTATGAAAATTACACACAATGCTTGATTCAGGACATTGAGTTGGTGAGAAAACCTCCACCTGAACTCACTTCATTTCACTTTCTTCTTTTTAAAATCAATGCTAGCAACAATAATATTGGAAATAGAGCTCAACACTTGGAAAATGGGGGGCAAAAAAAAAGCCCATCAGCCATAAACATTGTCTGCCACTCGCCAGAACAAAAGCAAGTGCATTTATTGGAGATGGAGATGTGCTCTGAACAGAAGGGAGCACCAGGTTTTTATTGCAGCAATAAAGACCTCCATCAAATCATTTCTGAGATATTGTTTCAGCATTGGAGGGCTGGGCACTCTCTGCAGGACAGCTGCAGAGCAAAATGCCACCCCAGAAAACTCCCAGCTCCTCATGACTCTCAGTGAAGTTTTTATTTAATTACATTGGGAGTAAACCCAGTGCTGCTTTAACAGCAAAAGGGCTTAATTAAAAAAAAAAAAAAAACCCTTCAAAAGCTTTCTAACAGCATGGTTTGTTCTGTGAAAGTAATATTCTCACCTGTATTATTTCAGGTTTATTCTGGTTTTTCTGCTGAGACTTGTTGAGATCTGGATCGAAGCTACAGTTGAATGTTAGTTTTATTTTGGGCACTTTAACTTATCCCTTATAAACCTGCAGCAGGGAAATAAATATCCCTTACCTTAAGTGCTCATTTATTGCTCTGGATCTGTCACACTTGATTAAAATACAGAGTTTTTCTTCCAGGCTGAAATCAGCTTTTCACTTCACGTGACTCCCAGCCAGGGCTGAAAACCCCCAGCCTTTGTTTCCATATTTACCCTTCCAAAGGGGTTTTCTTTGCCCAGCTGGGAGCCAATCCCAGTCCATAATTCAGCCATTTGCTTGCTCTTTGGAATGTGGGAATGGGACATTCTCCATCCAGGAGCTGCCACAACCTGGGGCAGGGAAACCTTGGGAAAGACACGCTCGGAGTTGGGAATGCCCTGGCAGGGAAGTGCCAGGACAAAGGGAATGGTTTCCCACTGCCCCAGGGCAGAGTTAGATGGGATTTTGGGGGGAAATCCTTCCCTGTGAGGGTGGCTGCCCCTGGATCCCTGGAAGGTCCCAAGGCCAGGCTGGACATTGGGGCTGGGAGCAGGCTGGGACAGTGGGAGGTGTCCCTGGAAGGTGGAACTGGATGATCCAAACCATTCCCTGATCCTAGGACACAAACAGTGCTTGGTGGGAAAAGAAAATTCAAAATCTTTAAATTCAGCTGCTTTTCTGAGGGCTCACTGGCAGGACACAAACAGGGCTTTGCATGAAGGGCACGGAAATCAGGAAACCAGGAAAGGGCACTCCCAGTCTCCAAACCAGCTGAGGAAACAAAGCAAATTGTGCCCAACAACACTTGGCAGGTGTCCACATGGCCAGTGGTGCCTCAGAGGAGGCAGGTTTTGTTAATAATGCTCCAAAAAGAGGCTTCTCCCCCAGCTCCACCATGACTTTGCTGCTGCAGAATTTGGGAAGCCCTCAGGGACACCCACCAGGTGTGAAACCTGCAGGGCTCCCTTGGCAGCGCCTCAGCCTCCTGCTGGCACCTCCTGCTTTCCAGTTAAACCAGGATTCTCCTGGATCACTGTCAGTGCTGGCACCTCCTGCTCCCCATCCAAACCAGGATTCTCCTGGATCACTGTCAGTGCTGGCACCTCCTGCTCCCCATCCAAACCAGGATTCTCCTGGATCACTGTCAGTGCTGGCACCTCCTGCTCCCCATCCAAACCAGGATTCTCCTGGATCACTGTCAGTGCTACAGGCAGAACTTTGTGCTGCAGGCGAGGGGAATAGCAACTTCCAAACAACTTCACCTTAACAGCTCTCTGTGATCTTTTGTAGTTCTGAAGACAATTTTGATAAAGCAGCTGGTAACTGGATTGAATTTTCAGAGCAATCAGTCTCGCAAATGGAAGGAAATACAAATAATGAGGGATAGAAGTAAACTCAAGTTGTTTTTCCTTTGCTGTCTCACTCATCCTCTGGCTTCTGTTCTGTCCCTGCTTATAATTTTCAGAGTTGTTCTATATAGAACAAAAGGATTTTCAGGAAGGTGACCTCAGCACCATGATCTCACCAATTTCAGCTGCTCGTCCGCGTTGTAGTCGGTGCTCAAACCTCTTTGAGATTTTCTGAATAAAGGCAGCTCCAAACAATTCGTGGCAGAGTCATAAAGCAGTAAAAATACTTAAAAACCATCTAAACCCCATCAGCCAGCACTGCAGCCAGCGAGGGACCATCACCCAAACCACCCATCCCGAGAGACAGCGCCGAGGAGCCGCGATTGTCACACAGCCCCGTCCGTGCCTGCAGCAGGGGATTATCCAGAGCTGATGGTTTCACCCTAAACAGGGAAGGGATTTATGGAGCTGTGCTCTGACAAGGAGCAAATCCCAGCCACGGGAGCACTGGAGTGGAGCACCCAGCCAGGGAGGCTCTCGGAGCCAGGGGCAGCTCTTGGTTTCTCACTGCGCCTGGGAGAGGAGCGTGTGGCTTTGTGCCCTCACAATTCTCTTTTTCTCCAACTGGTGCTGTTCTTGCTGCCACAGTCTTTCATCCCAGCTCTGAAAATGCAGCTCTGTGGGGTCAGCACAGCCTGAACACACAAGGAATAGAGATTTTCCTCTTAAACCCAAATTATTTTCACTCCTGATGTGCAAACAGGAGGTGACAGAGCAGGGATGGCGGGGAGAGCTCTCCTCACTAATGCACAAAAGTCACAGAAGTTCTGCCCCTGCAGTCAGGGTTATTTATTTTCTCACATCCTCATCCTGCCTCTTCTCTCTTTCCCTTACCTCTGGCCACATTTTCAAAGCAACAACTGAGGAAAACATATTTTCAGTAGCTCTGCCACGAAGCACTTGGCATCCTTTGTTCCTCTCTCTTTAGGGATAATGTGCCTTTTTATGACAGAGGGGAGCTGATGAGGCCCTGAAATGATAAAGTCAGACCATTTCCACGTGGGAATTGCCAGCTGGAGAGGAGAAGACAGATGCTTGTGCTCAAGAGAAGTTTCACATGACGTTAAGAGCAGCCATCTGCTGTTCCCTTTGTGTCCGTGCCTGGGAACAGCTTGTGTTGGCAGCTCGCAGTTTAACACACGGCAGGAACCTGCAGCACTTGGTGGAGCACGGAGCTGGTTCTGCTGCTCACAGGAAAGATGGGGAAGGAGACTTTTCCTTCTGCTCACTGCCTCTGTGAGCTCCGTGATGTTTCCACAAGGGCTGCGGTAAAACCCAACTGATGGGGATAAAACAGAGTGCAAGGCAGGGAAATTGATTTCTGTTTCTGCTCAAGGAGGGCTGAGACTTTCAGATTTTCTGGTTAGGATGGGCGAACAATTGATTCTTGTGCTGAGAGCTGAGGGCAAGGTTCAGCAGTGAGGAACTTCTGTTGTACTGGTGATGAAAAGACCCCAAACAGCCCCAGAGCTGCTCAGAGGGATTCCCTGCAGCCCTTTCTGAGGAGCATTTCCTCAGCTCACCTTCAGGGAGGGATTCCCTGGGCAGGGCAGGAACTGGGGGTGAGCTGGATGGGAATTGCAGGAGCGCAGGCTGGAAATGCTCACCCCAAAAATCCCTGAGTTTGCTCGCCTGCTCTGCAGCATCTCCCTCTCAGACCGATGGTCCTAAACAAAATGCCAGCTTCCCAGGCAGGTTTTCATTTGCTTGGCTGTGAGGAATTCACTTTGGTTTCTCGTTTTAGCAGCACTTCCTGGTCTTTCCTTAAGCCCCTCCACGATTCCTTAAATCTGTGAAGAGCTGCGAGGGCTCAGCCCAGGGTGGGACTTTGCTGTGCCATTTACCCAGGACTTCCAGCAGGATGCCCTGCAGGACCACATGGACTTCTGATTTAAGGGCCACGGCTTTGGCTCCCTGGTTTGGGTCTGGCTCTTGTGGGGTTTTACATTTCTGTCTTTGTAGAGCTTCAGCCCTTGTGGCTGGCTGCCAAAACCCTGGCAGAATAAAGGACTGACACAAGCTGCCGAGCTCCAACAATGGATTTTATTTTTGTTTCCCCAAGTTTGGCTGAATCTCTGGCTTCACTTCAGCGAGTCTTAACAAAGGGAGGGAATTGTTGGGGGTGTTCCCCCTCCCTCCCTGCTGCTGTCTGTGCTCTCTGTCTCTGCCAGGTGGGATGATTTGGGCTGGCACACCAGCGATCCCCTGCGCCCCGCTGGGGTGTCAGACATCTGCTGCACATCGAGATGTCAGCTTCATCCAACAGGAGAGCATCTCCAGGCACACACACACAGGCAGCAGCCAGAACAGAACCCCTCCTGACCCCGGTGTGTTTGCCCAGAGCAATCAAATGCACCTCAGGTAATTCCTGATGTTCCTCCCCTCCCCACCCAGCTGTGAGCAGAGAGGAGCTCTCAGATGAACTTTTCTCAGAACAGGTTTCCATGGATCAGGTGTGAGCTCTGAAACCCCTGGAGGGCTTGGCACAGGAAACAGCCCATTTTCTGTCCAGCCACCATCCAGCTCCTCTGAGCAGCAGTGACAACTCTGCCCTCCCCGTGGCTCCTGCATCCCTCTGGGAGCTCTGCTCCTTCCTGCCCCGTGGGCTGTGACACCCTGGAAATAATGTGCATGGGTTTAACCTGGTGGCCTTTCCCAGCTGTCAGCCCACACCGTCTGCAGCTTTCCTGAGCATCCCTGGCCCTGATGAAAGGCAGGAGGGAAGGAGGTTCAGTGAGAGCCTGAGAGGTTCCCTGAGGAGCTGCAGTGCCAAGGAAAAGGAAAATCCACAGGAAAATGAGGTGTTTGGGCTCTGAGATGTCTCTCAGGCCCTTTGGAAGTCAGCAGTCATGGGTCTGAAATGCCTTGCTGTATAATAAATGTATTTCAGAAGCCTCCTGGATTGCAGTTATTACAAAAATACTCACAGGAATTAGAATGTGAAAGCAGATAAAAGACTCTTATTTCAACAGTTTCATACTTTCTGCTACATAGATTATGCTATTAAAAGCTGACAAGTTGGCAATCCAAATAAAACACTGGCTTTGTTCAAAAGTAATAAAGATTCAGACTCTGTGACTGTGTTAAGCAGCTCCAGGAGAAAAAGGAATAGTCTGAGTATGTGGTTCTTGCTGTTACATTTGTGGTCTCTGTAGGCACAAATGACAGTGAGAACACTCTGATTTTTGGTTTTTCTGACAGATACAGCAAATCCAACCCAATGTGTGTGTTTAAATTAACCCATTTCATGTTGTCATCTGTGATAAAACAGAGCTGTGCAGACGGATCTGCTCGAGTTCATGAAAGCAGAATTTTCAGTGAGTTGCTGTACTGAACAGAGAAAGCCTCATAAAAGTCAGGAAGAACTCTTTAAAATGAACTGGGAGAAAAGAGGAGAAGCTCTTTTAGCAACTCGAGGCAGCAGTTGTTCCCCGTGAGCTGATTGGCAATTCCGTGCCCCATTTTCACCCTGAATCCCCACTGGGCATGTTTGACACAGACCTGTATTTGCAAGAGAGCCCTGCTGGTTATTTATCCTCATTTCTGCTCTGCCTGGTATTTACAGATCTCAGCTGAGAGCTCCAAGTGCTGGGTCCATCCATGTTTTAGCAGTGGAGGAGATGCTGGGTTTGGCCTCCCTCCCGTGCAGCGTTTGCTGCCCACCTGGCCCGAGCTGAGCCAGCAGAGCCAGGTGCTGAGCACAAACCACCCTGCTGCAGACAGAGGTCACAGAGCCAGGGAATGGCCTGGAAGGGACTTAAAGTTCATCTCATCCCACCCCTGCCATGGCAGGGACACCTCCCACTGTCCCAGGCTGCTCCCAGCCCCAGTGTCCAGCCTGGCCTTGGGCACTGCCAGGGATCCAGGGGCAGCCACAGCTGCTCTGGGCACCCTGTGCCAGGGCCTGCCCACCCTGCCAGGGAACAATTCCTTCCCCAAATCCCAATATCCCATCTAAAGCTGCTCCCTTTCAGTTTGCAGGTGGCCTCCTCTGATCCCTCCCAGAGTTCGTGCTGCAGCTCCTCGTGAAGAGCAAACAGAATTTCTTTTCTTCTTCGCTCTCCACAGTTCATTACCCTCACCATCAGTTTGGCAAATCCCACTTTTCAGATTTAAAGGCCTTTTTTTCCATGTGGGAAGAGATCAGCAAAGAATTCCTGATGCAGCCTGTCAGCTGTGTGCTGAGGAGAGTGATTGATGCCCTGGACATTGAGAAGATTCCCAAGCAAGCTGTCTGTCACTGCTGCTTTGCCACTGCAGCTGCTCCTGACCCAGCAGCTCCTTCTCCACTTTAATTTCCTTATGTAAAACAAAGGCACCAGAACTGTTTTGATTTAAGGAACATTTCAGGCTGCACCAAATACAGGAAATTTATTGCAATCAGGGTGGGTTTGTTTGCTTAATGAATTTTAAAAAGAAAGTGGGTATGAATTATGGATTGGAATTTTGGTTCCTGCGAACACGGTAAATGTTTTGGGAACCATTTTTTATTGTTGCCATCACACAGAGGAGGCACCAGAGGAAAAGTTCTTTAGTTTAACAGTGAAATTCCCCAAAAGGGATGCCAGCCTCTGGAATAAGTTCCTGGCAGTTTTCTAACGAGGACCCAAGGAAGCCAGATACAAAAATACCTTTGCAAGACCCAACTAAAGTTGCTGACAAGAGCTACCAGTTTTTAAAGACTGAATGAACTTCCCTGGTTAGAAGAACCATCTCCCTCCCCTCCAAAGCAGGATTATTTCTGGTGATAGATTGATTTTTTGTCAAGTTGCCCCCATCTCATCCATTATGAGCAGGCTGATGCAAAGAGGAAAAAAAAGGGAGATGCTGAATCCTTCACCTTCCAGTAGCTGCAGAGCCCTGAGGTCTGCAGCAGCTCAGAGCTGTCCTGACAGCTTCAAACCCAGCAGTGCAGGAGCAACAGCAACTGGGAGTGTCAGTTCCATGGGACAGAATTCCACGTGGAGCTCTGACCAGGTGAGAGATCTCGGGGTGTTACAGGACAAGCCCCGAGGCTCCGGGGGCTCAGTGGAGGGAGGCAAAGAGGATTCCCCTGTACAGGGAGATTCCCCAGAGCAGCCCTTCCCAAAAAGCCAGGAATGGTCACCACGCTTCCAAGAGAGCCTGGGGAGTGCAAGGAGTGGAGAATGCAGCTGGGAAAGGATGGCTGGGGAGAGGGACAGGGAAAATGGGTCCCTTTGGGGGGAAGCTGAGAGACACAAGAGCAGATGGGATTGTACACACAGAGGGAGGGAGGCAGTGCTGCTGGCACTTAAAATGCGGTGCCTTGGGTTGATTTATGCCTTGGGATTCACCTCCAGATCACCAGAATTACTCAGGGAATAAACAACACTGGCTACAGTCTCAAATCTGGCAATACAGGCAAAAAATCAGTTGTTTTTTGCTGCTTTTACATAAGAACCTGGGCTTGCTTCAACTGCTCCTTTCTTTGCCTGAAAAACATCTTTGATTTTCAAAGTAACCAAAGAAGTTCTTCTCAGGACTGGGACAGCACAAGTTTAAAGGAAAAAAATGTATTTCATTTATAAATTGATAAAAGGGATGCTTAAAACATCCTCACAAGGTAACACAATACAGAGAGGAGCTGGTTGGAGAGGGAAGCCAGCTCCCACTTCAGCTGGTCATCTTTTATAAATTTGAAGGAATGTAGTCATAAATAAGCCAAGCCCAGGCTGGGCTTATAGCACATTCTTTATGATAAGGTTTGCATTAGTCTGGACTTGTGGTGGGGGCTCCTGAGCAACACAACACAACACAGCAGCATTTCCAGAAAACAGCAACAACCCTTGATCTGCCCTCTGTTTTCCAGCACTTCCGTAGCTTCTCCTGGCACGGAGCCTGCCCAGAACTTGTGGAGATAAATTCCAGCTTTGAGTGGCTCCACTGCACTCCACACTCACGTCTCAAACTCCACCAGAGCCCAGATGGGATCAGGGGCAGTGAGAGGAGGAACAGGCCAGGCTGACATTTCACTGGGTGGATTTAACAAATGCCCACAGTGAGGGAAGAAACACCTTAACATTGAGAACCCTCTGGAAAAGAGCCAGAGACCAATAATCCACATAATTGTGAGGGGGAAACTCAGCTGGATGCAGGGACAAATCCCAGTGGCTTTGGGCTTGTTCTGAAACACAGACCAGGGTGAAGGAAACAGAGAAATCCATTTCTGGAACTACCAGGAAGTTTATTTGCAGTAAATTGCTGCCAGTCAAGCACGGCTTTTATCACTCAGCTGATGGCAAATCTATTTACTGCAATGTCTTCTCACCTGACTGAGCCCCAGTGCTGCTGCTGCTGCCCTCCCTTGGCTTCCCCAGTGAATGAAATGGAGCAGATCCCATAATTGCTTCTGATCTGACCTACTTGGAGTTTTATTTCCCATTCTGGCTTTCAAATTCGGGGGTTCAGATGTTCTGAATTGCTGCATCCCCACAGCAAAACCCAGGGGGGCAAAGTGAAATTGTTTTTACAAATAGTCCTGGAGTTATTCTTGTTTCAGTGATCACTTTGATCTCCGAAACAGGGAAAATGCAGAATTTCTGCAAGTGGGGGCCCAGAAAATCAGGTCAGGAGTTGGGAAACTGAGGGACACGAGCAGTGATGAGCTGCCTGCACACAGGGAGGGTGTGACAAGAGCATGGACACATCTCCATTTTTCCCTCTCCCACCTCCTTATGGCACTTGAGAACTCCAATGCACCAGGAATTCCAATGGAAAATGAATTTCTTTGCTGCAAAGCCTCAAGACTCAAACACCATCTCAACACACTGAAAAAGGCAAAGTCCCTGTGAAAACTGTGGCCCAGAGTCTGCATTTTTTTTCTGTGAGAGGGAGAAAGACCAAAGTGAAATTGCATTGGCATTTTTGTGCTGGTGTGTCCTAACTCTTCCAAAATTATTTTTGGCACCCTTCATAAAAATATTCAAACAAAAGATGCAATTTTGTGGCGACGCCACAGGTCTAGGGAATAAATAATCTGAAGGAAAAAAAACCCCACCTCAGCACGGAGAAATTCATCATACAACTCATCATTTCCTTTGGATCTGCTTGGAAGGGCTCAGAAACTCATTTATTTCTGCTGCCTTTGGTTGCACCTCAGCATCAGCATCTCTCCAGTGAGCTCTCCAGGGCCAGGAGCTTCACCAGGCTCCCAGGAAGAGCTGAAAGGTTCCTGCAGCCTCTGATTAACCCCAGCTCTGCCCCCTCTGCCTCCCCACAGGAGCCTCTGGGCACGCAGCAGTCGCAAGGAGAACTCAAAATCAGGTAATTAGGCAACGAAAGGCCACTGCTCACAGTAATTAACACAGGAACTGCTGCAGCACTGGCTTGGAAATTGGGCAATTAAGGGAAGCCTGGGTGGGAAATTATTACAGAGTTCACACTTGGAGTGGCAAATATTTTAAGTTTTCTTTTAGTCTTTCATCAACTCGTTGTGGGTACCAAGTCAGGAAAGGCTCCTGTGGCCACTGGCACCTTGTCCAAGGTTTGATCCATCTGCTGCTGGAGTCAGAGGAGGTTTTCCACCCTGAGTTCAAAGCTCCAGTATTCATTGATGGCTGACTGCTGGCACAGGTTATTTCTCCTTTCCCTCTGTTGTTTTAAGTCATTGGTTTTGGTGCAGCAAACACCAAAACTCCTTAAATACAAGATCCTCTCCGTGTTCTCTTTGGTTTGCACTGGCAGAAAAATGTGCTAGCATCCTTTGGTTTGTTACTGAACATCAGATTTTCACGAAATTTACCCCAAAGCTCTGATTTTACAAGGAAACCAATCCTCCAGTGAAGCTGCACACCCTGGACATTCCCACATGTCTGAGGTTTGGCTTAATACAACAAAAAATGATGTTTTTAAGAAAGCTCCTTCCTCTGGAGCATTTGACAGGCCCCCAAGTCACACCTCTGCAATATTTTAATCCTCAGGCACAACAGAATCCTCAGGGAGGGATTTATGCCACCAACAACAGACCCTGTGAGACCCAAACTTAATTCCAAATATTTGAAAAGGTC
Source organism: Rhipidura dahli (assembly GCA_013399225.1). NCBI lineage: Eukaryota > Metazoa > Chordata > Aves > Passeriformes > Rhipiduridae > Rhipidura > Rhipidura dahli. The sequence continues at coordinate 140,446 of VXAC01005037.1, read as the reverse complement.
ACAACTTCTTTATCAGAAAATTAAGTTAAACCCTGAAGCAAGGAGCTTCTGGTGGCTTTTAAAGCTGGTATCTCCCTCCACTGCTCCCTTGAGACTCCTGTGATGTCCCTCTCTAATTTTCTGGTGTGGTCTCACCCTGGCTGCTGCCCAAGAGAACAGAACTGGCTGAGCAGGGCACCACACAGCTCCAAGCTGCTGCTGTCCCATTAGAAGGAATTTCCTGATGGCTTTGCTTGGTCTGTCACATCCCAAGCTCTAAAAAACTACCTGCAATTCAGTATTTTAATATCATTTGGATGGAGGAGATGAATTTTATTCTGGAATTTTGGCAGAAAATTGGTGCCCAGCGGGAGAAAACCTGAAAAATGTGGTTACAGATTTATTTCTGTTGACAGAGGTGGAAGAACATTGTTTATTTATTTTTTTCCTAATGATAACAAATGCTTAGGAAACTCCAAAGGCACTTGAAGAGCCACCAAAAAAAAAAAAAAAAAGGCATTCAGCTCAGCTGAATTGATTTGCCCTTTAGGTGCTATCAGACAAGCCATGTTTAGTGATAGGAAAAGGTTTAAATGGAAGCTGTGCTCCCCAGTCCATATGGCTCAGCTGGAGCGCTCCCAGCACAGAGATTCCTGCTGCTCCTGAAAGGATGAGGAGCACAAATGGACAACCTGCACCACTAGAAGATCCCAAAGGATGCAAATCACCAGCAGGCACAACATCTGTGGGCAGCTGCTGGCCAGGAGGGAGGAAATGGTCTCCAAAGGAACAGGTCATTCTCCTTGGTGGGGCTGGTGCACCCCAAAATCTTGGGTTAAACAGGTGCCTGATGGAACCCAGAATTCCTTGGCACTGCACCTGTGCCTGCTTGGCCAAGGGACGCTGGAAAAATCAACCCCTCACCAGGGATCCCGTGCTGGGCGCATTTTGAATCCAGAGTAATCAACACCACCCACTCCAGTGGCCAAAACTCTCTTTGTTGTGGCTCTCCAGTCACTCTGCCCCACGAACGGAGCCCAGACTATCTGCTGGAAAAGCTGAAGCAAGGCTGGGTGCTTGCTTGTACATAAATCTGGGTGCTAAGCCAATATTGCCACGACTCAGATACAGCTTGTTACGATGTCTGTTATTTAAGAGATTATTTGGCTGAAAAAAAAAAAAAAAAAAAGAGATCATAAGTTTGGTTGTGTTTGATATAAAAAGCCCCACAAACAAATCCCGCCGAGCCTGTTCTGCAAACACGCTGAATTTATGAGGATGGAAGGCAAGGCAGGAAAAGGTCATGCCTATTAATTCCAATCCTTGTGCAAACCCAGCATATTCCACACTTGCCTTGTAAGATTTGTGGCATTTGGGTAAATACATTTGTATTCCTTTCATGCTATTTACAGTCTCCATGCTCTGCCTTGCTGAGTGCACTGCAAGTGGGATCCTTTGCAATTCCAATGCTCTTCAGTTAATTCAAATATGATATTTTGGGTTTGTAATTCCCTATTTCTGTCACATTGTCTCCATTCAGCTTGCTGAAATCCTATATAATTCGACAGGTCTGTTGATAGGACTGGACATTTTTACATTTTCCACTATGAATTTGTCCCTTGACATTGCAATAATCTGGCAAAATCCTGTGAGAGGTGAGCAATTGGAACGGAGTGGGGAGGATTTGAGAGGAGCAGGACACCCCCATCCCATCAGCACAGCTCCTCATGGCTTCAGCCACACCATGGGAGAGGAGCTCCTCACCCCAGCCCTCTCCACACCCTGCCTGTATTCACCCCACAGGGAAAACAGGAAGAAAAAAGTCATTTTAGGATCAAACCCAGTGCCTGGAAGGTTCTGTGGAGTGCAGAGAGGAAGCCTGGCACAGCCTGGTGTCAGCAGGGTCATCCGAGAGCAAAGCCAGGTTCAGCTTTGATGTCACCCACAGGGACAGGAGAGTTTCTGGCCAGCACAGGCAGGGTGCTGTCCCTCTGTGTCTCCTCACTGGCTGGGGTGAGGAATCAAAGCTGGGGTGAGGATTTACAGAGATGAGGGAGTTTGGTGTTGGTGGCAGGGGGGGAGCTGTGGGAGAAGGAGGAGAGAGCAGATCCGTGTGGGACGAGCCTGGGCACTCCAGAGCCTGCACAGTGCCAGAGTTCAGGGCTCATAACCACACTGGGAGCAGTGGAGGCACCCCAAAAAGGCCAGGGAATGGGGATGTGGGGATGTGAGTGAATTATTAAAATGTGGACATAGATCTAATATCAATATCCACCTAAATCAGACAGAGGCTCTCTAACTTGTTAAGGTCAGAAAGTTTCTTTTTATTTCAGCGCTGGAGAGCTGCAGGGATGGCTCCCAAATACACAGCTCCAGAGTCACAATGCAACACAAGACTTATTTATCTATAACAATAATGCATATTTAAAATACAGATACTTAAGCACCTCCCATTCCCCGCTTGGTATGGAAATTAGCAAAAAGTGATTAAGCATGTAAAGTTCTTACAATGGAATTTGGGTCATTGGTCGTAAAATGGGTCTGAGGGTTGGTAATGAGGAAGTAAAACTTGTCCTCCTCACTTTGACCTCCTTGCCTCTCTGGTTTTTGATAACACATTTGACCTTGGAAAACTCCCAACGCTCTCTTCCATTGCTTTTGAATAGGTTGCATCTGGGTAGAGTTTGTAACTGTCCAGGCTCTCCTAAAGATTTTTAATTGCCCATTTTAGACACTGCTGAATAAATATCAAATAATCAGAGCTTATCTTTCATTTAATCATTAATTTATTCCCAGCTAAGTTCTATATCTTTCATTCTAGCTGATTTCAACAAAACTAACTTTTATTTAAAACTACTACATTTAAGTGTCTGAAATAAAGCCCTGTGTTTCATGAGAAGCATTAATGATTCCTGAGGGCTGTGTAGCAGCCCTGCCACGCAGCAAGGAGGGGATTTGTCATCTCCCCTTCCCTGCCAAGGCCCTGCTGCTCAGGGAATGGCTGATGGCTCAGCAAAAAGGCAGGAGCCAGACACTGGATACAGCCAGGCAGGGAAGGAACTCGGTGATGAGATTAGGAGGTAATTAGGGATGCTTGTACAACACTAATCCTTTAAGTGGGCACGGGTGAACCAGTGCTCATCGGCTCTGCTTGCACCAGGAGGGAGATGCTGCTGAGGAAAGAAATGCTCTGAGGAAAGAAATACTCTGAGGAAATAAATGTTCTGAGGAAATAAATGCTCTGAGGATATGCTGCTGTTGAGGAAATACATGCTCTGAGAAAATACATGCTCTGAGGAAATACAGCTGAGAAAATAAATGCTCTGAGGAAATAAATGCTGCTGAGGAAATGCTGCTGTTGAGGAAATAAATGCTCTGAGGAAATAAATGCTGCTGCTGAGGAAATGCTGCTGAGGAGGAAATGCTGCTGCTGAGGAGGAGGTTTTCCTGCTCTGCCTGCCCCAGGATTCACTGCTGAGGCCCCTGTTAGTAGATGCAGGTGAAATCAGGAGCTCCCCAGCACTGATGGGGCTGTCCATCCCTGCAGGCAGCAGCCACAGCGGGATGGGTCCCTGTGCCTGGGGAATGCTCAATACCAAAGAAACCACTCAGAGCCTTCTCTGTAAGAACCAATTACCTGCTGATTCCCCAGATTTGATGAATTATTAAAGAAAATCAAAGATTGATGGGATTTACTTTCACCCATTTGAGCTGGCAATGAAAACACAGAGTTTCCCTTTGCAGGAATATTTCAGAACTTGAATTTTTAAAGTCATTTCGCTCTGAAGTGGGACACGGCTGGTTTGGTCACTTCAACGTGGTTTAATTGGGATATCAAGAGATCAAAATGGGACTGAGACTCCACCACCCATCTGGGCAGCCCCTTCCAATGCTTCATTTTTGGTGCAGCAGGAAAAACCACAGGAAAATTCCCAATCATGTTCTGCCATCTGGGAAAGAAAACCTTCCACTCATCTAAAACAGTGCCGAGCCCTTAATGCAAACTGAAAATAGGAGGAATTTCTCTTCAAAGGCAATGTTCCCCCTGCTGAGCACATTCTGCCTCCTCCACCTCTCCCTGGTTTGGGGGCTGAATAGAAGTCTGAATCTTTTGGAGCCTCACAGAAGTTTCCAGACAAGTTTCTCCTCTCCAGAGAAGGAAAACACAATTCCCGGGGCCAGGAGATCACAGCCAATTACAGCTTCATCCCTGATGCTGCAGCTGGGAGGGGAGATCTCACCCAAATACCCAGGCACGGTGAAAAAGACTCCTGAAACCATTCAATTCTGAGCAAAATAAGAGGTGGGAGTTTGTGAAAGCATTGGAAAGCTGGGCAAGGTGATAGGAGAAGGAGCCAGGAGTTTATTTGCATTCGTTTATTCTTGTGCAAAGCCAGCAAAATATGGGATTGACCCTGAATGAAAGGAGTCTCTCAGCTGCAAATGCCGTGGAAAGCTTATTTTTGAAAGATGCAGCTTTTTACCTGTGGAGGATTTTAGCCCTATTTAGTGTGAGCTCCTTTATTACTGAATCTCTCCCCAAAGATTGAGCAATCCTTTCAAAAGGAGGCAATTTTGATGGTGTTTAGACCAAATTTCAACTTCACTTGGCAGAGATGGGAACTTCAGTGACTTCTCACAAGGCCAAACCATGAAGACATTTTACATTTAGAGTGGCTCTGTATCATTAAATTTACAAAAATAAAACAAAAAATTGAGGAAATAAAGATTTTTCCTCAATTAATTGCCATTAAACTACACCCTCTTGGAAGGAAAACCCAGAAATTGCACATTAAAATCACCTTTCAGAGGCCAAATTCAGAAAAGGTTATGAGCCTGTATTAAATGTTAGACATGTGAGTATTGATCTTAATTAAACAAGCAGGACACAGGAAGAGATCAAGGGCTCAGAGATAAATTAGAACTCTTACTAAAGATAAAGGGCACAATCCATCTGCTGCAGGAATTCCTGCAGTTTGCCCACCACAGGAACCCTTTGGAAGGAGGTGGATCTGGTGCTCAGTTGGAGCTGGAATAGCAGAGGATGTGGCAGGCTCTGAGTGATTCCCAAGGCAGGCACGGAGCCACAGAGGAGCAGGAGAACACAGCAGCAAAAAAAAGAAAAGAGAAAAACCCAGAAAAAAACCCTGAAAGCTGAAATTCTCCCCAAAAGAAAAGTGGAAGATGGCTACAGAAGGCTTAAAAAATGTCGTTTTTTGAATCAGCAAGGAGTGGTGCCAGGGAAAAGGAAGAAACTCAGAGGGATTTCTTTGTTTCCCATTCTTTTCCCAGACAATATCTCCTTCTCCGATTCTTGGTGTCTTTAAATAGTTTTCTTTGAAGTTGGGCAAAGCAGGCTTGCCATGAACTGTAGCATAGAAATTGGAGGGATGGTGCTTGAAAATGAAACATGAGTGGGATAAAGAGAGAAAAACTTGTATAAAACTAATTATTTCTGATATTCTAAAAAATGATCAATTATAAACACATCAGCCACCAACCTTCCTGCCCTTCCTTCCCCTTTCCCCTCAACATAAAAGTTACTTTTTCATTTACAAATGGAGGGGTTGCAGCTTCTGCCTTGAATGCCCACATCTGAGAAATCTGGACAAATATTCCCACATCAACTGGGAAAACTCCAGAGAATTCACCAAAATGGGTGAAAAACAACCCAAAAATCAACAACAATGCTGCCTTGTCCCACAGTGGGGTCGCATGGGGCTCAAGAAAGAAGGTGCTGGCCATGTAGAAAAGAGATTAAAAAATGCATTTGTCTCCAAAATTAGTTGTAAATCTGACTGGACATGTGTGGGTCATCATCCTTTGGCTTTTTTTTGTGGCAGGAAATTAAACCCACAGACCCCTCTAATGCTCCAGTGGGGCACAGGGAAGTTGGTCCCGGGGCTGTGGCTCCACATTCCACCTGTGCCTCCCAACTTCCATCGTAAAAGTTTCCCCCCAAATTGAATTCAAACAATGAATTATTTAAAAAAAACCCACCTTATGAAGAGTGGTTTTATCTACCAGCTTGCTCCTTGGTGTAGCTCTGGGGTGGCTGACCTGTATGAGAGGGTTTTTTCATAGAGAAAAGACATTTTTCACTGCTTTGGAAGAGACCCTGGGGTTCAATCCAAGCTGACACGGGCTGAAGTGATGGAGAAATCTTAGAGGACTTCAGTGGATATCAAGCTGGAGGAGAAAGCACCTAAAAATACTGCAGCTGGACAAAAGAATCCTCCTTTTTTTCAGTTGGAAAAATGGCCTTAAACTGGGGCAAACCGCAGCATGGAGCAAGGTGAATCTCTTGGCCAAACATTCAGGGAACAAAAGAGTCAGACCATGGCCATGGAAATAAAGAATAAAGTCTGAGGAACCTGAAGAAATGATGGCCGAAAAAGTCATCAAAAAATCATCAAAACTACCAAGAAACTTTCACACAGAGAAATTAAAGGAAACCCTCAATTCAGAGCAATTTTGGTTCCGATCAGAGCCAAGAACGTCCATGAAGAACAGAAGCGACTTTTATTTTCATCTTCCCATAAAGGAATTATTTGTCACCTCAGTGCTGGGTCTGTCTGTAAGAAACCAGGCTGGGAAGAAGAGCAGGGATGTTTCTCATGGAGTGGAGTAACCAGGAAAAGGATTCTGATGCATCCAGCCCAGCTGCAATCCTGGGCCTCGGGCAGCTCGCGTTCGCTTAACGGAACAAAAGGGGCAAAACCAAACTGGAATTGGATTTCCCAAAATGAGTTTGGGCAGTTGAAACTGAGTTTCGTGGCAGGGTGGGCAGGCACTGATAAAGGACACAGCAGTGGGAATGAGGGAGTGACAGGGAATTTCCCCCGTGTGTTTCAGCAGCCACAATGGGGGAGTGATAATCCACATTTTGTTCCGCTTCCTAAATGCATCATCTCTACAATTGTCCTCCAAATAACACCAAATTTTGGAGAAACCCTCTTTTTGAACTAGCAGGGAATGGCATCAAATCAAATACTGAGTTTTGCTGATATTTGCTGGTTCCAAATGTGAATTGCTCTTTTGCTTTTCTATAATTAAACGTCGCGTTTTAACCCCAAATCCGTCTGACGCCGCAATTCTGTTCACGCACAAGCAGATGGTATTTGAGTTGCAAATAAATGTGACTTCTCTTCAGGGTGTTTCTTTTGGAAATATAAAAAGAGGCAGAAGAAAAATTTTTTTTTCCAGATCTTCAACTTGAGTTTGGGCAGGGTGGAAGTGAGCAGAAGAAAACCTCGTGTTTAAATTCTTGTTGGGGTCTGGTTTTGCACACTCACAGAGCCAGACAATTCCCATATCTATATCCAGGAAAAGTGTCACATCCACTCATTTTTTGAGACCTTCAGGGACTCTATCACTTCCTTGGGGTGTCTGTTCCAGTGTTTAACTCCTCCTCAGTGAAGGAATTTCTCCTGATACCCAAGCTGAACCTCCCCTGGTGGATCTTGAGGTGCTTTTCCCTTGTCCTGTCCATCCTCAAACCTGAGGTTTCCCCTCTTCCCTTTGTAACCGGGACCAAGAGCACTCATTGTCCTCCTGGGAGGAGCTGGAGGAAGGAAGGTGAATTTCCACATCCCCTTTTCAGCCTCTTCTTTCTGTTCCCCTTTTTATCTTAGGTACTTTGATTGAAATCCATTCAAAGGATTCCACCCCTAAATCAGGTTCTTTTCAGGCTCCAGGTAAACATTAGGCTGAACTAATCAGAGCCACCAACAGTGAACAGTTGCTCACTATTTTTATATCAACAGGCTATGAACAGATACAAATAATTTCATATAAATACAGATAACCCCCCCACATCAATCATGAACAGAGAAAAAACACTTTAAAAATCCTTCTCATTTTGCAAAAAGGTTCAGAAAGCACCAGGTGTCATTTGGCTTTCAGGTGTTTTTATGCTGTCAGAGCTCTTTTCTGCTGTGCAGTCACATTATTTTTTCAGGAGAGAGGATAGGCAGCATTTATCCTGCCCACCCCTCCTGAAATCAGCAACACAGACCCATCCATCTGCTCGCTGAGAGCACCAGCGCTGCTGCTTTATTTATTTTGAGAACATTCACTCCATCCCTCAAATTTAGCTTGGCTGGGAGAGAATCCTACCAGGGGAAAAACGCTGTGTTCAGGTAGATGGGGACAATTTTGCACTGCACATTTACACAAATGTCATTTTTCCTCAGTTAATTGGAGACCACGTCCGGATGACTTCGTGTTGAGGGTTGGAGATAACGAAAGGAGGTGACAAACTGCATCGTGTACCACCCAGCAAACCTCACCCTGCTGCTGTTTGAGGGGAATGGGAGGCAGGTTCCCTTTGCAACGATCCATTTTGGGGTGGGGAAGTTACTGGAAAGGTGATTTTTTCCACCCTCTGAGGCAGAAGTTCAGGCCTGGAAATGCCTGTAGTGAGGCTTCTCAGGGAATGCTTCCTTCTTAAACCTCATTTTCATGTAGGGACTGAGCATTCCAAGCTCCTTTCCCCTCTGGAGACCCACGGAGGCTGCAGGGAGATGGGAGCACGGCAGGCCTGCATCACAAATGAAATCAGGATTTATGGCAGGGCCAGTCCCTGTCTGTTTTAAATCTTGGCCTAAACAAACTGGGAAGGTGAAGTAGAGCTGCTGAGGAGGAGAATGAGAAACAGCCCAGCTCAGGGTGGGCAGCAATTTATGAAATCAATTGAGGAGGGAGGAAAGGATTTCTGTTCAAAGAGAGCCATCAGTCCCTGGCTGCCAAAACACCTCCTTTGTGTGTGGGGTTGTTCTGTTTCAGCTCCAAGAGCCAATAAACAGAGAACTGGAGGCAAGAGAACAGCCAGGCAGCCGAGTGGGTGTCCAGGGCTATAAATGCAGCTGAAAGCTCACACATGGTATTTATATCCCAGCACTGAATCACAGAATCACCGTCTGCCCTCGAGTGCTTTGGTAACCAGCAAAGCACTTCTGAAAACAGCCAGACAGACACAAAGCTGTGAGGAGAACTGCACAGAGTGCCTCCAGCTGAAGGAGATCTGACCCAGGGATGCCGTGGTGGTGCTCCCTGTCTCCGGGGAGGCAGCGATGCGGAGCACGCTGAAAGCAGAACTGAACTGGCACAAATTCAAATGGGCAGCAAAGAGACTTTTGCTCAAGTGACTTACTCAGGTTAGGTCTCATCACTGCTCCCAATTAAATCAATAATTCCAGCTCTTCTATCAGGGATGGAAATCAGAGCCACTGTGGCTGAGGGGCAGTGGGTGACGGGTCTGGGCACGGCTGGGAGGGTGCCTGAGCACAGCAGCACTGCACCCCTTGGCTTCCCTGGGCACAGATCACTGCATCCCTGGGCACAGCAGCACTGCATCCCTGAGCACAGCAGCACTGCATCCCTGAGCACAGCAGCACTGCATCCCTGAGCACAGCAGCACTGCATCCCTGAGCACAGCAGCACTGCATCCCTGAGCACAGCAGCACTGCATCCCTGAGCACAGCAGCACTGCATCCCTGAGCACAGCAGCACTGCATCCCTGAGCACAGCAGCACTGCATCCCTGAGCACAGCAGCACTGCATCCCTTGGCTTCCCTGCTCATTCCCACCTCCTGTGCTTCCTGCAGGGGATCCACAGGGGAAACTCCAGGGTTTGAGCTCACTGGCTCTGCCCCAGCCCAGCTCTGAGCCCTCCCTCGTCCCGTCCCTGCAGGGCTCCCCTGTTTCCTTCCCGGCTTTGTCATCTGGGGGATAAAGAGGGAGTCACTCAGAGAGGCACTGGGGTAACATGCTGCAATATGGATCAATAAAAGGGAAAAACAGGAATAACCACAGCAAAATCATTTGGGTAACTATGCAGGGATTTTCCAAGTGGAAGGGGTTTAAAAGCCAGGGCGGAAACACAGGAAAAAAAAAACCAACCCTGGTTTTAGAGAAATTTCCCTATAAACCAAAGGGGGCAGGTGCTCATCCTTGCCCAGGGTAATCAAGATCATGAAAAGAAATAATTTTAAAAAGTAAAGCAAGCATGCAGCTGCATTTCAGCCCCGTTTGCTGCCCTCACAGCCAGCAGAGGATGCACAGAACTTCCCTTGCTGCTGTACCTTCAGCTAAAACTCCCCAGCCGAGCTCATTTCCACCTCTCAAAGGAGAGAACAGCCCCAGACAATTCATTCTTTATATTTATCTTTTTATAAGCATCATATTGTAATATTAACTAGATTAGAGATCCTTCTTTCTTGGATTTGGGGCTGAACCCACAATATTTCTGCTGTTATCTGCATACATGTCCTGTTAGGGTGCCCAATATTAGTGTGCAAGCAAGAACTATCCTAAAAGATGGATAACTCTTCCCAGGTAAAAAATATCCCTCCTCTATTTCTGTTTGCAGAGCTGCACATCAGTTTATAGCCTGGAAGTTATCTCAGTTAATTTGTATTATAACTGCAATGGTTTTGCCATTTTATTTCCTGAAAAAAAAAAAAAAAGAAAAAAAAAGAATAAAAATTGAATTTCCTATCAAAAGGCCTTTCCTATCTAAAATTGATTTTAGTGAAATGGCCTTTTTATTAATTCTGTGCTTGTGCAAACGTCCTTCCAGCTTGGTGAGTGGAATCTCATGGCCCAGATCCCAAGGTTCTTAATTACATCTCCATCCAGGCAAACACCTCTGGGATCAGAGAGGCTTTGCCTGGTAAAGGACCCTGGGGTTCCTCCCAGGAGAACCAACAACCTCCAGGTGAGCCCTGAGCTCTTCAGCATTTTGTTTGCTGGTATCGATTTCTTTGTACCCAAAGAAGTTTTTCTGTAAATCATTGGTAAATAACGAGGAGCAGGAGCCCCCAGAGCTCCTACCATGAGCTTTGCCCACTCCTCTGTGTAACAGTGGAGTAGCAACACAAGAGTTGGTGTAGATTGCATTCCACCCTTTGTGGGTAGCTGCAGTCATCTCTCATTGATTGTGTTCCCTTCCTTGAGGTACATTCACACTTAATCTGCAGAACTTGATATTTCTAACAGGAAATAAAAGCATGGAGCCTCCCCCTCCCCTTTAACACACCGCTGGGGTATCGATTTTGAGTTCCTGAGCCAGCAGCAGGGAAAGGAGGACAGGCAGGTCTGCAGAAGCCAAGCATTTTATGAACAGGATGGACAGAAAAATAATCAGAATAGTCAAATCATCCCATCTCAAAGCATTCTCACTTCGGGGAAAAAAAAAAAAGAAAAGAAAGAAATTGAGTATTTTTTTCACAACATAACTGCAAACATCACTAAATGCTCTCCCTCTCCCCAGAGCCTTTTCATGGATACAAAGATTTTTTCCCTGCCCACCTTTGACCATTTTTAACCCAAAATTTCTTCTGTCAGTTGAAATGGGCCGAGCACTTCCCCACCTGTGGAAGAACAGATTTTCCCAGATTTTTGTTGATGCCAACAGGAGGGACCCCAGTGCAGATTCCCAAATCCAACACAGCTTTGCAGATGTTGAGGCACCTGAGGAGCTGGGCAGGAATTCATCCCAGTTTTCTCCCCTTCTGGAAGGCTCCATTTCCCCACCCTCCAAAGGCCAGGAGGGAAGCGTGGCAGCTCTGGCTGAAGTCACTCCTCAGTTAATATTTTGCCCTGTGTTTTTGAACCTCTCCTAAATGGCAGCTGAGCTTTCCACGCTGCTCTCCTGTGCTGGCAGGAGGAGAGCCAGGAGGCAATGAGCCACTGCTTTATGTCAGCAGGAAAGAAAAAGGATGGTTCTTTACATGGTGATAACCCATGCACACCTTCAAACCCCGTCCTGCAAACAGAACTCTCCACTGAAGTGCACGAGTGGTTTCAATGTTAGTGCTGAAAAGCAAAAATTAATGCTGGAATAATGTCCCTTGGACACCAGGATGGCAAAACCTGACTGAAATAAGCACTAAATTCGGCATAAATCCAGAAGATAACTTGAAAATTAGAAAAAAAAGAGAGACAGAAAGGCCTTCCAAAGCAGCACATTTTCCCCTCTCTTCCCCAGGTTAATTTAGAGGATTGCCTGGGTTTTCACCCACCTCCAGAGTGCAAACACCTCCAGACACTCAAGGAAATGGAATTATTTCCTCAAACCTGGCACCAAGGTTTCAGCTCTGATCGAGTGTTAACACCACATGCAGCACTTACAGCAATCTCTGGGCTAAAATAAAGGAGTTTATTTGGGCTTTTTCCCCTCCAGTCATTCTCACTTACCACTCACATCAAGCTCTATCTGGTTTGCAGTGTCTGTGCCTTGCCCAGAGCCCCTGCAAGGATCCATCCAAGGAAATGTTTCCTCCACTCCCCACAGAAAGCAAAGAGAAATGGAGTAGATGAAGCTCTTCCCTAACAATTTATTAAAATCTTTGGTGAGATTTTTCACTAGAGACAGGCTCGTTAAAAAAAAATAAATAAATAAAATTACAAATTAAAATTAAAAATTAAAAGAAAAAAAAGATAAAAACCACCCTATAATGTCCTAAGAATTTTGGTGCCTTTAGTACTCTGAAAACGTTTCTTGTTTCATTCTTCACCAGCTAAAGAGAACAATACCCTCCATTATATCACAGAGATTGTGGAACCCTCCCCGAGTGAGCTTTGCTGCAGTTATTTTAACAATGAAATGCCATTCTGGGCATTCAGAAATCACTCCTCTCCTGAAATTCTCTTTTTTAAATGATAAACACTTCCAAGACTTGGGGAACAATGGAGGAGAAAAGGCTCATTGGAATCTCACACTTCACGCACACAGAATTAAAGAGAGAAGCCACAGTTTCATTATGGAAGTGTTTGCATTTGGACACAGAGAAAAGGGTGAGGGATCTGGGCATTGAGGGCAAAAAAGAGTTAAAAATTGGATTTTACTTGGGTGGAATGACACAAACACACACTCAGGTGACTTCTGAGGCTGACCCAGCACCTCTGCACGCCCCATGGGAGATGGTGAGGGGAAGAGAAGAGAAAAGAAGAATTCAGCACGTTCCAGTTCTTTAAAATATCCAGTTCAAATATTCAACCAGAAAACAATGCAACTCCTTCTGAGATAAACCAAATCATGGTAATTTCCCTAGGCTGGTTAATTGCATGTGTGAGGCTGCAGAAGAGAACACAAAAATTAAGTTTTAATGAAAGCTATGAGGCAGATGTTGATATTCATTGATAGAAACTGATAATTAAATAATGCTGTAATTATTATTAATTGCTTCCCTGGCTGTTCTTCTCCAACTGATCATTTCACTGAACTCTCCAGAATCTGTTTTTTCTCTTTATTCTGTCTGTTCATCTTTCTGATGTCGCTGCTTCCTCAGCAAAACTCAGGAGCAAAACTTGTCCTTAATGAAAATCCAATGAAGTAAAATTTAATTAAATGTCACTGGTACCAACAGCCTTAAAATTTCAAATCACCACCAGTTTAACAAAGCCCATGTGCAAGTTGGACCCTAGACACCTAAAATCCTTCGGAGTATTCCTGGAAGCAGCAAGGAAATTGTGGAATAAACCAAGGAATGGATGAGAGCAGCAGAGAAACAGAAACTTGTGGTGCTTTCCCTTTGGGAAAAATAAGGGTTTCTTGCAGTGTTACCAAAGGGTTTCTGAAGACTTTAATTGTGTTTGCTGAGGGTATTTCTGAGTCTTGTGAACCTGAAGTTTAAGCAGCAACGTCCTTCATTGCCTGGTATCACGTTGATAAAAATGTAAATTAATTAATGGATGATAAAAGCATAAATTAAATCTAAATTACTAAATTAAACACATGCACTGCCTCATTTACCACACCAATACCTACGAGTCAAGGACATCTGTGAAGAGGAAAAGGGGAAGGCAAAGGATTCTGTTATTTGTTACTTTAATGTGTGTGGAAGTTACTGTGAGAGCCCAGATACCGAGGAGGAATTACAACACAGTGCTCATGAATCATGACCTTCCTCAGCCTGGAGGGGTTTTAATTAAAGAAATAATTAAATTTAAGGGCTTTAGCAAGCAATCCCCCAGTTTTTATTGTGGATGAGGATGCACATGGTGGTTCTGACCAGTCCAGACCTCGCTGGTGCTGCTCACGAGGATGTGGGAGTCTCTTCTGGGAGGATTTGCATGACTGGAACCAGTGGCTGCTTCATAAACCATGCCCAATTCACCTGTAAGTTGGTTTATAGGCACCAGAATAATCCTGTACTTCAGATCCCCGTATTTGTGACTAATATTCACCACTCCTAACATCCCAGTGTGCGAGTGCTTGATGCTGCCAAAATAATTGCATAAGAAGTGTGACATTTTGGGCTTATACACAGAGTTTTGACAGTGCAAAACTCAAAATTGAACTGGCATCAACACATTGCAAGTTTTAGGAAACTGCTGCTTCTTTCTCTACAGTGTAAGTGTCAAAACTTCATATCCTGAGGTTGTTTTGTAAAAAAAATCCATGAAGGACTGAAAACTTTGGACTTTTAGACCAACAGATATAAAACTCCTTCTCCCTTCCATCCCCTGCTGCAGGCAGCTCTGGATGTTCTTGTTTTCACTCCGGGTTGCTGCAAAATGAGAGGAGTTTTTACTCCACAGCCAGGAAAGTGCAGAAAGTGACATCCCAGAGGAGAGAGGAAAAGTGGGAGAATGTTGGACACAGGCCTGGACAAATGTCCTGTTTTCCAAGAAGGGAACCACCTCTATTTATGCACACTGAACCCAAAACTTGACAATTCCTTTGCCCAGCCCATCCCCAGAGGTGGTCAGAGCAGATTTCCAGGAGAGACAGATCCTGGGTTGTCTGCCCCATGTGCCCCATCTCCAGCTGGGAAGGGAGGGCTCCTTCTCGAGCTGAAATTTTTAATATTCTTTCCAAAGTCTTCATTCCCCAGCTCCTGACAGCCCCGTTATCCATTGACTCGTCCCAGTTTTTGTCTTCAGTGTGTCCTGTGCCAGTCAGCTCCCCAGTTTAATCACTCTCTGTGTGACACAGCATCCCTCCGAGGCACTCCTGGGTGATTTTTGGAGAACCCTTGCTGGCAGGTGACTTTATACACTCCCAGACAATCAATCATTCGAGGGACAGAGTCCCAGCATGCAAAAATACTCAGAAAAATCAGAGGCTGGCCTATAAATACCTGGCCTGTGCTATTTCCTACCATCCATCTGTCATACCCTGCAGGATTTTGGTCAGCCCTCAGCTTCACCATCTTCTCTCTGTATTTATGGCATCCCTTGGAATGTTGTTTCTCTCTCCCTCCCCACCAAAGGGCTGCTGTTTAATTGATAAGTCGTCTCAGCTCCTTGCAGAAAGCTTCCTTCCCAGAGCAGGGGTTAATTGGGGAGATCTGCACCCAACATTTCCCTCAGTCTGTTCTACATGGCAGCAATTAACCCTGGCTCCAGAACAGCAGATATGAGCAATTTGTTAGCACATTTCAGCTCCAAACAAATATAGGTTTCATTATCCATTAATTCATGTGCTGCTTGTTTCCTCTCTGTTTACAAAATGCAGAAACCTCTTCAGCCATCAGTTCAAGTGCTATATATCCAGATTTTATATCCTTTTTCTCTCATGCCAACCCTCTCCAGATAAACACCTGACTGACTGACTGACAGTTAGTAGGTGTCACTTTCTAATTTCAACCCCAAATTTAAATTTACCTATCCCATTGCTGAAGAGAAGTATTACCTTTCATTCACTAATTACACTTAATTGGCGGGAAGATTTAAATGCTACTTTGGCTCCAAACATTTCAAGCTGTGCAGGATGTCTGAGCCCCCTCAAAGGGCTGAGAGAGTTTGAGCTCAAATAAATAAATAAATAAATAAACCCCAGCATTTTCCATCTTTTTGCCTTAAAGTTGATGCAAACAAATGGCTCCACGGGCAGGAAAGAGGAATAATTCCAATTTTTTTAATAACTCGCTGCATAAAATATTGGGAATTTTTTTTTTCCTTTCTCTTCTGCTCGAGCCAGCAAAACCAAACTGGTGGCTTGTTAATTAGGAGTGTGCTGGCAGAGCGTGGCGTTAAAGGGGAACAAAGATTTTATTAATAAATCTTTATCAGGGCAGAGAGAGGCTTTTCCAGCAGAGGAGCAGCTCTTGGGGAGAGCTTGGATTCTCTGCATTTGAAGCTGTGCTCCCGATTCCATTACAGTCAGAATTCATCCAGAGGCTGAATATCAAACAGAACTCAGCTCTTCTGAAAACATTCCAGGGTAAAAGGAGCACAGCTTTGGGCTAGAAAGGAGATGTTTTATATCACTCCAGCAGGTTCTTTTTTTAATTTTTATTATTTTGATGGCTCAGGTGCACAGAGATCACGCTCATTTGCACCTGGAAAGGTGGAAATTGGTAATTTGGGTTCACAGAAACCCAAAGTTTCCCTGTTTTGTGTCACCCGTTTGTTATCAGCCCACGTGGAGTGGCATTGCTTTGAGCAGGATGATGGAATAATCACCAAATCCCTCCATCATCTGCCCCCAGTGCTCCTTAAAAGGGAGATGGGAACACAGAAGCACCAAGGAAAAATGTTTAAATCTTTGGAGAGAAGCCGAATTTTACAGGAAAACCTCTGCATTTAACACACTGAAAACCAAGGTTGCTCCTCAACATGAAACAGGAGACCCTGAATGCCACCAAGGGCAGCGAGTCCTTGTCCTGCCCTTCCAGGCTGGGAAATGGAAAACAGGAATTTGTCTGGGCAGAGGCTGTGAGTTGAATTTTGTGTCTATAAAAGACTGTCAGCTGAACAATCTTTACCATCTCCTACCATCCTATTCTGTGATGATGAAAATGAGGAAGATATTTTCATTGTTCTCAGGCAGTGATGCTGAATTTGGACTGGTCTGAAACAAAGACATCACCACCCAGAAAACACAGCCTGTGTTTGGCAGAACTCTGCAATTCCAGCACTTTTCTTATTTACTTTTCCCGAAATCAAATTGTCAGCAAGTGGGTTTTTAACACTGAGGAGTAACTAAAATATCCTTTACCCAGGTGTTGAAATAGGTAAAATTTGCTTCTGCTTTGTGCTAACTCATATGAGAATTTTCCAGCAGTCTGAAGTTTTGTTTGGAACCCTTAAGAAAAACAATTTCACGCTTAAGCCAGGCAGCCCAACAAGTTCCATTTCAGTTTCCTGCAGCACCATCGAGCTGCTCCAGTTTCACTTAAAAGGTTTAAGACCTGAGCCAGTAAAAAAAATATGAGACCAGTTAAATTACCCAATTGCCTTTTTCTTCCCTCAGCTCACAGGAACTGACATTTCCAGCCTGGTTCACACTCTGGTTACGTGGGAAGGGGAAAAGTTTTCATTACAAGTTTTTCCAGGAGGTCACATTCACTTTAAGCCCCCGGAGTCATTAGCAACGACTCAGCTCTTGGAAAAATCACATCCTCTCCCCCAAAATAATTCTGCTTGAAGTGCTCTTTTTCCCATTGAAGGGGATGTTTCAAGGAGCACTTCAATCTCCAGGACAATTTGCACCTTCAACACAAATCCCAGCTCCAGCCACCTGTGTACCAAGACACGGGAAAATCAAAACTGGCCAGATTCCAGGGTTCCAAACTCTTGTTCTGTTCCCTCCCTGCTTCCTGCAGATCCACCAAACAGCAGAACCTTCATTATTCCACATGCAGGATTTCAATCAGATGCCATTCTTTTAAATCAATAGCTGATATTTGTTATTTTTCTCTATTTTTTCCCCCACCAGACATAAAACACCCGCCAGGAACTCCTGCTGAAGTCACTTTGCTTTGTCCCCTGAGCAGAAAACCCAAAATTAATTCCTCTTCCACACACAACCCTTCCCAAGGCCTCCAGTACCTTTTATGGCTTCAGTATTTGATTTGTGGAAGGAAGAGTTTGTCCTTTTATTAGTCAACAAGGCTGGGTTGACAAATTTGTCTAATGATGTTATGTATTTTATATTATCTATTTTAACTTGCTGACATCGAACGGTTGAGCAGGGGTCAGGCGGGAAGCTCAAGGATGAGCCAGCACTTGTTTCATATTTCATCTTTCAAAACCAGCAACACATGGCACCTTCTCCCCAGCTGTCTGTCAGCAAAAAGAAAGATGCCTCATAAATAATAAAAAGCATTTTCTGTTAAACTTTTCAGAGAGGAAAATCTAAACAGGAAAATTTGGATTAAATGGTGTTAATTTAAAACAAGCTCAATGGAAGTAGCAGGAATACCTATTCTTTCCGTTATCTCTGTTTGTGGTAATTACATTTTAAATGAAATTGCTCAAAAACAGGGAAGAAGAAAGCACTTGGAAGACTAAAAAAAAACCAAAACCACAAAGTGATTGCAAGTTTATCCCAGTGAAAGATCTTCCCTTTTTGAATGGATCAGTACAACAGGAGAGAAGAATCCTTTGGTTCTTTCTTAAACACTGACACGGTGGCCAACATTCCTGTCCCACATGAAACGCTCTCTGATTCCATCCAAAATTAAGGCTTTGTTCTCTGTGTGATCCCACTGAAAACAGTGCCTCATCCAGAAACTGTGATTTTCCAGCACATGCTGGAGATTTTTTTCTTTAAATGTCTTCTATTTTTACACCTGAGCTGGTGATGAGTTCTTCATGGCGCCCATCTGGCAGCTCATCAAAGTGCCTTCTTTGCTTTGCAGGTTTTTGATGGAATGAAAGCTGCTTGCCTAAAAGGCTTTGTTGCTCGATGAGGAACACGTTGTTTCTCGCAGATTGAACTGATTTCAGGCTTTTTTTTTCCATGCTTTTGTATGAAAATGAGCTGTGCCATTGCTGCAATTATCTCAGCCACCATGGGAAGGGTAAATAATGTCCCACTCACCTTTCTGCCCCACGGGCTGATACTTTTTATTCAGGAATATTTCTCTACAAAGTGGTTCGGGGGGGTTCTTTTGGTGTTTTCTGTTTGTTTATTTTCAATAATAATTTCCACCCTTATCATTTTTCCTAATCATGTTCAGGCTGCAATTAGCTGATTACAAACTGTGCACTTGGTTGTTTATTAATCAACATCACAGGCGGTGAGGGTCCTTTGATCAGACACAGAATGGTATCAGCTTCCATCTGGAAGGAATTCCAGCAAGAGAAATTCCTGCTGGTGTCCAACCTGAGCCTCCCCTGCACAGCCTGAGGCTGTTCCCTCCTGTCCTGCCCTGTCAGGTAGGACCAGGCAGCTTCCCCGGCAGGATTAGGTTTAGGATTTAGATTCAGAGTAAAATCAGCATTTAGGTGGGAGCTGCTGCTGCAGCCAGAAGAGCTGGCAGAGGATATTTTGACTTTAAAAAGTCACAGAGCCGATGAAAACACACAAACCTCCAAACTGGGAGACTCCCAAAGCAGAAAAATGTAACATTTCTGTCACTGAGGCTAAAGACAGGAGAAGAGTCCAAGAGAGCCCCATTTCCAGTGCATTATGTGCTTGTGGCTCTGCAGGAGCCAGCAGCTGAAAAAGCAGCCAGAACATTCATTTTGCTTTATTGGATTCCAGGGGCTGGAACTCACAGGATTTAGAGCAGTTTGGACACAGAGCCTAAAAGTTTTCACTGTACTTGGGGTTCCCTCAGGTACCCGAGCACAGAAATCCCAGCGTGGCAGGTGTAGGGGAAAACACACCTGTGCTTGATCGTGGATTCAAATTTGGTGTTTAGACACAGCTCAGCACTGCTGAGGCTCAAACCTGCTGCATCCCCAGGGGATTCTTTAGTACACAAAAACAGAGCTGTACATTGAATAAACAAAACACAGAATAAAGAATCTTGCACCCGGGGTTTAGGGCTTGTTTAGGAAAGAGCCAAGACTAAAGAACCTAAAAATTAAATATCCACGTCAAGACGGCGTTAAAAGAAATCCAGGAGCAAATGGATGTACTCCAGTCCTCCATAAACTGCTCTTAAATGAATAAACACACAAACAAGAGGATGCAAAACCCTCCATTCTTCGTTAATGACTGTCAGTGCTTCATTATTTCTGCTGCTATAATCCACTTCTGGTTAGCTGGGGTGCTAAAGAGCCATTGCCAGGTGTTGTTTAAATGCAGGAACTCCTTTTCCAGTGCAGGTAGTGGCACCTCCTCAGGTGTTACAGAGTCTGAATTAACTGGGATTTCTTTAGCATTCCCTTTTTTACCCAGACATGTTTTCACAGGGATTCTCATTTAGATATAACACAGTAAAAAAAAAATAAAAAAAATAAAAGCTGTTGGAATTTCAGAGTGTTTCACACAAATCTCCTGGAGGTCAGGATGATGACAAGGTCCAGGTGGACACCATAGGAGTGGGGAAGAGGAACGTGGAGGGGAGGGAAAGACAAGTTCTGCCCCAGCACTGACCCAGCTGGGCAAGTGATAATGGAGCATTCACATGCAAAATGTCCAAATTAAATTCCATCAGCTACCTGAGGTTTAAATTCTCCCTGCAGGACAGAAACCTGCAGCAGCCACAAGAGAGAATAAAGCTGGAAGCCATCTCCACTCACCTTGCAATTTGCCTCCTCATTTGTTCTTCCTGACTGCCCCAACTCCCCTGAAGTTCTTGCCCTCTCACCAAGAGCTGCGACTTTGGAAAGTCAAACCCTTGGGTTTTAGACAAGTCCTGTTTGTCAAGAAAATCAGATCTTTCTAAAATAATGAAATTTTGCAGCTTAATCCCAAAACCTGGAGCAAAATGTGGGAATATCCATCGTGTGGACAAGGGCTAAGCAGGTCCCTGCCTTTTTCTGCCACCTCAGTGTGCACATTGGCAGCTTGACTTCAAAACAGCCTTGGTGGAGTGAAAATAAAAATTAATTAAAGTTCTCTGAGTTCTTACTGACCATTTCTCCACAATTTTCATACATGCATGCTCAAGGTCGTGCCAATTAAACACTCCATGTTCTGAGCAGCCAGCGATTCTGCCTTGGAAAATAAGTTTATTTACAGAACAGTTTGATTTCATAACTCATTGACTCCTCTTGGGACACGCTTTCAGAATCACTTGTGCATAATCTAAAGCTATGGAAATAAAAATATTGCTTTATTGTGTTTGACTTAATTCTGAAAATCCCATGATCCCATTTTCTCTGTCAGCGTGGCAGGATAAAAGAATTGCTATTGTGAAAGGTTCTTTCCTGAGGAACCCATTAAAGTGCAAGTCTGTATTTCATCAAATATTTCCTCGTTCACGTCCCCAGAGTGCAGCACAACTTCCTTTGTGTCACTTTGAGTTCCAGGGAACAGAATTTGCAGGGGGAAATGTCCTTCTGGGCTCTTTTCAGCATCAGGGCTGGGGGAAGATCAATGTGATTTGAGCACAATTTGCTAATTGGGGATGGGTAACGAGGAGGAACAAAGGGAGACTGATTTAGAGTGGATTGAGGCCTTTGTTAAAATATTAGAAAGTTTGGAGGGAGTTTGGAGAATCAGTCAGAGGAACCAAAGCAAACATTTAGGTGAAAAAACCCTGCAGCTGTTTAGAGTGATTTAATTTTGAACAGAAACACTCAAGGCAAGATTTTTGACTAGAAACACTCGAGGCAAGATTCCAAATCAGGCACCAAAGCAAAATGAGGTGGCAACTGAGCCCACTGTGATACCCCACACTGCACTCGTGTTTCTGACCAGGATTCTCCACATTTTATTGAGGGGGACTACAAATCCTCGAAAATTTGGTTGAAATTTTGTGAGGAACGGGGTAAGAAAGAAGCCAATGTCCCAAATCTTTCAGTTTTACCATCCCTAAAGCGTTTCTGTGGTGGGTGGGCAGGGAAGGAGCTGGTGCCTCCCATCAGCTTGGCCAAGCTGGGCACAAATCTCACCCTGCATTCAGAGCTTTGTTTTTAATGTGGTGACTTCTGTTTTGGGGCAGGTTATTAGAGGTGTTTTAGGGGTATCTGAGAGCACACGTGTGGAGCTCTAAAAATCCACTTTCAGCTGCCTGCAGAGCCTGCTAAAAACGCATTGAATGCTAAACAATTCTGGCCAAGAGAAAAAATACCACCTGAGGATTTCCTGTTCTCCTTAATTCAGTCACTGTGACCACTGAAGGAGGCACAGAGCAAAGGGAGGATGCTCCACAGTCAGTGGAGAAAGGAAAAACCCATTTCTAGAGGGAGATTTGTCCATGTTCCTTTAGGATGGAAGGAATTCCCTCTGGAGATGCCTGTCCTACGACCTCCCACCTCGGGGTAATGCAATTATTTTTAAACATCGTGCAAACGTCACACTTCCTGTGCCTGACGAGTTTGAAATGCTGCAAAAACACTGCAAATAGCAGTAAACATGGAAAATCAAGATTTTACATGCACAGATTGAGTGCTGTGACTGAGAGACCTGGTAGGGTTTGTATCCCTGGAGCCCATTTAATCACAGCAATAAATGCAGCTTTTTCCTCACTAAATGTGTGTTAATCCATTAAATTTACTTATTAGACAGATTTCAAAGATAAGAGTTGGGCCACACTACAGAATCATGAGAAATCTACAAAAAATATGTTCATAAGCAGACTTTAAACCAAAGGAAAGCTCAGGCCCCTCTCTCCCAGAGCAGATTTTTTCCTGAGGACATCAGTACCAGGCAGCAGAACCACTCTGTGTTCAAAGCATCCCTGCCCAGACTGCCTAAACAGCACCAATCAAAATACTCCAGCTGGCAATGATTTTCCCCTATAAAGATGAGGTGAATAGTCACAAATCTGGGGCTGGAATCCAATAATACAGAAACTTTCATACAATACACTTTATTGCAAATCAAATGTTATTGCTTTTAGCACAGTACTTAAAATCTGCTTTTTCTTTTTCCCCTCCCAAACTGCCATAACACCTAAAATTTAACCTCTTTCAGAACAGAAGCAGCAGGAAAGAATAGCAACAAATTTCTGGGGTTGGTTATGGGAATGTGCCGTGAATATATCATTGAATGGAGTCCTGGGGAATACTAAGTGATAATCAAGCTGTCAAATGAAATTTTAAATCCTCACATATAACTCCATTCCTGTAACCCCAGTCTCTGTGAAATTTTACAGGATTTAAGGATGACTCTGCCAGAAGCCAGTTAGCTGATAAAGGAACTCTGGGGGTCCATTCCCACTCCTCACCCGAGGAGCAGCAGAGCACAACCCCCAGATCCAGAGGGGCCAGCAGGGGCTGTGTCCCAGCCCTTGGGGAACACAACCTGGCCTCTCCCCCTGCCCTAAAACCAAACTGACACTGACATCACCTCCTGGGCCTGCCCGTGCTCCTGGGGCTGGCTGCACAAACACAGATTTACCGCAAAATCCGGGGTTGTTTTTCACTCTTCATTCGGGATAAAGCTGAATCTACACCAGAGCACGGAGAGCTCTTAATTAAAGCAAGGGAAGAACTTCAGACAGGGGCACCTTAAATGGATGGGTTGAGCCAGGGGTCAGTTTTGGGCACTGATTTCACGATGCCCCCGGGGCAGGTTTGTTTTCTGATTCATGGAGTTGCCCAAATGCTGCTGTTCTCACACAGAAGCAGCATCATTAAACTTCCTCAGGATCGCTGTGGGTGTTCCAAGGTCCCTGATTTTGTGTGGGTTTGATGCTGCCCTTTATTCCTTCAGAGTGCTGCCAGGAACCCTGGTCCTTGGCAACCTGAATGCAAGGGAGGCACCCCAGGGAGCCTTTCCCTGTAAAATGAGAGCTCCAGCTCTGAGCTGCGCTGGCTTCACCCAGAAAATTCCATTTTAGAGACTCCAGCTGACTCCCCCAGTGCCTCCAGCCCTGAATTCTCTGCTCCAGCCAGCCAGGCTCTCTCCAAGCCACACCAAGGAGCTCCAGGAAATGCTTTTGAGGAATCACCCTGAGTGTTTGGAGCAGTTTGACCTCCAACACTGCAGCTGCCCCTGGGATGAGCAGGAGCAATTCCAGGCCATGCAGTGCTTACTCCTTGCTCCAGTGAAATGTTTATTCCCTTTACAGCCAGCATTCTCTGTGGCAGTCACTGTGCTGCCAAGATTACCCTGCCTTGTTAAATTGGGTGTTGGCTTCATTAAAGTGATGTATTTCCACTTCTGCTTCCAGCTGCACTTTAAGTAAAAAGCAGAATTAAAAAAGAAATCCCTCCCTTTGCCAGCAGCAGTTTGGTGAAGAAAAGGCTATTTTGCTGTGCTGGGGCTGCTACAGTTCCACTCTGTTCTCACTATTAGATGTGATTAGGGACTGCTCAGTGCAGGACACACGAAATCTCCTCTATTAAATGCTCAGAAATCACAGAAAACAAGCTGGAGGAATAAGGCACAAGACAAATATTGACACAAAGAATCTCTGCTCTTCCCTGCTGGGACTGGTCATAATTTCCTCAGTAAAGTTCCTTTCAAAGTGATTTCTTGTGCAGCAACATCTGCAGGTAGTACTGATGCTTCTTTCATAGGGTGCAAATATTTAGAATATTTTTCTTTTGGACTCATTGCATTCTGCTCCTCTGACCCTCCATCTGAACAATCATTGAACTGGAAATGGTTTTAAGGTAAAGTTCTTTATACTTGAGGCAGTGAACAAAATATTGTCTGTTAGATTACACTGGCCAAGTGTGCACTCTGGAATCAGTGATTTGGGAGAACCAACAGCCACACAGCTGGGGACACACCAAGGAGCAGCTCACATGCTCCCATTCCACTGCCTGGCGTGCCTGAGAGGGAGAACTGCTCTGGATTCCCCTTCTTTGGCTCACACTGGGTTTCATTCCCACCAGATGCTTCATGAGAGTGACCTGTCCAGAGTTGGGAGCTCCCAGCTGTGGAAAACACTTTGGGATGCCATTTGTCTGAGAGGCAGCCTAGAGGGAGGGATGGGATTTCTGTCTCACGTTTGCCAGCATCATTCTAGAGGCAGGGATTGCTCTGGGGGCCAATTCTGCACTCACACAGCAGCAGAGACAGGCCCAGCCTGGCTGGGGGCTCTGCCAGGGTTTTAATGATCAAACATTTTCTGCACTGGGCTCCAGCACAGCCTGAGATGGGAGAGAGGAGAACTCAGAGCTGCAGGAGAAATCATTTGACAAATAATGAAAACTGACCTTATTTATCTGAGTATCTTTCCATGGAGAGTGCCCAAAGCTTTGCTTTACATTTGGTTTGCTGCTTTACTTGAGAAAAAACCCTCTAATCCTGCTTGGAATCTGAGCACTTCAATGATCTGATTCCTTGCTGCATAATTAAATTGGATGTCCAGCCAGAATCATACTGTTTAGGAAAAAAAGCCTCATTTGAGCACTTCAGTAAAGTGCAAGAGAATGGACTCATTTGGTAATTGAGGCCCAGGGTGTGGACATCTGATCTAGGCTCAGCTGAAAGCCTGGACACAAAGAGGGTGAAAATGTCTTCTAACTCCATGGGAAGCTAAAATTCCTTAGCTGGAGGAGAGATGGAAATGTACCTGGACCTAATTCTGCCATGAGCAACAGAAATAATCTCCTTTGCCTTTCCCTCTCCCTTGAAAAGTCCATTCCTGTTCAGAAACTTCTGCCTTGGCTCCACAGATTAAGTTGAAGTTATAACTGTGCAGCTACCTCATTTATTTATTTCAAACACAAACATTCAGAAGTACAATGAGCAGAGGCTTCTGAATATTTCAGCTGTAAGGAGTAATTCCTCCCTGGCAGCTGACAGCCCGCCTCGCTCACACGTTGCAGGAGTGAGAACCAGCAATTTGATGTTTCAGCAAGCT
The DNA here is from genome assembly GCA_013399225.1 of Rhipidura dahli. Classification (NCBI taxonomy): domain Eukaryota; kingdom Metazoa; phylum Chordata; class Aves; order Passeriformes; family Rhipiduridae; genus Rhipidura; species Rhipidura dahli. The sequence continues at coordinate 114,851 of VXAC01005037.1, read as the reverse complement.
GGCTGCAAAAGCTTTTTGATTTCCTTGTACTCCCCCTGCTTCCAAAAAAAAAAATCCCTGAGCTTAAAATGTCTTCTAGAGGTTAAAAAGAAACTCACCTGCTTCCTCTCCAAAGCAAACATGCACTTTATTGCACTATGCACAGAGAAGAAAGGTTCAGAAAACTCCTGGGGGGTCCAATGTCAGCTCTCCTTGGCTTTCCCTCTCCTGCTTTGAGTTCTCCAAGTGATCAATATTTGCTGTAAACCCCAGCCCGGAGCAGGTGGGCTGTGGATGGAGTTTCATTAATGGAATCCCTCTGCAGCCCCTCCTGCTTATTTGTTCAGATGAGATCTTTGGGGTTGGCTGAGCACAAACGGAGCTCCTAATTAGCACAGCCACTAATCACCCAGGAAAGCCTCTCAGCCACCTCTTTCCAGTTGGTACCTGATGGCCCAGCTTCAGCAGTGGCAGAGCACTGGGAAGCTCCTCCAGGATCAGAGGGGACATCCTGGGACAGGGCTTGATCACTGCCTCAGGGAGGGTCGGTATTGCCCTGGAGATTTATTGCTCAGCTCAAAGCAAATCCCTTCTTCCTCTCTTCTCCAGCCTTGTCCTGGCTGTGTCGTTAATCTCCATCCCTCTCTCGCATTCCTGCTGTTGTGCAGAACATCAGTTTTTGATCCTGGGCTCACCCAGGGTACCAGGGGGTCTCTGGTTACTGGAAACCCCAAAATCGTGGCAAAACATCTGCAAGAAATTGGGCTAAAGGTGGTGTTCTCTCTGTGAAATTATCCTGCATTCTCCACGGGCACACAGCCCTGAAAATGAGAGGATGAGCCATTTGTTCTGCTGGCCCAGGTGTGATTTTTTGCAGTTCTGCCCCAGCAGCAGAGCACTGAGCTCTTCCTTCCTTCCCAGAGGTGGTGGAGACAGCAGAGGAGAGGCCACAGCCCCGTGGCCACCTGAGCCACCTGAGCCACCTCATCCAGGAGCTCCCATCGCTGCTGGTGCAGCACAACCCCTCTCACATCCCCAAAACCACCAGCTAACCCTGCCTGTGATGCTCCCCAGTCCATCCACAACACTTCCATTAAGCAGACATCATTAAACAGCACTCTTAATTAGCAGGCTGATTAAGACAAGAGCCTGCCCAGCTTTCAAGGCAGAGTTGTAACTAAAAGCAGAGGCACTGACAGTGTTTACAGCCCCTTCTGTTCCCAGCCCATTAATCACCCTCCCAGGGCAGGGAGTTTAAGAACAAACTGGCAATACCAAATCTTCAATAAAGCTTCAGGAAAGAAAAACTGTTTCTTTTTTACAATGTATGGATCCACCTTCAGCCACGCTGCACAAATGGTTTGGGATTCAATTCTGAGCCCAGAACTGTAACAAAACATCTCATTATTCACTGGGAAACGTGGGGATCCTGCTGCCAAATAAATCTGCAGCCCTACAAAGTCTGCCAGGACCGGCTCCTGCTCCACCTCAGCCTTTTCCATCACTCGCTGCCTGAGGCCCAATTCCTCAGGAACCTTCCCCACCTCTCTCCTCCTCCTCCATCCCCATTGCTCAGTTGTTTGTTAAACCATTTTTGTCAGGATAATTGGACTTTCCAGAGGCTGATGCACCGATTTAAGGTGAGAGGGACATATTTGCTCTCACACTGAGACACTGAATCAATTCCCCTCTAATAAAAACATTTTTTCCTCCTACCACTTAAAAGCTCATAAATACCTCTTTGGAGAAGAAAGTCTCTGACCTTTGGGGCTTGCAGCTGCATCTCTGTGAGGGAGAAAATGAACTCCCCAAAAGCAGCAGTTTTTGGAGAGATTAAGTGTGTATTGAAACAAGTTTGCCTTCAGCATTCCCTTCCCTGGTTTTCCTTCTTTACCCTTTGCTTTTGCCCCTCTCTGCTCCCCTTCCTCCTGCCCAGAGCTTTTTGGAACAGAGGTGAAAACTCCAAAAGCAGAAGTTCTTTTCTTCCTCCTAAACACAAATCTCTGCTAATGACAATGGGAATTATTTCTACTTCATGGCCATGGGAGAGTCCCCATTCTTCCCTCACCAATTAAAATCTGCTGTTGTAATTAAGCTCACGGTTCACTTCCAGTGGGGTGAGCAAAATGAGCAAAGGTTGTTGTTCCCTGCCGAGTTCATACCCAAAACTGAGGCAAACTCCTCAAGACAAAAATTTCTCTGGAAGGGGAAAGAGGATCACTGATTGCAGTGGACTGAGCTAGAGATGCTAAATAGTTCCATAATACTCTAAATAAAAAGTTCAATATCTGAAAAAATACCAACAGTACTGTGGGTTTTTTGGTTTGGACTTTTTTTGTCTTGTTTGCATTTTCTACTGGAGTAAAATAAAAACCCTGGTGACACATAGAAAGGAATAAAACAAATGAAAGGTTTAATTCCAGGGCTTTTTAAACCCAAGTCTGTATCTTTCTTTTCCCTGCTTTGATCTGGACAGCTTTGCTTTCAATCCGCTTTAATTGAAAATATGAAAATGAAATACTATATTTTTTTCCTCATAAATAATTGCAATTTGCTGTTCTGCAGAACACGGGAGGGTTGCAGCTTCCCTCGTTCTGGCTGTGCACAAACCAAATCCTGATACGATGTAAATGTCAAGTTTCATTTAAAACAAAATAGATCCTGAAGAGCTGCAGGACCATTACAAAGGCTCGGGGTTTTAGGAATTTTTTTATTTTTGACACGCCAAAATCTTTTGTATCACAGCATTGGGAGAGACTGTGAGTTTTAAATACACCGACTTCTGCTGGGCTGAATAATTTTTGTGGCAACTCTTTGCAAGGAGCTGCTTCCCAGAGACCAAAAACCAACATTTTACAAGGTCCCATTTTAGCTCACTTGGCAAAAGCTTTGTAAAACTCACCCTCAGTGTCCCTGGGAATGCACTGAAGAGAAATCAAGACAGAATAAAAATGTGCTTCCCAGGGAAAAGAAACAAACACCCCAAATTCTTCTTCCAGGCTGTGAAGGAGCCAAAGGCTCAGGAGATTGAGGTGCTGCTGAGCCACAGATGGATTCCTTGGGAGATGAGGAAGAGCACTGGGCACCTTCATCCTGTGCTCTCCCTGCTGGAAACGAGGTCTTTGTTTGCAAGGAGCTGCTGTGTTCTCTCATTAATTGGGCTGCTCAGCCCCCCTGCAGCCTTTTATTAGAGGAGCCCATTGAAATTTATTCAGTAAATCCCCATTTTATGAGTTCTGTACTCGCATCGAGCCCATTTCAAACTTTTGGCCAAAGAGCCAACTTTTTGGAGGGGGAAAGGAATAAATTAAGAAATGCAAAAGAGGAAGGGAGCTATTTATTCCTGGGGTTGGCATTATCAACACAGATTTCTGCACAAAGCAAACAGTCAAAAGAAAGTCAACCACTTCCTCAGCACACATCCTGTTAATTGTCAGGTGTGCAGCAGCTTTTTTGCTGTTCCTGAACTACTTTTCCACAATTTAGAACCATTATTATTTACATCACTAGCTTGTAAAATAGATATATCTCCATTTGGATTGGTTTTGTTTTAAAAGCAGTCTCTGAAATTCAGGATCCCCTGTTACCTTTCAAAGGCACCTCTCTGTCATCTTTATGAGGACTCCAGAGGAAATTTACTATCCCAGACAGCGACTGAAGTCTGCAAAAAAACCTCTAAAAAAGGAGAAGATTTAGCACCCTATCAACTGGAGACATCTTTTTTTAAGAGAAGGTCTCACTACACAAAGATTTACAGCAGAATCTGCCGTCACCTGGAAGCCAAGTCTGAAAATCTGCCTTGAAATGGATTCCCCTGACCTGGGAATGGACTGCACTGGGGCAGTTTAGCAGCACATAAACACCTGAGTGCCTGCTTAGGGAAACTCATGCATTAAACAGGGCTTCTGCAGAAGTTTCAGGCACATTTGGCTTTCACTTCTTCACTTTTTATGTCCACTGAGGCTCAGCATTTTTATGGAGTGAAGGAGACAGGTCCTCCCCTGGTTCTGTGGTTTTCTGCAGCGTTTCTCTCCTGTTATTATCCAACATTTGCAGTGTGTAAACACAAATCTCGAGGACTCTCCTGTCCTAGAGAAGCTTAAAATGCAGCAGGGAGAGGGTTGGCAACATAATTTTATCCTTTCTGTCCTGGCAGGAGCTCCTTGTGCTGCAGGGAGGTTTTTGGAGCTCCTCAGGTGTGTCAGCACTCACCAAAGCTTTGCTAAGTGGGCCACCCTTTCATTGCCACCCTTTCCAGAGGCTGACAAATGTCCCCAAACCAGCGTGGCCCAAAGTTCCAGCTCGGGAGCAGAGTCCAAGCCCTGCCCAGGGTGGGAGAACTGCAGGAGATTCCCAGCTGGCTCCCATCTGCAGCAGAGCTCAGCATCACAGGGGAACAGAATCACACCAAGACTGAAAGCTGCTGGCCTCAGAGCTGGCTCAGATATTCCTGCTGCTTCTGCTTCCATTTTCCTTCCTTTTCTTTTGGTTTTCCTAAGAAGTGGTGGCAGGAGCAGGAGCAGGGTTGCCAGGCTGAGAGCAGAACTTGCCCCTGGGGAGCTGGCTCAGCCCCAAAATCACCTGTGGGGTTGTCTGGGGTGGGCTGGGATGTTCCCTGTGCCTCTAATGAGAGGAATTCCAATCCCTGGCATCCACCCAGCTGGGAAAAAACCCAGCTCAGCACTGGGAAAATGATCAATAAAAACAAAACTGCTTTTCTTTTAAGGTTATTTAAAATTAGGAGTCCTCTGATGGAGCCTGTTGGAGCAAACAGCACCTCTGCTCTGGTGTTTGAAGAATATCCATGGATGGAGCTGCCATGGGACACTCCATAGGGAAAACACTAAGCACTGATGCATTTTAATGCTTTCTCTCTGGGGTTTTCATCAGTAATTATTGAAAAACCAATGAGGTGGTGGTGCAAAAGGAAGATTTTTGGCTTGTTATCCTCGCTGTCCAGACATGAGGGTAAAACAAGGATTGCCTCAAGGGTCAGAGAGAGATCTCACCAAGGTGTCACACAGAGAGATCACACTTCTGGACAGCAGACATCTTAATTTAGAAAAATTAAGTTTGATAATAAACAGAGACTCTGCTTAGCTGGGCACCACAACAGGTTCCCTCTGTCCTCAGTGAATTATTCAGCTCCCTCCAGGACTTGTCTTTGGCCTCCCTTAGGGATTTATTGGCTGATCCTGTGCTCCTGCCCAGCCTAGCTCTGAGAGTGCAGAACTGGCTCTGGTTCAAAGAAGTGCTTGGAGAGAATGGATGGCTACCAGAGATAATAAAATTAGCTGTCAGTACATTAAACGTGTTTTTCCCCGTGCCTGGTCATCACCAAATATCATCAAATCTGTCATCCTAAAGGGCAGCCTGTTAGAAATGGGCTGATGAGCTCGGAAAGATCAGATTTGATTTATTTTATCATTATCAGAGTGAATGAAGAGTTCAAAGATGCAGAACTTTTTGTTGTTATGGACTTGTTTTCCTCTTTTTCCTGAACAAAGTCAGGATGGAATTTTTCTGTGGAGACACAGCACATTTCAGTGGCTGTTGACCAGAAACTCATATTTCACCCACTGCAGGACTTCTGAAGGATAACCTAATAAATATCATGACCTAAACCCCTTTTTTCCTCTGATGAAAAGCTGGAAAGAGACTTTGGGATTAACTGTGTTCAGGACTTCCTGGGAACACGGGATGAATGTAGGAAGATTCAGAAGGAAAATACAAAGTAAAAAGATAAAACCACTGGTTTTAAAATCCATGTATGAAATCCCATAAATCCCTACATAAATTCATGTATAACCCATATAGAAATTAATGTATAATCCATAGGTAAATTAATATATAATCCATACATAGATTAATGTATATATATACATATATAATATATATAATTCATATGTAATTCACATAAATGTGGTGTCTCTCTCTTTACTTGGGCAAAGGACCTGGAAAAATTCTTGTCCCTCCCCTTGGAGGATAAAACTTCCAAAAAATAACCCTGGGAAAGCTGCCCAATGTTTAGTAAGGGCATTAATTGTGTTTGCAGTGCCTCCCTCTCCATCTGCCAATGGCTTGGGGTGGACAGAACCAACCCTCAGCTCTGGCTGTGGGACACAGGAAGATTTGTGGGAAAGGTTTAAACATTTTCATGCAGAAATAAACCAGCCAGACACCTCAAATTAAGTGAATTTGTGGCTGCTACAATAATTTAGTGCGTGGTTTGATGTTGGATCACTGCTCAGGGCATTTGGACACTTTAAAGATGCATTAAATCTCCTAAACACCTGTAACTAAGGGAGGGATGGAAATTAGGCTCAATTTTATTTGTTTTTTTTTGTGGTGAAGTCAGATATATTTGGCCATTTGTTATAATTAAGACACTAAACAGATTGTCAGGGATTGACTCAGTGATGCACTGCTTTGTGTTGCTTTTCCTCAAGATTAATTCAGCACCTGTTCCGTGGCTTTGCTATGAATATACCAATGTCTGAAAGATCCCTGGCTGAAAAACAGATCTGCCCATAAATAATATTTGGTATTTTGCAAATATCCATAATGACATAAAACTCCCATATTTTTTACCAGAAACATTAAATGTTGTGTTCCAAAAGCAGCCAAAAATTCAGCCCTGAAAATACTGAATATCCAAACCTCTCCAATAAAGAATTTATCTTTAGCAGTTTAAAGCAGGCACTGCTAATTATTTCTGATCTTGATTAACAGTGGGTCACAGGAGGAAACACAGCCTGAGCTGCTCCAGGAGGATTATCCAACACAAGAAGTGACCACAATGGATACAGCTAATTTCATGTCACGCTTTCCACAGCTGGAGAGGCAGAAAAAACATATTTATGCTCTTGCAAACTCAACACAGTTTGTGTTTCAGCTGTTAAGTAATGACAACACATGAATTAGAGATGCCAGCAACAGTGCTCGGAGATGGGAATCAGATTCCTGGGCTAAAACCAGCATTTCCACACATTTTACTTTGAATGTTCATTTCTTTGCCACATTTTATTACGGTTAGCATAAATTTAGATTAATTAAAAGAAGAAAAGGAAAGTTTTTGGTTGGAGGGAGCCAGGGAAATTTGTAAAACCTTGGTGCAGCCAAGTGTGGAGGACAGAAAACCAATTAACCCATGGGCATGGCTGGGAAGCGGGGCTGGAGCTGGAAAAATGAATGGATTGCTCATTGTTGCAGCCATTCCTGTGGATTTCAAGCTGGAAATTAAGGCTGAATATGCATCTTTTCCCTCTGAGCAAATGGGGAGGTTGTTTGATTCCCCACTTGGCTGCGAGCTGATGAATAAATGGTGTTTTGGAGGCCTTATTAAGGCAGGAAATATAAGTGAGTCTCCAGACAGCTCAAGAAATACAATTTTCTAAGCTTCGCTGAGGGATGGGAGAGTGAATTTCTCCCAGCACCTCTGTGAGATCCAGTAGGGTTTTCCATTTGTCCTGACAATGAGAACAGTGGTCCTCAGATCGTGAGTGCCACTAAAATGCATTTATTATGTCCAATTGTATCCAGTGCTCCACAAGATGCTTCAACTCAGTTCTCAGATGGTTTAAAATCTATTTTTCCTTCCCTAAAAACATACAGCTCTGGAAATGCATTAATGGATCACATCCCAACCTGAGTGCAAACTGAAATTCATAAAATACATTAAAAAAATAAAAACCCAAACATTTTCCATGTGGAGGCCGTGCTTGTGGAACTTTTCTTCTTCTGTGTCATTTGATCTTAGAACTGGCTGAGAAGTACAAGCAAAAAATCCATTTCTCCCACAGAAAATGAAAGTTTCAGAGTTCAGCAAGACCCCTCACGATTCAGCAGCAGCTGCAGGTTTCAGAAAATGAAGCTTTTTGCGTTTTTCTGTCCAAACTTCAGGGATTTCCATACTTGTGACCCTCCATCTGTTGGGCATTTGGGGCTGTGGGATGGAGCAGCCAGAACTGCAGGAGATTCTCCTCCAGGTGGGGGCCAGGGGCTCCTTTGGCCACCCCGTCCCAAAGCCGTGTTGGATCCTTGGCCGCAGCACTCCCAGAGCCTCAGCAAGAACGTGGGCTGGGCTTCACTGCAGGAGCCCCGCTTTTATCAGCCCCTGAACACAGGGCAAGGACCTCACACGAGATGGAGAGGTGCAAAGATGTTTATTGAGCAGTGACCATTCCCTAAATAGCAGCCCACAAACAGGATATCACCCCACAGAAACAGGAAGGACAAATCCCAGTGTCCCCCAGTCACCTGGGGTACTCTCTGGACATTGCCTGCTATGGTAACAGGTGAACAACACCCTCCAAGGTCACAAACCACAATCTTCCCACTGAAATGAATGAATTAAAAGGGAATGAAATTTTATCAGCATACAAATAGTATTTATCAGTAGAGCAAAGGCAAAGACACAGCGCTGCGGGCGCTGTTCACTTTTCAAAGACCTTAAGTCCCTTCTCAGACTGTTACATATTCATTAAGATCAGACAGAAATTTACACTTCACTCAATCCCCACTCCCCAGCTCAGATGTTTAGATGCCCCGAGGTCCTTCTGGGTTTTTTCAGTGTCATTTGGATGTCCTCCTCTTGTTGTAATTTGCCAGTTTTCGGAGGTGTGACTCTCTGGTGAGATAATGCATTTCTTGGGGTGGACACGGTTTATTTATTCTGTTTCTAGCTCTGTGGCTTATAAACGTAAAAGGCATTTATTACATTGAGTTCATTACTATGTTTCTCAATCTATTGCAACTATTTCAGGGTTACATTTCACTCTAACCTTCTCTTACACAACATAATTTCTACTCAGTACATTATTACATACGACTGTTGTCTTATTATAGACAAAAGCCAACATTTATAATCCACCAGTTTATCACACCACAGCCTGTTTATCACACCACACAATCAGTCAAGAAGGTCACAAACCCATAATTCCCTTTTCCAGCCCATCTCAGGTGACCTGGATGTGTTTCCATAGTTACCTTTGGGCCTAGGGAAGAGACCTATTCCAGGCTCTTCCATAACACCCGTGGTGTAACCCCACACAAAGGCATCCTGAAAAAACTGATTTATTGTAAACCCCCCACATAATTACACCTTCCAAGTCATTATTCCCCCTTGCAACAACAACTGTGCTGCCACAAGGAAATGCCTGAAGCCGTGTTCCCTCCATCCACGGCACAGAATGGAAACGGGGAGGTGCAGCTCTTCCTTCCCAAACCTCTGAAAAGGCTCCTGGGTTGGTTTTGTCGGGGCCTGACAGCTCAGCAGAAGAGGAGAAGATTATCCTGCAGTGTGAGGTTGTTTCTACAAATTGAGTCTTTAAGGGGAGCTTCACCTTACAGATAATTTTAGATTGCAGGGTTTTAATTTAGGAAGAGCATTGAGTTTTCTACCACCTGCACAAGTAACCCAAGGAAACCATCCCACGGCTACCTGGCAGAAGCACAAATCGATTACAGCCAGGAGATGTGGTGGGGAGAGCTGAGCTACTCAAGGCAAAGGAGGGGGTGTTCAAATGAAAGCTTTATTTTTTGTATTTTCCACCAACTCCAACAACTCTCTTCATTTTGCTTCGTTTTTCTGTAAGTTCAATATTGACAAGGGGTTCCTGGTCCAAGGATTTAGTCCTGAACGTGAACATTTCATCACTTCTGTATTTCTCACTTCTTGAATACAAAATTACCAAAATGCCACTGAAATGATCCTTGCTTTCAGGGACTGTCACTACACCCAGCAAGAAATAAAGAAATAAATCATGCAGCAATTTTTAAGGCATTAAATTTTGATTTCCACAACATCACAGTGAATAAAGCCCTGCTCCAATCCCTGTCCCCATTTCTGCTCACTGTAAATTGCCAGGTTTTCATATTTATTTCTCTTTGTTCTCTTTGTTATCTTTTGTACACAAGACAGAAACATTTGATCAATTTTTTAAAAGCCTCAAATTCCCACTCGTGGAAACAGTTCTCTTATCAATTCCCAAGCCCCTCTGACTGTTCACTCTCTGGAATTGATAATTTCAGCATTTAGAAAGTATTTATCCATTTTATACCTCATCTCATCCTTTCCCCATACAGAAATAAGCCATGAAATTGACTGTCACAGTATTCAGATTCATTTTACACTTGCTATGGAAGCAATTTTAGCATTTATCTGTATTTTGTATTGTAATTCTTTTAGACCCAATTGTGGAACATCCAGGAAGAACAACCAAAAACATTGGTTTGTGTGCTGCATGTGGTGATTTTTGGTATTAACTGTGAGAGAAAGAGATGGAACCAGCAGATTAAAACAAATACTTTTAAAAAACAGGAACAGCTACATAAACATGATACAGTTTTAGGACATGGCAAGGTAAGAGTTTGCCTTAGAGAACCAATCCAAGGAGCAAACAGGAAGGATCATCCAGCACATCCATCCCTGTGCTCCAGTGCTCAGCCAGTTCCCATCTCTGGGAATCCATCACCAGGATTTTACCATCTGAGCCCACCTGTCTGCAAGGCACAGAGCAGTTCCCTCCAGCCTCATGGAATGGGTGTTGTGAATATTCCTGAGGCTCTTCCTGGGTGGGATCTCCCTGCCAAGGCTCTGCCCCCAAATTCCTTTAGGGAACCCCAACCCTGCTCGGGATCTGCAACAGCAAAACTCCAATCAGCTGCTCAGGGCTGGAACAGAACTCCCTTTATCCTCCTGCCAGAGGAATCTGAAAGGTGTCAGAGACTGAGACAAGAGAGCAGAGCCAGTAGAAGTTGTCTGAAAAAGATCATCAATAAATTCTTTGTTTCAAAAGCTCCAGGTGAGCAAAAGGGACCCCTCTGGAGACCACAGCGGGGACATCGTAAAGGACCAGGGATGTCAAAGGTCCCCCCATTTCTGTGAGGTGAGAGGTGTTCAAAGGCAAGGCTGGAGCTCAGAGCAGCTCCACTCTCTGCTGGAAGTGCCCTGCTCAGTGCCAGGCACCCCGAGCCTCGTGTGGAGCCAGAGATGAGAGGGTTCCACACAAATTCCCAGTTTAGCCCGGTGCCCTCAGCCCCCTCCTCTTTCAAGCGCCGCTCATGAAAGACCCAAAGCAGGGACGTGAAATGCAGCAGCAGCCTCCCTTTCATGCTCTAAAGCCCTTGGGAGCTGTTTCTGTGCCACATGAAACAGAGCAGGGCCGGAACAAGTGTTTCCCAAATCAGCAGAGAGCAGGGATGACGATTAAGGAGTGTCTGAGCCTCCGTGCTGGGCTGCTCCTGCTGCTGGCAAATCTCAGCAACAAACATTCATTTCTGAAGGCAGCGTGCCTGGGGAGGCAGTGCTGGATCAAAGGACACTTAATTCTCTGTCATTTGGACTTCTAATAATTCCTTAATCATGTTTGTAAGGAGCTCAGCAGCACCTGAGAGCACCCTCACTGCACACACGTGGAAATATCACACGCCTGAAGTGATTCCAGCTTAGACCCACAAATGCTGGGCCCTTAATTTGGAGGGATAAAATCTGGTCTTGAGTTCAGCTTTTGGTCATTTAATCCATATTATAAAGGCAAAAAGAGAAAAAAAAAAAAAAGGCTCAAGAAGTCAGCAAAACTTTCCCTAAACTGAAATAACAATAAGTGTGTTTGGGTATTTCAGTGCCCACCCAGTTCAACACAACTGAATGGCTGAACAGCCCAGATTTGAATGAAATCAATTTTCCTTTCGTTTCCAAAGACTGCAGGACACGTCTGGCACTGCTAATGAAAGGCCAGGCGATTGCAGCAGCAAGGTCAGATTTCAATTAATTATCCCTGCTCACTGTCTGAACCTTGCTCACTTACAAGCCTTGGTGGAAAGGGATCAAATACTAAAATATTACCTGAATTATTAAAGATTTTCCCCCTGTGATGGCTGCAGTACAAAAGCTGAATATTACCAAGAGCTCCCCTCACAATTTGCTGGTTTTAATCAACGTCCTTTTGGTTTTGCTGTTTTATTTCTGCAGGGACCAGATAATTTGTTATTATAAATGAGGGGTTTAGGCATCAAGTTTCCACACAAGTAAATTCTTTCTGTCCCTGGAAGTGTCCAGGGCCAGGCTGGGGCTTGGGACAGTGGGAAGTGTCCCTGCCATGGCAGGGGTGGGACAGGATGGGCTTTAAGGTCCCTTCCAACCCCAAAACCACAATGATTTTATGAATCAGAGGGGGTTTTGGTGAAATTTAGAACTCCTAGTGAATATTTTTGTTTCTTCACTTGTTGGTAGGTGTTGCTTTGCCTGTCATGTGAGAATAGCAGAACAACAAAGCAAGAAATCCATAAATCCAAAAACTTCTGCTGATGGAAAGCACCTGGCAACACATTTTCAGTCCTGCCCAACCCAAAATTCACCTGAGAGCTGATTCTCATGCAAGGAGGAATCACAGACAATGCTGGAACAACAGAAAAATCACTGAATTCTCACTGAAGCTGCAAATTACAGCAGCACAATGAACCCAAAGGATTCAGACTAAATTAATCACATGGGGATATTTACCCTGAGAAACCCAGGAGGTGATCTCTTAACTCTGATAATCTGAGTCACAAATTTATTTCATCCTCTCCCATCACGTGGGAGACACCAGACAAGTTCCCTGGCGCGTCCAAGTGAGTTTTGCTCGTTATTTTTGATGGATGGTGACGAAGACAAATTGCTGAAAGGTGTCCATGGGGAAGACAAATCCACAAAACCAGCTCAGGAATTTTGGGATGCAAATGCCACGAGAAATTCTGAATTCTAATTCAAAGAGTGACAGCCCTGATTTGGGGACAAACTGGGCGAGGGACGAAAGCAGAGTTGCTGGTGCCACATCCAATCCAAATGTTGGATTTTTTTTTTTTTTTTTGCTAATTCCCTTGTGTTTTCCCTCAAAATCTGGCTTAGTGTTGAGAGAGGGAGGATTTTGACATTTTTTTCCTTGTAATAAATGATTTGTGTAATAAAGCTGCAAGGAAATTGAACTTGTCAGCACGTTAAATGCATTTGTCTGCAGGAATATAATAAACTACACGTGTGCCATTGATGGGATTGGAAGCCGAAATTCCCTGTGATCCAAACTCTAATTTATCATCTGTTTCTTTTTTTAATCCACCCAAGTTTTCCCAGTTAACTCTGCATAATAATTTCATTCGAAATGGAAATGAAACAGAGGGCTTTGTAAACAAACATTACCCAAGGCAGACGGAGGGATAGAAAAATTGCTTAAATCAGTGCATTGCAGCTTTGCAGCAGCAATTCCAAGTGATTTACTGAACAGGACACAGCTGAAAACTGACAGGAATTTGCAAAAAAATTAGTATTTTTATAGATATTTGTGTGTGTATATACATACAATACTTGACATTTAAATATTATAACTCAGCACTTCAAATATATATTTCAGGAGATGCATTAATCTCAAATAACTCCCCAGAGCAGTGTGAGACTTGTTGGTTTGTGGTTTCTCTTCTCTCCCACCAGCCAGAACCAACCCACCACTACAGTGGGAGGAAAAATAGATTTATGGGCTGTTAAAGAAAGTACATTTTATTTTATTTTATTTGGACCTTGACTGGCAATGAAGAAATTAATTACTCTGTGGTTGACAGGCACAGATTTGATTGTTTCTCAGGGTACACGAAAAGAGGAAGAGGAAACTTTGCAAGAGATTATTGATGTAGGATTCTTTTTTTTTTCCCAATCATTTAATGATCTATGGAGCATCCTTTCATCCTTTTGGGGACCATAACTTAATATTTAATAAAATAAGATTTTAATTTTCCTCCAACAACTTGCCTTTACAATTTATTTTTACATAAAACTTTGCAGCCTGTCTACCTGTGTATGGCACAGAAAATATGGAATGCTCTGTACTTCCAAATTCCAAGGGCTGAGTTTTCAAAATCACCTAAAACCATTTACAGTTTGCAAACACAGCCATGGAAATGTGGAATATTCCTTCCATGGAACAACTTTGGGAAAGGTGGATTTACCACAGATTGTGTTCAGTCCAAACCCAGTGAATATTTTAAGACTTTCAGAGGATTATGATTCGTGCCAGACACTCCCAAATTACCTAAACCTCTTTCTTCTTGTTAAAAAAAGGTCCTGAAAGGAATAATTTGGAAGAACTTCCTGGTGTTTAAAAAGCAAATTTCTGCTGGCAGAAACAACCACTGTTTAATAAAATTTGAGCTAAAAGCTTTTAGAACTGTTTATTGCAATAACTAATTTAAATTCCTTCTTTTCCTCCTAATGATGCCTTTAATTTGGTTGAATAATAAACACCTTAATCACAGTACCCACATTCCATTTTAGCTTTATTGGTGAGATTTGATTTTCAATTCATAAATGAATAACCTGCTATTAAAAGTGACAGATTGTCAGCACTATAAATTCTCGTTCATCCAGTTGAAAAACAGTAACTAACAAATGAGGGAGCTCTGCCCCAAAATCACAGCACTGTGCTCTAATCTCATTCTGAAACCTGGCAATAGGAACAAGAATTTAATTGAAATTAATCTACATTTTGAGACTGTGGCTTGCATTTGTGAAGATGCTTTTTAATAAATTCTGTGGTTCCTGTCAAATTGGCTTTGGTGGCCCAGAGATGTGGACATCTGAGTTGGAGGTGAATCTCTCACAGCTTCTTACCAGGTGAAAAGGTTTTCCCCTCTTTTTTCATTTCCTTCCCTTTTTAAGATGGGAAGTTGCAAAGTTCACTGCTGGGGAAAATTTTTCATCATGCTGAATTAAAATCCTTGAAGAGTCCACTTAACCTTTAAAGAAAAGTGGGCAGGCAAGGCCCCACTCAGTTTGGAACAGAAAGCCCAGGGTTAAGCAAGGCAAGAAAAACCAGTTTTAATGGACATTTAATGCCATTGTGTCCCCTCATCCTCAGGGATGTGGGACGTGGCTCTGCCCGTGGCTGCCCCATCCCTGTCCCCCAGGAGCAGCAGAAACACCCAATCTGGTGGATTTAGAGCCAGAAATCCCAGGAACAAGGCTGGTGCAGCAGCAGATAGGAACTGTGGGGACTCTGATCCAGTACAGATGGGCACTTGATAAGAATTTCACTTCAGACAGAATTAAACTGGGTTTTATCACTCGGGGTTGAGACAGATATAAATCAGCAGAGCTGTGGGGAGTTTGCTGTGGCTCCATCAATTCCTACCAGAGGAGCACACGACCTGTCAGGATTTAAATCATTTAATGCATTTAAATCACTGCTTCCACGGGGTTTTTATTAAGTGATCACAGCATATGTTACTCTCCTGTCTTTAGCAATAATAAATCACCAGGCAGCTGATGTGGAAGCAGCAGAAGGGACAGAGCACAGCACGTTAAATTTTCCATTTTCTGTTGATCTCAGACGCAGCCACTGCACAGGGAAAGGCTGTCCCCAAGGGAAAACGTTTGGGGACAAATCCTGCAAGTATAAAAGTTCCTGCAAATAGTTTGATCTTATAGCTTGGGTTACACCACCATCATTTTGGGCAGGTTTTTATACAGTGGATTAATAGAAAAATCAGGTGGAAGGGATGAAATTTAACATGAGTTGAGAGCAAAGGCTGAAGAACTTTGAGAGCCGGATGGATTGGAAACATTGCAAGTCAATTCAAGCAACACCAGTTCAGTCAGTAGAGCTACAGGCCAAAAAGAGGATGTTTATAAATATGACACACAGACAGGTTTTGGATTTGGTTGGGTTTTACCCCACAAAAGTCCCTGGAGGTGTTTGAAATGTTGGGATATTTACATAATGAAAACCAGGAAATCTCTTATTGAACTGGTTTTAATTCCCAGCCTTTAGGCTCTGATTCAATGCTCACTGAAGCCAGTAGCAGCCTTCCCATTTCATTCATGAGTTTAGATCAGACCTTTGTGTGCAGAGATAATGAAAGGGAGATAAAAGGGTCATTTTGGGGCCCATGGCTCTCTTCAAGTCAGAATTTCTAACTCAGTTCCTCCAGGTAATTTGTGCACCCTTACAGGGAGGGCGCAGGGGGGAACTGCATCCAGATTAGCAGGTGGGAATGAAGCCAGCCAGTGTTCCAGTGAGTCAGGAACAGCTCCCAAAGCTGGGTTCTTCTCAGAGAAATCTCTGGTTTGTGTAGGTCCAGCTCAGGTCGCAGCCCTGAACTTCACCAGTTACCCACTGCAACATCTCGAGTCTGACTTCGCACTTGAGGCTGAAAAATGCATCCCTCAAACCACCAGGCTGTGTTCAAACACCAGAATAAACCAGAGCAGTTCCTGGTCATGCCTAAGGGACGTTCTGGTGAGTTAAATAGAAACCCACCCCAGCTGGAGCCACACCATCCCTGCAGGAAAAGGACAATTCCCAAACACAGGGACACCCCCCAGGTTTCACACTTCCTCAGCCAGCACAGAATGGATTTCCACAGATGAAATCTCTGCCTCCTATGCTGGTTTTGTGCCTGGGATAAAGTGAATTTTTTTCCACTGTGGTTGTGTTTGTGCAGAAAACAACGTCGATAGCCCAGGGATGTTTTCACTACTCCTTTCTTGGACCAGTAATAGCATCAATATGCTGATTTGCACCCGAGTATTTCCAAGAAATTTGGGCTGCTTATTTCCATTTCTTTCCTTTCTCTTTCACATCAGGCATGGATAACTTGAAGCAAACACATTTGCAGTTAAGCAAGTCATTTTCTAACCTTTTGGGGAGATAGCACCTTGCAACTCTTCTAGTTAATAACACCCCCCTAGCTATGGCACACCAGAGAGCTCATTTGGCTTCAGAAATAATTTCATTTTCCTGCCTCAGATGCAGCCCCGTGGCCCCAGTGAGTGAATTCTCTGAGGCAAGTCTTGGTCTGGGAACCTTCTCATCAAACCCCAGAAGAAAAGAGCCTCATTTCTGTTTAAAATACCCAACAAACAAACTGGTGGCATTTGTTTTGTCACTGCCTCCCTAAAATCCCTGCTTCCTGAGCAGCTCCTTTTCTGGGGCCATTTCTTTTCACTGGCAGATTTTCACTCACTTTTCCAGTATTGATTCCATCGCTGTGGAATAATCTGTGAGCTGATCCAGAGTCAGGGTGATTTATTAGCCTGGGGCACGAATTGCTCTGTGTCTCTTCAGCTCAGGAATTCTACTTTTACCCAGCTGCCCTTCTCAAATATTTCCATTTATTTTGAGGGCAGCCTGCATGTTTTCACTGGCTTGGAGCTTTAAAACTCAGATTTGAAACTTTTAAAACACAAAGAAGTTGCCAGAAAAAGTCACCTGGAGCGTTTGTGAGAGACCAACAAAGGAGGAGATGGAAGCTCAGCCTCTGTGTGACCCGACCCCATTTGGGAGTCAGGCACCCACAGATCTCCCCCAGCAGCTGTAAAACCTCCTGAAACTCAAGGAGGAATTTATTTTCCTCAGCCAGGTCCAAGCTCAGCCTCCAGAGGAGCCCCTGTGGCCACCTGGCCGTGCTTCACCTGGGAGCTCCACCCTGGCTGAGGCTCCTGAACGAGGGGAGTGCAGCACGAGGAATGCACTTCAGGAAGTGTTTGCATTTCATTGTTGTGCTGTTAAATTTCCATTAAATCCACGTTTGTACACAGGTTTCTAATTCATAAAATGTGGTAATAGCAGGTAACAAGCTGACTGGGCAGGTGGCACCCAGGTATCTGGGGGTGTCTGTGATCCTCAGCCTTCCCCGGATCCATTCAGGGCACCCTGCCCTTTGTTCTGGGAAAAAAAGGCTTAAACAAAAAAGTCAGGAGCTCCTTGAAAATTAAACTTTTCAGCCTCTTTTATTTCCAAGTCAGTTCTAAAATGTGTTCTCCAAGGTTTATGATGATTAAGAATTCCAGGATATCCAACAAATTCATGTAATGCACCACTAGGTTAACCCCAAAGCTGTATAAAGCACTTTTAAATGGCAAAATAATCTGTTTAGAGAGCAAACTTTTGAGTAAGAAATATGAACGTGATGTTTAACCAGGGGAGCAAACTGCAGATTCCAGTGGGATATGAAGGATTCCCTGGGAAGATGGTGAGCTCCTCTTTGCCACAGTCTTTCCAAAAAAATCACCCTGTGGTGGTCGTGCCCTCTGCAGATTCCTTACTCTCTTTATTTCACAGATTATTTCATGCCAAGCCAAACCTGACCAGGAACTGATGATAAAGCTGGCAACACCTGAGCTCATTTAAGTTTCACAGAGAGCTCATAAGGGAAAAAAGAAAAAGTCAACAAGCACAGAACATCCCAGTGTTCCCTTCCCAAGAAGTTCCACTGCAGGTGCATTCCTGATCATTTTGCTTATTACGAGTGGAAGGTCCAAAATTAATTTATACTTTATTGATGATTGACATTTTGAGGGCGTCCCAGAAAATCTGTCACCAGAGTTAACAATTATTCAGCCTTGTTCCCAAGTGCTAAATTAACATTTGCAATTAACATCCCTTTATGGGGTGGGGTTTTCAGGAGAAGGAAGAATTGCCTGGGCCACTGAGGGTCCATGAAGCAGGGAGGCCTTGAAGGGTCAGTGCAGGGTCATTGCTGGGGCTGGGATCACTCTGAGAATTGCTCAGGGCTGGGAATAAGGGCTCCACAACCAGCTCAGGGCTCATTTCTGCTCTTTTTTTCATTAAAAAATTCCACAGTCCAGGCACTGAAGCACAAGCAGCATCCAAGGGATGCCCAAACCCTCAATAAGGAGGCAGAGGGAGCGATAAAAGCTGGAGCCAGGATGGGTTCCCCCGGGGGCAGCACCAGCAGGAGGCTCTGGTGGACAAAACCTCAAGGGTTTTTTGCCCACCCTGTCCTTTTGGTGAACAAATTTCCCAGTGTTTGAGCCCATTTCATCTCCATGCCACACATGTGACAGCCCAGCAGCACCGACCGCGGCTCTTCCTCCAGGAAATTTGTTTCATAAATAACTTCAGAACATAAGGGCATTAAAATCATTGGTGTTTACATGAAAAGTAATTGAATATCAATCAAGGCACACTAGCAACCTCCTGACAGCTCCAGTTCTGCTGTAATTCATTGAATTAATCAAGCCTTGACACTGTGATGTGTTATTGCAAGGCCTGAGGAAGGAGCAGGAAATTGCAAAGTTAAGGGGAAAAAAACCCAAAGATTTTGGGGTTTTTTTACTTCTCTGCATGTGAAACTTCTCAGTGGAGGAGAAAAGGGCCATGAAATGCTGCTATAGCTGAGGGTCAGCTAATCTGTATTTCAGCCAAAAAATCCACTGAAGTTGTGGTGAAGGGATTGCATGGGGCACATCTTGATTTAACCCAAACAAAAATGACATCACAGCACCTGCACAGGCTCAGAGCACACCTGTACCACCTCCTCGAATTCTGGATGTGTCCCTCATTCCCTTATGAGGGGAAAGGCCAAATTACCTAAATTATATTCACCTCTCTCTATTTCTGAGTGGACAACCAGCCAGGGAATCCAGTGTCCCCAGTGCTGCAGACTGAACTCCTCTCTTTTCGCTGAATTTTGAAAGGCACAACCAGGACAAGGTTTGCCCAAATCCCAACGAGCAGCACTCGTGTTTGACCAGCCACCACAGCTCCTCTGAGCTGTCTCAGCCACAGAACATCCCCATTTTAAACCCCACTCAAGCAGCACAACGTGGAGGTGATCCCTGAGGTTCTGCTTCCTTCCTGACCCGGGGTGGCACAGAGCAGGGGGTGCAGCAAAACCCCCCCCGTGGGCAGGGATTTGCAGGATTTCTTGTGCACACTGAAGGAAAATGAGCTACAACTGGGTTTGGCATCCCAGCCAGGTAACACCCTAACCCCTGTCACCTCCAGTCCCCCAGGAGATTTCCCAGCATCAGGAAATCCAACTCCAGGTGCTGGATCCTGTGCTCATGGACAGCTGTGGAGCCCAAGGAGCCTTTGGAAGCACAACAACCCATCCCGTGGTGCAAATGTGCGTTCAGGGCACGCTGCAGCCTGCCCCTGAGATAAATGGGCCCCTTAGGAGCACAAATAGGCACCTGTGGAATCAAAATCACCTTCGTTGCACAGGTTCAGAGATGGGCAAACACCCCAGAGGGTGTTTTCCTTCCGAGGCTGTTCATGCTCCGAGGATAAAGTGCTGAGAAAAAGCTCTGCTCTGACCAACATTTGCAGAAAGCCACAGGATATTCTCCCCCACTTCATCTCCCCTCTGGTTTTGTGGCACGAACAGCAGCAGATAAAGCCAGAGCCATCTGCTGAAAAGGTGCCAGCAGCTCAGGGAGCAGGAGGGGGATTCTGCCACGGGATCTTTCCTCTCCAAATGACCTTCCTGAGAAATGCTGACACTCCCAGCAGCTCCAGCCCGCTGCTCTCCTTGCTGTTTTCTGACACTTTGCATGGAGAGAAAGGGGGGAAAGGGCCAAGCAGGTCTCAATTTCTGAAAAAGGAGAGGATTTTAGGACCACTTCAGCTGGCAAAGTGCCACAGTTGCTCAGGAAAAGAAGAAAGGATATTTTAAACCTCACACTCTATTCCCTGGCCACAGCAAGGAACATAAATACCTTCTCCTCAAGGGTTCTGGCAGAAGAGATTCTTTTACTCCACTTAGATTTGTTTTTTAAAAATGAGCTCAGTGAGCAGATGTTGAGTTTACCCCAGTGGAAAATGAAGTCTGCTTTTTATCCACACAACAAATCCAGGCACTCTAAAAGCAGAGCTGACAAAGCTCCCCTGAAGTTCCGTGCTCTGCTCTTCACTGCCTTTTGTTGCACCCATCATTACCATCCAAATTAGATTTTTCCAGCCCTCCTCCCATTTGCTCATCCAGGTGGAAACACCACGTGCCTGATTTTTGAACCTGCTCTTTCCCCTCTTCATCAGAAACAGTGAATTTTATACTCAAAAGAGCAAGAAAAAGAAATCAGCAATAGGTCTTCAATTGAGTGGAAATAATTTGTTCTGCAGTTCTGAACTGGTTTCCAGAACGTGCCCTGCTTTGACCTCATGAAATGTTCAAATTGTGGACAGGTCAGAAAGCAAATATTTAGAGCAAATAAGCCATTTAAATAAGGTGTTTGGGGAGCTGTGAACTACAACTTGGGGAAGAACGTTACAGCTGGGAAATCCCAACACCAGCCCTGGGACAGGAGGGAGGGGGGTCCCAGGCACTGAGCCAGTGCTGGATTTCCCCTTCTGCTCCAGGCAGGAGTAGCCTGGAAATGCAGAGAGAACCTCAGCACTTCCCAGCCCATCCAGTGCCTCCTGTGCCTGAGCTTCCCAAGGCAGTGCTTTGCAG
The DNA here is from genome assembly GCA_013399225.1 of Rhipidura dahli. NCBI lineage: Eukaryota > Metazoa > Chordata > Aves > Passeriformes > Rhipiduridae > Rhipidura > Rhipidura dahli. The sequence goes on along the minus strand of VXAC01005037.1, from coordinate 93,644 downwards.
TGCCAGGCTTTTGGAGGCAGAAATTCAGGAGATATTCTGCTCTGGAGGGATATTCCAGACCAAAAACCTTCTCAAGTTCTTGCCTCCCACTGCAATTAAATGGGTTCAGTGCCCCAGATGGCTTTTTCCTCTTGCTATTCCCACATGAAATACCCAGGTCTTGAGTCCCCTTTTAAGACCCTAAATTAAAACCCACACGAGCAAATCCCATCACTGGGGGCAAAACAGCCACAGTGGCTCCACACCCTGTGACTGGATCCAGACCCTGATTTCCTGCTTGGTGCATGGCTCAAGGTAAACCAGACTGGAAACTGTTAATGGGGTTTTAGATTCGAGTTAAACCTCCACTTGCACTTTCATTTTGAGATTTTTGCTGCACCAGGCATCAAACAGCAGCAGAGAAAGGCTGAGGGGCAGCAGGGCTGGGGCAGGACCTTGGAATGGTGCAAGGCAGAGATCAGGGCACAGAAGGTGTTGGCAGGAACTCGCTCTCATCTCCAGCTCACACACAGGCAGGGCAATAATATTTAATACTCAAACCTCAATAATATGTTCAGCAGCAATTCCTAAAAGAAGAAATGGCTTTTTCTGCAGCAACAATAAAGCCAGCTCCCTTGGGCGAGAGGAAATAAAATGTTTTTGTTCATCTAAAATATGAGCTGTGAAAATAAATAGTTGCTCCATGCAGATGTCATTCAGATGAAACCCTGCACTTTCCTTCTGACAGGATATTGAACATTAATCACCCTGTCACTGTCTGAGCTCCCTGCCCTGCTCCCCTTACCCTACAGACACCCCTTGGTTACACACTTTTTTGTTTTATTGGTCCTCACATGCAACATGAATCTGTTCCTGCCCTGTAATTAATTACTGCTGCATATTTGCTCAGCTCCGGAGTCTCCTCAGGGGACAGGCTCTACTACATATTTAAGAAGTAAATTTATGTGTGCTTATGTAGATGGACCCTCTGGAATTATTTCGGGTTTGTTGGGATGATTTCTCAGTCAAACACCTCTCGGTGGATTTATTTTTTTTTTTTCCAATGCCGGAACAAAAATATCCCCAAAGCCACACACACAGAGAAATAAACCCAGAATAGTGTGATGTTCCTTGAGAGATGAAGGAACAAGGCTGCCTTCAGCACTAAAACAGGAATCAATCAGATCCATCCTTTTAATCTCCTTCCCAAAAGTTGGAGCAGGCTGTTGCTTTGCCTGCTTTGAGCAGGGGTGTTTCAGCACCCCCGGCGTGGGACAGCTCCGAGATGCGGGGCCTTCCCTTCTCTCAGTGCTCTAATCCTGCAGGCAGAATTATTCAGACTCCTGCCCTGACTCAGAGCACACAGAAATTAGTGCAGCCTTTTCTCTGGCTGCAGACGAGGCTGCTGAACTCGCCTGTCTCCCCGCACAGAGGCTGCCTAAGGAGTGGAACTAATGCACTTTAAGGGTGCATAACTCCCATTCATGTCAGAAAGGATGGGATTTCTATGGAGATCAACATCTCTGATTGCCTGGCTAATCACTGCCTTCCCACTCCAGAGGCAAGGGAGATAAATGCTTTTCCTTGGGGTGAATAAATTCAAATATGACAGCTGAAGTGATGGAAGTTAATGGGGAGAGCAGCATTTCTGTGGAGGGGTGATGCTGAGGACCCCAGATCCTGCTGGATTCAGGAGCAACATTTCCAGATGGGAGTTTAAGTTTGACTGAGGCAACACTATAAATTATTTTTAAAATAGGTTTTACCTCTGTCCAGGAGCAGCAGGAGTGGAGGAACAGCTCTGCAGAGGGTGAGGGGTGGGAGCACAAAGGGACAACACAGAGGCACCTTCACCTGCACGGGGATCCCCAAACAGGCAAAAAGCCTCCTGGAGAGCCCAGGGTCTGCCCCGAATGTGGCTGTGGGGCCCGGGGTGGGTGGGCAGCCCAGGTGAGCCTGGCCAGGGCAATGAGAGTTCCACATGCACAGGGGAAGAGCCTTGATCTGCGTTGCTTTTACTGAAGTTTTGACCCTTAAGACAAAAATTAATAAAAATAAGAAAACCAAGCCCCTTTCCATGATGGAGTATTTCAATATTCTCAAACATTTACTCTCTTTATTACCTTTAAAATAATTCCTTTTTTCTCAACATTTTCATGCTCGATAGTTCCCTTAAAAAACAGATCCAGCATTTCCACAGAATATCCTGGCAGCACCCCGAAAAGGCAAACAGCCCCTCCATGAACCCAGACTGGGTCTCATTTCTGAGTCCCAGCACATTTCTGAGGACACCCAGGACAGTTTTGGGTCCTGGCAGGTCTCTGTAACTCACCCTCCACAAAACACTTTCCCGATGCCACCAGCTTTGTTCCAGCAGGGCTGACCAGGAGCAGGAGGCACCTTCTGAGAGCAACAGCTTCAAAATATCGGGGGAGAAGTTGGGCTGGAGCTGTTAAAATCCAATCCCGAGCTCTCAGGACACTTCACCAAACCTGGGGGACAAGGGACAGCCCTACCCAGAGCATCCCCACGCAGAGAGGGACAGGTGACCCTGAAACCAACCAAAACCGAAAGGAAGAAAGGGGGAAATCCTGCTTGGAATGACAAAGATCTCTGTAAGGAGCAGGGCTCTGGCTCAGCTCCATCCTTGCTGCAGTCCTCGGGGTCCCAGGCTGCTCTGGTGCAGGATGGAAGAGTCAGCAGCTCCTGCCTTGCTCTGAGGTGATAGAGGGAATTTCACCATCTGCTGCGACTGTTTGGAGCTCGCAGGAAAGGGATCAGCAACAGGAGCAGTGTCTGGGCGATTCTGCACCTTGCACCTTGGGAAAATCAATCTGTGTGCATTGGCAGGACAGAGTGGGGTTTATTCTGCTGATTAAGGATGATATTGCCCTCCAGACTCTACTTTGCAGAAGTATTTGAAGGGTTCCATAACAGAAGACAAGTGGAGGGTGGATGTGAGAAGCATCCCAACGTAACCCTGAACAGAGCAGGCAGGTGAGCATCTCAGCAGAGAGCATCTCTCATTTCCAGCCCCAATCTCACAGCTTTAAACAGTTGTCTCACCTTGGTCAATCAGAGAATCAGAATCATCTTCTTTTATTTTTCTCTCCCAGCATGCTGGGCTTTTTAAAATGTTTTTTATTTCCTGTTTGCAGTGACAATTTAACTTCTATTTGAACCACAGCTACATCCCCCTACCAAGAATAACTGAAGTAGCAGCTGATTTGGGTAGTCAGCAGCTTGCTGGCTCCAAAGGAGTATCTCAGCACACCTTCTGCTTGGATCTCACAGTTTCACTGCAGAGCAAAGAGTCAGGAATATTTGATCTACAAGCACAGGTGTTATTAAATCATTGGCACTCTGCAGATTTCCATGGCTTACATTGCTTTTCATCCCTTTGGCTAAATTGCCTCATTCCATGTTTGACCCTGGGTAAAACCAAAGTGCACGCTCCGGGCACAGCAGAGACCAGGAGTGTTCAATTCAGATATATTAAATTCCCTGTGTGGTATTTACAAACCTTTATTCTATTTCTCTTCTCTGGGCTGGGTCCCCCCAGCTCCCTCAGCCGCTCCTCACAGGACTCACAAATCTTGTTTATTTAAAATAATGAACAAAAGTGCAAAACACAGATACCTGCACAGTCCATTCAGGCAGGAAAATCCAGGATATTCCTGCCCGTCCTGCACCAGTGGGAATGATTAAAGGCTCTCATCAGGAATGGCACAAATACTCGTAGAGGCAGAGATGCTTTATAGCCAGCACTGCTCGGGCTGACAGCTCAGAATTCCCTCCTGGAAATGAAATCCAGGTTGGAAACAGTGCCTGGAAACCCGGGCCCGTGTGGACATCGCTGGGTTCCTCACCTGAGCAGTGAAACTGCTCCCATCCCACCCAGCCCCTCGGGGAACACCCCGGGCGGGGGATGCGCAGCTGGAAGGAGCCACGAGCAGGGACAGACCCCGTGTGAAACACCCGGGGGGTTTCTGTCCAAGCGCCAGTCCCGGGAGCGGATCCCGTTCCCAGGACAAGGCTGGCATCCCGGGGAGCGGATCCCGTTCCCAGGACAAGGCTGGCATCCCGAGGAGCGGATCCCGTTCCCAGGACAAGGCTGGCATCCCGGCAGCGGATCCCGTTCCCAGGACAAGGCTGGCATCCCGGCAGCGGATCCCGTTCCCAGGACAAGGCTGGCATCCCGGCAGCGGATCCCGTTCCCAGGACAAGGCTGGCATCCCGCGGCAGCCGCCGGCATCGCGCCCGACAGAGCCAGGAACGCTCCCGGCTATTCCTGCTTATCCCCTTCCCGTATTTCCTCACATCCTACGGCTGGAAAGCCAAACATTCATTTCACCAGCGCGAAAAAAAATAAGGTTTGGGGTTTTTTTGTGATGGCTTAGAGCAGATGAGCCCCTCCCTCCTTTTTCCTGCGAGATTCCCGGAGTGTTTAAAAGCTGGGAAAACTCTCGTGGACAAACCAAGCACCCTGAATGCCTCAGCACACAGCTCCCTACATCTGGATTGTCAAGAAACAGAACCCACAGGCAGTAACAGCTGCAGGGAAAGCAACCACAACAAACTTTTCCCTGGCGTTTGTAAATCCCCGCAGGAAGCCTGGAGCAGTCAGCAGAGCCGAGCCCCGGCTTCTAATAAGAGCCTTGTTTGAAAACAGCTTTTCTTCCAACACTACAGGGCTCGTGGTGGAGGCAGAATATTCCTTAAAAATCAGAGAATGCTTCGTTAACACGTGTTCATGGAAACCGCAGATCAGTCTGCCCCTGGGAGGGCTGATGAGCACACGGAGATTTCACAGCCGGCCCCTGCTCTCAGCGCCTGAGGCTGCGGGGCTGCCGGGCACTGCCCACAACTGCTCGGCAGCAGGGCTCAGACACAGCTCCCACTGCATTCATTTTATCTGTGTGACTGCTGAAATTCATGCCAGCCTGCCTGCGAGTCACAGCCTTCAAGAGATGCTCACCTGCTTAAATATTAATGATGCTTTCCTGCTGTAAGGTGTAAGGGCTTTAAAGGAAAGCTAAACACTCACAATTGTGGGAATAAGCACTGACAGCAGTGCAAGCTGCAAAAATAAAGGTGTTTCACTCAGGCAAGTGCTAAACCAACCCACTTCTATCACTGCCCTCCCTCAAAGAGGCAAAACTTGCTTTATTGAATCTTGGTCAGGCAAAAAAATGGAAGATCTCCTTTATTTAAGGGGAAAAAAAAAAAGATTTGGACTGTGATAAAAGTACCTCGAGGTCTTGAGCAACTTTTAGCAAGTCCTGGTGCAAATCCATGTCCCTTTGTCATGGGATGGAGATGATGTGACCCATCCCATTTCTCCCAGCAGCACCAGGATCCATTTCCAGCAGTTGTGTTGCCCTCTGTGCTGTTTAAATCACTCCACTTGCATTTTGTTACCTGCAATAAAACCATCTATGGAAAAGAGATGCAATGGGAAGTCTTGATATTAGATTTATTGTTTTTTCCTAATGCATTTGATTCCAGGATTTTAGGATCACTACTCCCTGAGTTCTCCTGCAGTCTGGACCCTCTCCCTCTACCCACTGTGCTATTCCAGTTTGCTGGTTCAGACCTGCTCAAAAACTGGAATAACATCTTAGCATGGGTCTGAAAAGCGGGGTGAGCAGCTCCACACCTCCTCCCTGATCCTTTGTCTCCTTCCCTGAACACACAACCTTCTGTCTCCACTATTCTGACCTGCAGGGTGGATTCTGTGGAATGAAAGAGTCCAGGGCTTGGCATTTTCGTGAGGCATTCAAGAAAGAGCAAGGCTGAAGGATATAAAGAAGGTTGTGCTGGAAAGCGGTGGAGCAATTGAAACCACTCTGTAAATTGTTTTTTATTCTCCTTTTTACACAGAGCCCAAGCTCCAAACCCCTCTGTGAGGGGCTGTTATTGTGGAGGGCAGAAAACGGAGCCAAGGGGTTCTCAGGACCCATGGACAGCACCTGGCAGCCAGCCCCCAGCACAGGCAGCCCTTGCCATGAAGCCATTGGCTCCAGGAGCAGCAAATTCCTCACTCCTCCAGCCTCCTGAGGCACAGGGAACCCAGTGTGCTGGCACCAAAAATTAAACCAAAGCAGCTCCTCCATCCTGTGCCATGCACCCCCAGTAACTCCAAGCAGAGTGGATTCCAGGCTGCTTTCCCAGCCTTGCCAGGCAGTTTCACTGGAAAGAATCATCTCAGAGCTGGTTGATTTAAGGACCCTTCATTTAAAGGCCAAGGCTGGAGTGTTTTTTTTGTCTTCCTTGTAATGGGAGTGTTCAGCCAGAGATAGCTGTGTCCTACCAATCTCTGCATGAGTGAGAGGTGAATAAAAGCATTTACTGAATTGTCATATCCCTGATAAAACAACAGCTGCTGCCAGCTCGGGAGGGAATACATTAGCAGGAGTAAACCTGGAAGATAAAGAGCTGTTAGTCACAACATGCCTTTCAATCCCTGCTTGTGTGAGCAGTTCAGCTCTGGAATGAACGTAATCCTTATTTACAGCAAATTAAGTTTATCTTTGCACTGTGGGGGACCTTGCACAGTGATGGCAGGTTGATTTTATTTCCTTCAGGAGCACATTTACCTTCACCACAGCCAGGGTTTGGCTCCCCTGAGAGCCTCCCTCCCCTCCAGCTCTGTTCCTACAAAGCTCTTGCACATGGAAATCCAACATTTTCCTTTTGCTGTTTTTTAACTCAAAGCCCCAGACCATGATTCTGTTCTAGAAGAAAATTAGCTTGTGCTAACTGAAGGACAAAAGAAAACTGCACCACAAATTAAGTGGGACTTTTTTTTATTTTCACTGTTTACAGAGATGGAAATAAATACAGGAAAGAGGAGATTCTTTTGAAAGAAATCAATCAAGTCTTCAAACAGGAAGAATTGAATCCAAGAGCTGCTTCAAACTGGCCACCATTCCAGAGATCAGGAACAGGGTAACAATAATGGGAATAACTGAAGATAAGCATTGCCACGAAGCAGGGTGACCCAGCGGTGAACACACAGCTGCCAGGAGACAGAATAACCACACTACAGCAGGAGTCTCACATATTTACAGCAATCCTATCGTACAAAACCAGTGGCAAGTGTTCAGGGAGTGCTTTCCCCTCTGCCCAGCTGTCAGATATAAAAGATACACCAGAGGGTTTGGTGGTTTGGTTCCTCTCCCCAAAATCCACAGAAGAGTTTCTGCTTTTGGCAAAGTTTAAAAAAATCCTTTGTGCTGCAAGAATTTTTCATCCAGCCTGGACTTGTCTGCGTTTTCATCCTCGCTGCTCATCACCAGTGCCATCCACTGGGGCAGCTGGTCGGAGGACAAAGAGTTTGTAAAGCTCTCCCCAGATCTTTATCGGTGCTCTGACCTGTAGGCTGGGAAGGTGTCCGTGCGGTGGAGCTTCACTGGGCTGGAAACGTCTGCAGGGAGCCAGGTGGGAAAAACAGAACAGCCCAGTCACACACAGGCACCTCAGTCAGTGATTTACACACGGGAATATGGGAATATGGATTAATTCATTCATTAATTAAACCTATCCCTGCTTCATCTGCAGCTCCAGCTCAGAAATACGCACGCAGATTTCCTTCACCAGCTCCCCTCTGAACAGAAACTTCTACAAAGCAAATTAATTTTTTCAAAGTTCTGACTTCCATTTAAAATGTAAAAATGCTCTTTTAGGTCCTTTTTTTCCCCAGTCTAACAAGCAAGGTATTTTTCTAAATATAAAACAAGTGGTTTGTACCCATGCAGCCAATTTATCTCATTCCAGCTCCGTGCTGAACTCCTGGTTTGATAAAGGAAGGGCGCAGTAAGGCCAATGCACAGACTGTGCCACCAGCAGCTCCTCCTCCCATGCCCGCATCCACGGAACGGCTCTAGCCAGGCATGGAAGCGCTGCTTTCATCCTTCATCCCTCCCCTGGATGGAGCTTTCCGTGTGCTGCCTGCCCCCTCTAGTGTTGGAAAGAAACAACCAGGAGAAATAGCTCCTTTAAAGCTTTTTTTTTTTTTTTTTTTCTGGTTGGGGTTTTTAATTCTGAAAACAAACACAGGCCAGGCTGCAACGCTCCATAAACACTTTTCCAGGATCATCATGGCCATTTCCTTTTACTGCCCCTCACTGAGCTGGTCTGGGGGATGTGGTTGTTTTGGGTGAATTTTAACAGGCACACAGAATTACAAATTAAAGCTGCCCCGTTCTCAGGCAGCCACCCAGAGGGAGGGAGGGCAGCCAAGTGCTTTATTTAAAGCCCGGCAAGAAAAGCCATGAAGAGTTTGGCAGCAGGTGTCCCCCGAGCCTCCCCTGCTCCAGGAGAAACGCCCCCCGCTCCTCACAGGATTTGTGCTCCAGACCCTTCCCCGGCCCTCGCTCCAGCACCTCAGCATCCCTCCCAGCTGGGGACACGGCACAGCAGGGAACAGTCCCCTCCCTGGGGCTGCTACTGCATCCCTCGTGTCCCTGGGGCTGTCACTGCATCCCCCCTGTCCCTGGGGCTGTCACTGCATCCCTCGTGTCCCTGGGGCTGTCACTGCATCCCTCGTGTCCCTGGGGCTGTCACTGCATCCCCCCTGTCCCTGGGGCTGTCACTGCATCCCCCCTGTCCCTGGGGCTGCCATTCCATCCCCCCTGTCCCTGGGGCTGCTACTGCATCCCCCCTGTCCCTGGGGCTGCCCCCCATCCCAGCACACCCCCATGCCCAGCTGCCCACCCCGAACAGGACCTGCCCTGGTCCCCAGCGAGGCTGTGCCACGCAGTGGGCAGGTGGCAGGGCAGTGTCCCTTACCTGGCAGGCCCAGGAGGTGCCCCGTGCTGTGCTGCCGGGTGATGTGGTGCCAGTAGGCGCTGCGGGGCAGGGGCACCACGGTGCCCAGCGACGCTGCCCTCTCGCTCATCTTCAGCTGCAGCTGCAAGGCAGGACAGCGGCTCAGGGACAGGCTGGAGTGGAGCTGGGACAGCACAGCTGCTGCAACAGCTGGCACTGCAACAGCCTGAAGTGCCCCCTGCCCCGGTTAGAAAGGGCACACAGCAAAAACCAACGGGTTGTGTTGGGGGAAAAAACCCCCATGGATGTGGCAGTGGTCAGGATGCCAGGAGCAGAGAGGAATCGCTCACTGCCGAGTTCATTCCTCACCAGCACAGCTCCTGCCTGCCTCCTGTACTTGCCCTTGCTGCAGGTAACAGCTCAGGCTTCTCTAATACAAAAATGCACACAGGGTAAGGAGTTCTTGGAGGCAGAAACAATACAGATGGCTTAGGAAAAAGTGCAAAAATCTGGGATGAAGCCCTCGGTGAAGCAGCAGGAAAACACAGGGGAAATCAATCAGTCTGAACAAGGAGGTGCTCAGCAAATATTCTGTGATCAGCAGGAAAAGCCACCTGATACAACAGAGCTCTGCCTGAACCTCTAAACCTGAACATCCTTGGCCCCAGAGAAGACACAGAGCCCTGCTGGGTAATTTAAACATTTCTGTGACAGACTTGGGGAGCTCATATCCAGGGACATATGGAAACAGCTGTATTCTGCTGCTGAACTCCAGGACTTGCAGTTCATCAGGAATATGCTGTTACCCCTCCCCTGGCACTGCAGGGGCTATAAAATTAGATTTAGAGGTTGTGGTGGGACACAGTGTTTGTGAAAAAAGCTTTTTTAGAGGTTGTGCAGCTGCTGCCTATTGAAATCTACAGCAACTCTGCATCTGCTGAGTCTATGGGCACTTGTGAGATGGAAATTTTACATCTATTAAAGATGTTATTCCAGAAATGCAAAGCCAACAAACTCCAAATTGCCTGTGGACCTACTCACTGTCGTTTCAGAACTGATCCCTGCTTTCTGAACGTGAAATTGTTCTCAACAGGTTCCTCCATCCCTTCTGAACCTGCTGGGCTACAAATGTTACTGAAGTTATGCTGACCCAGCCTAGGTTAATTTTAATCTGCTTAATTTAGTCACTGTTGAGTACTTGTCTCATCTATCCATCTGTCTCCACTGAAGATAAATTTAGATATTTTTGAACAAGAACTCCCTTCATTAACTAGAACTAAGAGGTTCTTGGTTTTAAAGAAGAAAGTAAAACCCAGCAGAGAAGGTGTTGGATGGTATTTTACTGGGAAAGGGCAAACCAGCAGCACTGCTGGCTGCTGCTGAGCTCTTCTCATGTTTCTGAAAGAACCAAGCAAAGTGTCGAGCTCTTCCCAGGGAACCTTCCTGACTCTCCCCAAACCATCCTCGGAGCACAGACACCACTCAGCAAAGGGAAAACTGAGCAGGAGCCACATTTTGCAAGCAGACTGATGAGAAACGCTTCCAAACAAATTCATGGTGCTGATTAATCAAAGGAAATTAATGAGGCTGTGCCCTGGCAGGAGCTGATTTTCTCTCTATTAATTCATATTTGTTGGTGACTTTGCGCCCACAGACATGGAGGACTCTGGATATTCCCTGTTGTTGTTATCCTTGAACAGGAACTCCAGTTATATATATTTCCCCCAAAATTTTATAATCAAGCAGAATTTAACAATAATAATTGCAATAGTAGTACAACTACTAATAATAATAGTAGTAATAATAATAGTAGTAGTAATAATAATAGTAGTAATAATGATACTGATAATAATAGTAATAGTAATTGTAATGATAATCATCATAATATTCATGATAATAACAACAGTAATAATAATAGTAATAATAATTATAATAATGGAAATAATCATTATGATAATAATAATAATAACAGTAATAATAATAGTAATAATAATCAGAATCCCCCAAAGCAGCACAGCCTGTGCTGATGCCCAGTGTGGAACCCCAGTCCCCATCCCCATCCCCACCCCAGCAAGAGCCATACCATGGAATTCTTCACGCTCTGCAGCAGCCTCTCGTGCTGCTCTGCTATGGCCAGGGCAGCTGAGTGAACCTTCTGGTAGATGGCTTCCCCATCCCTGGTCTGAAAGATGAAGAGCCCCTCTCCCGTGTCACACATCCTGCCAAGGCAAGAGCACAGGGCACCCACGTGGGAGAGGGAACTTTCCAGGTCACCACAAACCAGCCAAAGCTCCCTGTGCTGCTCTCAAAGTGCCACCGCACAAGGAGCGAGGAGACAAAGGTGGCTGAAGAGGGAACAAAGTTGTTTCCAGCCCTCTGCCTGTGGTTCTGATCAGCCCTGGTGCCATTTTGCTGCTCCAGGCCATGCTTGTGTTGCTCTCTCCAAACAGACTCAGCTCTTCCATCACAAGGGCAAAAGCTCAGGAGAGCTCCTGCACAAGACCCAGATTTTTTCTGTTTAGGTTCTAGCTGGAATCTGTGCCAGGCAGGATTAATTTGTTGTCCCCCTTTGGATTTTTAATGAGTTTTGCAGGCTTTTGTCTTCCCCTTGAAACAATAAATAGGAATCCTCAGCATCCCAAAGGCATTGTCCTGTCCTGGCTAATGCATGATCAGCCAAAGGAAAATGTGTTCCTTTCCCCTCCCCAGCAGGGCTAAACCCTGCCCTAAGGAGGAGGATGGGAATTTGAGTGCCTCCTCCCTTCCCAGGTAAGTCAATTGTGCGATCTGCTTCCCTTCCACTGCTGTAGTTCTCCAAAGTGCTCATCTCCAATAAAGCCTCCAGTATCTCCTCAGAAGGGTTTGATGGTTCAGTTCAATATTGCTCCAGCTTCACCCAAAGCTTGGTACCACTGAGCTGGAGGAGCAACACCTCTGAAACGAGGAATTCCATTCAGCTTTCTCACGAACCCCTTTGTCACATCAGGAGCCCCTTCATTACCTTCATTTGCTTTTGGGAAACAACTTGGCACCCACTGCCCTCGACATCCAACCCCACTTCTCCTGATAAAAACTCCATAATTCTGTGCCCAAACCTTGCACAAACTCTGGGATGATGTTCACCTCTTCTTCCCAGCTCTTTCCATCCAAATCCCTGGCTCACTGCCTGCTTTGTTTAAGAATAACTCCATCCAATGCCACAAAACTCTGCCAGCCTCCACCCGGCATCCCTTGGGATCCCTCAGCTCTCCCACAGCCTCCAGGCACTTTGGCAGCTACTTCCATTCAGCTGGGATGGAGAGGGGTTTTATTTGGGTTTATATTTGTTTTGGTATTTTAATTGTGGGGGGGGGGGNTGATTATAATTTAAATAATTATAATTATAATTAAATAATTCATAATTATAATAGCTATTTATAATAAATAATTATGATTTAAATAATTTACAGTTATAATAAATATTTATAATAAATGCTTATAATTTAAATAATGATAGTTGAATAATTATAATTATTTAATTATAATTATTTGTTTCTATAATTTAATTGGTTAGGGGTTTTTTTTGTATGAGTGGGTCCAGACTGGCCTCTGGCTGAAGATCAGCTCCCTTATCCTCAGAAACCCTTTGGAAATGGTCCAAGCACCCCCAAGAAGGCAAAGCAAGAGAAGAAAGTGCCACCTACCTCCCTGCCTCGAAGGTGAACCAGGCTGGGTCCCGCCCATAGCGCCGGAGGGCACTTAATGGCCAAGAGACGAGTTTGACTCTGGGATTCTGGATGTCCCAAAGACAGATATTCTCAAATGTTATCTGCAAGGTACATTCCCCATGCACATCTAAATTAGGGGATGGCATCAAATACACATTGAATCTCTCTGGGAGAAAAACAAAAGGTTAGTCTAAAATCCCTGCCCAGCAAACGTGGAAGTCATTCAAGGAATTCCCTATTTTCCATCTCTAACACATGATCTTATTTGCACTTAGAACTGTTCATTCCCACACAACAAACTCCTTACAACTTGACAAACTCCACGTTTGGGGCAGTCAGATGCTGCACCCAAAGGGCATCAAATATTTGTGTGTGTGCACTCAGAGCCCGAGGAGAGCTGCACCAGCACAGCCCTGATATTTGCAAACAGCTCCAGAAACGGTGTGCATGAATAAACACACTGCTTGTGCAGGTAACGAGCTCGTTGGCACAGGAAAGTGGAGTAGCCACCGGCCCAGGTTTTGCATGCAATTACTGTTATTTATTGCTCTCTCTACACAGCCTCAGTCACTGACATCACACAGAAAAACCCACACAACGAATAGTTCCCATCTCCAGGAGCAACTAACTCATCTGAGGAAGACAAGTGCTACTCCAAAATAATTCCAGCTAACTTATTTATTGTCTCTGGCAGCAACTCAAACCAAAAGCCAAAAATAAACCCCCAAACAACCACAACCAACCCCCCCCAAAACAGGAAGGAGGGCTTGGAAAAACAGTTGTGCTCCTCTTTATTTCCAATATCTGCACGTACAGTCCAAAAGGCTTGAAAATAAAGCAATTAACAATTCAAAAGGTCAGGATTTCTGTACCTACCACTCTGCTCCCTCTCTACTCCAGATGCCAGCAAGTCAGGCTCTCCAAGGCTAATGTCATTAATCCGTGTTCCCAGGCACTCCATCTGCAGCACCTTGCACCACTCATCTGCCTCCAGTTCTGCAGAAATGCCCAGAAAAGCTCTGTGTAGGTACACAATATTTATAATTTCCCAAGAATGCTTTGAGCTTTCTGAAGCAGCCTCACTGTTTCACCCACCTGACTCGCAGGCAAAGGTTTTGGAGGTGTCATCACTGAAATAAATGCCCACAGCGTGTTTCTTTGTGCTTTTTGGCAGCCTCGAGACATTCTTCACATTGTTGAGCTCTGTGACCTGGGAAAGCACAATTTGGGAATTAATGAGGAGCTTGGGAAGACATCTGTCCATTCCTGGGCAAGGGGAGGAGAGAAGGGAAAGGAGGGAGAAAAAGGTGGGGCAGCATCAGCAGGCTCTGAACCTCCCTGAGGGCTCCTGGGGAAGCACAGCCTTGCCAGGAATCACCTCGGAAATTCCATGGGAAGCCCCTGGGAGGTGCAGCAGCCACATCCTCCACTTCTCCCACCTCCAGACACCACCATCCCAACGGGAATTTTAGCCAAGAAAGAGGTGGAACCAAAGCTCCCTCCAGCCTGAGCAATATTCACACAAAGAGCACGAGAAAGACCAACCTGGTGCAGCAGAACCAGAGAGAGGAGAGATGGAAATCCCAAGGGTTCACCCAAGTGGAGTTCCAGCACTCCCAGTTCCAGCACAGCTCTCAGCAGGGAGGAAAACACAACAATGAAAAGCATTGCACAGAGCAGGGCCTCGAAGCCTTCCCCTGATGGTGTCTGAGCTCCATCCAGCCTGGGGCTGCCTTGACCTCTCCCAGTGCCAGGGACCTTCTCCACCTGGCAGGGGCCCCTCCTGGCACCATCCAGAGCTGGATCCAGGGAGCAATCCCTGCTCCCCCTCGCACCTGAGCTCCCAGGGGAGCAGCCCCCTGGAAAAAATCAGGATACCCAACCTGCTGTGCCACCAATGCTCTCTGGAATAAATCAGGATACCCGACCTGCTGTGCCACCAATGTCCCCTGGAATAAATCAGGATACCCAACCTGCTGTGCCACCCAGCTCTCTGGAATAAATCAGGATACCCGACCTGCTGTGCCACCCATGTCCCCTGGAGTAAATCAGGATACCCAACCTGCTGTGCCACCAATGCTCTCTGGAATAAATCAGGATACCCGACCTGCTGTGCCACCAATGCTCTCTGGAATAAATCAGGATACCCGACCTGCTGTGCCACCAATGCCCCCTGGAATAAATCAGGATACCCGACCTGCTGTGCCACCCAGCACGTGCCCTCCCAGCCCAGCCCCTGAGCAGCCTCCCTGCTGCTGCTCCCCCTGGCACAACAGATGGTCCCAATTGTCTGGCACATCCTCCTGGAATTCACGCTGCCTGCAAACACCCCCACGCTCCTGGAACCCGGCCGGGAGCAGGCACCAAACACCTGCAAATACTGAGGCTGAAGTTTGCTTTTTTTCTCTTTTTATTTTTTTTTTTCTTTCCATTTTAAAATAGCTCTCCTCCTGCCAAGCTCTTGCAAAACAAATGTTTTCATGGGGAGTTGAACCCGTGTGTGTTTTATTTCTCTGAAACCAGGAACTAATGTGCATTTAGCAAATTAATTCTAAACTGGGGGGTAAACCACAAATATCAGACCTAAGACAGCATTAACTGAGAAATCACATGAAGAATGCTATTTTGTTAAGGTTTGAAGACCTCTCTTTGCATATTTCCCCCCTCCTTTTCCTTTTCAAGCCTCCTTTGGCCTAAGAAGACATTCCATATAGCTGAAATGCATTTGACTGGATTAAGAAGTAAAACACTCGCAGAGCTGGGTGGTGAGGAGCACGGATTAATCAATCAGTCATTGCCCAGCTGACACAACAAGCAGAGCTTCAGTCTGACACATCCACTCAGCCAAAATTCTTCCACCTCTCCCATTCCCATCAAAAACATGCCCAAAAAAGCACTTTCCTAAAAACTGGTGCTCAGCATCCCAACTGATTCAAACGCTTAATTCTCAACGTGGGGAGCATTTCCGAGCACAACACCAGGGATTGTATTTATTGCCCACACAACTGCCACTCTCAATGGCTCCCAAGCCATTTTGGGTTTTAATCTTAATTAAGGCTTCATGGCTCTGTCTTAGCTCACTGAAAACTGCCCCGTGATGAGAACAAATAAAACATTTCCCAAGAAACCCCAGGGGAGCATTTAATGGAAAATGTTATTGAGATCTGATCTCATCAGATCTGCCTGCACATCTCCAACCTGCTAAGTACAAATAAGAGATTAAATTTGATAAAGAGTCATGGAAGGGTTTGGGTTGGAAGGGACCTGAAAGCCCATTCAGTTCCACTCCTTTGCCTTCTCTTCCTTCTCTCTTCTCTTCTCTTCTCTTCTCTTCTCTTCTCTTCTCTTCTCTTCTCTTCTCTTCTCTTCTCTTCTCTTCTCTTCTCTTCTCTTCTCTTCTCTTCTCTTCTCTTCTCTTCCTCACAAACATTCCACGAGCCCCACTGGGTGGAGTTTCAGTGGAGACACCAAAACACCCTGAGAAGTTCCTTTAGTTCTCTGAAAGCCTTGAACCCTCACTCACAGCCAGGTGGTAGCATTCATTAAAATAAATGTTTAACAGCTCATTATTAGCAGAATGATCAGACTTCAACCATTTCATTTGCTATGGTGCAGATTTGCCTGGAAAACAATTACAAGTTCCATAATCCGATTTTCCAAAGGGATTATTCCGTAACCAGACAGAAGGACTGCTTAAATTACTTCTGCTGTTTCAAGGCAAGATTAACACAATGGGATGAAAATTTAGAGCCCCTCGAGGACTGGGTGTATTCCTGTCAGCAGGGTGCAGTTAGCTGGGTTTTTGTTGGAATTTTAAGGATTCTTCTGGCACAGTCACAAAGTCAAAGGAAGTAGGAATTCCTTCCTTCCTCAGCAGTATTTTGTTCAAACACGTGGCAATTTGTGGCTGCTTATTTATGTTTAACAAGTGAAAATCAGCCAGTCACCTGAAAAGCAACTCTCTGTGGAGACCTTGGAGCCCGGATCCTAAAAATTGTCCCTCCCTTGTGGGACCAAAGGAATTAAATGGGCAATTTGTGTGTGCAAACTCCCAGTTCACTCCATTGACTGTTCCCACATGACCTTCATTTCAGGACACTGTGACCTTTCCACTTCTAAAACACAGAGCAAGACTAGAAAGGGTTTAAAGGTTAATATTAGACCAAAAAAAAAGCATTTATTTCTGTTCTGCTCTTCCAGGGGTGAGGATGTCCAAGCTCAGGCCCCGGTGCAGAGCTGCAGACAAGGACACATTCAAATGCAAACTAATGGGACTCTCCAAAATAACAGAAACACCCCCAAGGCACTGCTGGGGACCCAAAATTCAGGTGGAAGATGAAAGGAGCTGCTGCCCAACCTCAGCCCCAGGGACTGGTGCCACCCAGGTGCCACCCAGGTGCCACCACAACCACCTGTGAGCCCCACTGCACCAACATCTCAAAGGAGCACAGCAGCTCCATGCACCCCAGGGACAAGGAGAGCCTCAGGAGGAAACTCTGGAGTGAAGGAGGCTGCTGCTGCTGCTGCTGCTGAGAAATGAGCTCCATTCATCATCTCCCTGTGCTGCCCTGCACAGTTCCATGATGGATTAAGCCTCTCCCGAGGCTGATGGGCTGACTGAGGGCTCCTTGGGCTTTTCAGCTGCTTTCAGCAGCATTTCAGAATCACTCCAGAGCCCAGGGAGGAGTTAACTTCAAGGAAGAAATTCTTATTTCTTTTGACTTTGTGACCTGCCAGTAGAATCCTTAATATTCCACAATAAAACCCCGACAAAGTGCATCCTGAGGCCCTGGGGATGTGCAGGGGAGGTTCTGCTCTCATCTGCCCCCTGAACCTTGGATCCCTCAGCACAGCCTCGTGGCACACTGGACACCTTCACAGCTCTGCCTGGGTTTTGGATTTGGGTGTTTTTTTTCAGGATTCACATCTCCTGTCCCTGAGTGACAGCACCAGAACTGTCCCAGCAGAGGCTCTGCACAGCCCCAGCCCCTGCAGGACAGCAGTGACCACCCCAGACCTCTCTGCACAGTGGCTTCAGCACCAAAATCCCACCCATGTTACAAATAAAAAGCAGGTGACATGCAGTGAGTGCTGAAGTCTCTGCCAGACTCTTTGTTGGGTGTTTTTATCAAGAATCAACTCTGCTTTTCCTAAGAATCATTCAGCTACAGCCTGACACAGAGCAGCAGGGACAGGCTCTTTTTTCACTTCTTCCAGCAGCTCATATTTAATACTTTCAGAATCATTCACCATGATTGAATTTCACACATTTACAAGGCTCATTTAAAAAAAAAAAAAAAAACAAACTCATTTTTATCCACCTGTGCTCTTTGTAAATGAGCACATTTTGCCCAGAAATGCCATTTAATATTCATTAGCTCCCTCTCAGTGAGGTTTGTTAAAAATAAATGGGATCTGTCAGCTTGGAGAGCTGATGACTCTGAACCAGAGAACAGCCTCCCTCAACATCCCTGGTTTCAGTTCCCTCTCTGCCTGAGAATATTCTCAAAATCCAAAGGAACCCCAGAAAGGCAGAAATTTTTCCATTTCCCATCAGCCAGAGCCATCCCTGGAAGTGCCCAAGGCCAGGCTGGACAGGGCTTGGAGCAACCTGGGATGGGGGAAGGTGTCCCCAAGGCAGAACTGGATGATCTTTGAGGTCCTTTCCATTTGATTGGCAAAGTTCTGACAAAAACCACACAAAATTTGTGTGTGAGTCCCCAGTGACTGATTTGGGAGTTTGATCATCACTCATTCCTGTCAAATCAGCTACTAGAGATATCCAGAAATTAAATTTATAGCAGAAGCAATAGCTTGAAATGAAGTAACTGTTAAGTAGAGACTAAACCTGGCCTAAAATGAAAGCTACTGAGGCTTTCCATGGTGCTTGAGGTGGCAAATCCAGGCTGCTGGTGGGTTAAACACCTGCAAAGAGGTGCTGACCTCTGGAATTTCGTGAAAGAAGATGAGAAATTCCAGCCTCATTTAGGTTCTTCTTGGATTTCATATCCATTACCCAAGGTGCTCCTCCTCATATACTGCATTAATATAGTGGGAAAACCCCAGAGATTATTGATTATTGCATCAATAATCAGATTATTGCATCAATAATTGACAGAGGTACAGTGATATCCATGCAGTGTTTCACACAGAGTGGAAGTTCTCACACATTTCTTACACAGAGGGCTCTGTGCAGCCCTCACCCAAAAATAGGAAAAAGAAAAAAAAAAACCTCATTACTTCTGAAACTTGCTCAGTGTAAATGTGAATGAAATATTTCTGGGCCTGACTTATTAGAAATAGCCACGGGTTCCATGACCAATCACCTACAGGTTCTGTGGCATGCAGACAGCATTCAGAGGCAGCATTTCCTCCTAAAAGTCTGTCCAGGTGAGTGCAGAGCAGCCTTGAGCTCCTGGGAGTTCCTGCCCATCATTCCCAACCCTCAGATTTTGCTGACAATTATTAGGAATTAAGAGGTTCCTCATGGCCAGGAGAATGACACACAGAAATCCTCTGGTGAGTGTGAAACGTGCACAGCATCCCAGAGCAGCTGGAGGGAAAATAAATCTCCATCCTTTTAGCACCAGAGCATTTCCCAGCACGTCCCTGCTGGTTCCCGTCTTCCCACAGAGGCAAAATCCCAGTGAAATGGGAGCCTCCACCTGCTTTTTGAATTCCCATGTTCCCTGGGATGGCTGTTACTGCAGACACAGAGAGCAGGAGCCACTGGGAAGTGTTTCAGATGTGATTTTGAACGGCTGAGGAAAGGCCAAATGCTTTAAAAATAAAGTCATTTCTCACCTGCTTATCAAGGTGTTCGCCAGAAAGAGCACTTGCTCTGCCTCCACTGAATGAAAGCACACACAGAAATGGGTTTAGGGCCTTAGGAGTTAAAAAAGTTTCAATTTTCAGGCCAAGTAATACACAAAACTTTGGATTTTATTCCTGATATTGCATCAGATAAGAGCAGTTTGAGAGAACCCTGTGCCTTACCTTGTGGTAGCACCTGAAATAAGCAGCTCGTTCATCTGAGAACTTCTCCAGCCTCTTGGGCCCTTTGCTGGAAGCTTTTTTGAACACCAACCAGCATCTCTGGTAAATCTAGAAACACACAAAAAAAAATAAACTTGGCATCTTCACCGACCCAAATACCAGCAGTAGTCACAGAGAAGTGAAATCCCAAAGCAGCTGTGGGCTCTCAGAAGTCTGGAGAGAGCACAGCCCAAGCTGCTGGGGAGCCACATCCAGTAAATTCTTTGGATCCAGGCAGCAATTCCTGAGTGAGGGGGGACACTCTGTGTAAGGTGTGAGTAGGGGTAACTCCAGGGAGCAGGAGCTGAACTCCTGACAAGGAAAAAAGCAGATTATTGAACTGCACAACCCAGGACCATTCTGTCATTTTGCTCCCGGGGTCTAATTGATTTAAATCCGAGTCACTTGGGGCAGACTCTGTGCAGAGTGGTTTTTAAAACACCTTTCCCACCACAGCACGAAGCCACTTCCACCTCTCCAGCTCCTGCCACCATTCCCTGCAATCTTCGCAGCCATGCCTCAGTTCTGGTGCACTCTGTGCCGTGCTCCTGCAGTCAGAGCTCTCAGCTGAGCTCCGGCTGCCTGCAGAGAAGGCAGGAATTACCAGCCTTGCCAACTGTTCACAGCCCACACTTCAGCAGTAATTCCAAAGTAACACCTGGTAGCTTCGACAGAAATCAAAGCTGCCACCGAAATTAGTGTGATTTCAAAAGCAAAGGGAAAAAAAACCTCAATCAGAGCAGAGCTGTCAGCAGGGCATTCACAGCAGAAATTCAGGGGGGTGAGCAGGGATGGGACCCATCACAGCATCTCACTGCCCCACCTGGTCAGCTCCCAGCAGGAAAACAACCCCATCCTCTGGCCCCTGCTGGGTCAAGAACCTCTCGCGTCCATGAAAAGTCCATGAAAAGTAACTGTGACTCCCTCACTGACCCCAGCAGGGGTTGGTAACTGGCTGGCTGTGCTCCTTTCAGCAGTTTTTAGCTGTTTCTCCCAGCTGCAGCATTCTCCCTCCCCATCTCACAGGGACTCTCCCACTCCACGTGGCTGCAAGAGCACTTGGCACAAGGCTGGGCTGCTCCCATGCCAGGCACCAGCTGAACTTACCAGGATTTTTCTTCCATTTTCCAGCTTTTTGGGCACTCAGCCTGTTCTGTTTAATGCAAGGGTTTGAACTGGATTGTGCAGAAATCACTGACCACAGTGCCAGCTCACACCAAAGCCACGATTTAAATACTCACCCACTTCTGCTGGGACAAACTTTGTACCTCTGCCTTCTGAGAGTTTGCTCTGCTGGGCCAATGTCATCTCCTCACACCTGACTAGGAAAAAAAATCTCCAAAACCCCATCCAAAACAGACTGTCCAAAGTCTGAGTGTTCAGCCCTTCTGCTTTTCAAAAGCCTGTCGTTCTGACTCCAGCCATTAGAAGCCCAAAGAAGAGAAGAATCCTCCAGTAATCATTTGCTGTTGCACTTGCAAACAGACTCAGAAGAACAGACACACCCTCACTTGAAACCTGCTGAAAACCTTCAAAAGTGGTTTTGAAAATGGAGCATCCTGGAAATGAGGATGGGAGGGAGACCTGGCAGCCCTCAGCCGAGCAAAAGATCACCAAGGGCTGCATTTCCAAGCACCTAAAATGCTCTGTTTTGTACACAAAACACAAATTATTCCACGCAGTAAGGAAGGAATAGAACATTCCACATGATGAGAAGCAAAATATTTTAATTTAGAAGCTAAAATCTGAATTTCTTTGGCTCAGCCCTCACTGTTTTTGCTCAGGACCACACTAAAAAGCCATCTGAAAATGGCCAAGCATATAGAAATTGGAGGGGGAAGGTTGTTTCTCAGATCTCAAGGCAGGGGTTTAAAACTGGCTGTTTTAAATAAAACTGGGATATGTGGCTTCCACCACACTGCAGAAAAGCAGAGCTATTCCACCACCAAAACAAACAATCCCACCTTTGTTTGTGATTTCAGAGAGATCTGGAGGTCACAAACAGCAGCACAAAGTCTCATCTGGCGAATTTCTCCTCTGAGGAGGAGTGACCCTGCAGGGGAAGCTGCTCTGGTTTTTCCTCTGTTGTGTTTTCCTGCACTTTGCCCTGAAGCAAAGAATTCCAGTGAGCTGCGTTTACAGGGACACTGAACTTGCTGTCAAAGGAACTCAAACTCTGCTTGGGATGCCTTCCAGAAACCCTGGGATATTGCCAGGAATTTGCCTTTTGTGACTCTAGTAACCTCTAGAAACAGATAAAACAGCAAAGGCACAGCACAACACCTGAGAAATTCCTCAGTCTCTTCCAAAATTTGCCTCTTTTTTTTTTTTTCCTTTTGGAGGAAAAAAAATGTGGCCACTTTACCCAAGGCTGGTGGGAAGCTCACACCCTGCAGGCTGCAGATGGAAAATGATTTGAGCACTTTGTTGGATTCTGGCAGGGCTGGAACTCCAGGTCAAAGGTCCTTCCAAAAGGAGTTCTTCACCCAGGCAACCAGCCAAGGTTTGCATCTTCATTCTTCTATTTACAAAAAAAAAAAAAAGCTTTAATTTGTCACTTCTGAGTCAAAAGGTGGGAGATGAGCCCTGAAATCATTTTCAGTTCAAAGGGAATTAGTGAGGGGACGGGATCTGGAATTTTGCTGTGCTTCTAGAAGAATGAATCCGTGCCAAGAGAGGCAGCTTGCAGCTCCTCTGTTGCATCCCTTGCCCTCCCCAGACGTGTCTGAGGCAGCAGGTGCCTGTCAGGAGGCTGCTCCCCCTGGAAACGTGGAGAGCTGCTTTCGAGTAAAGAGCTCTGGGTGCCAGCAGGTCTGGTTTATCTCTCACCTGAATGGCACTGTGTGAGCCTAGAGGAGACCCCACAACCCCTCCAAGAGTTGACAAACTATTTACATGGAATTATTTCCTCCATTAAATTGAGGCTTGCCTCTCCTTTTCCACCCCATGCCCATGTCCTCTCACACTGGCAGCTCGTTCAGCACTCCTCCATCCTGAAAAGCCACAAAACAAGCATGGAGCAATGACAAATAGATGGATCACTGTGGCTGGGAATGTCTCTGGCTGGAACTGTGTGCAGCAGGACTTGAATGATCCCCGTAGAGTGGATCAGTGTGCAATCAGCAGCACAGCTGCCCACGTGTTGTCTGCAAAGCCATCCCTGCTCCTGGCACCAGGATGGTTTCCCTGTCCCAGAATGCCCATTCCATGTGCTCTGAGCCAGCCACATTCCCTGCCACAGCCCATCATGACTGCATCAGTCAAGGCTGCTTTGCACCCAGCTATTTCCTTCTCCTGGGCACTGAGGAAAACAATCTCGATTTTTCCTTTTCACCCTCCAAGAGCACATCTGGGGAAGGATGAACCTCAGTCCTTCCCCTCCAGCAGCAGTGCTGTGTGAGAGTCATCCACAGCTGCTCAGAGGGAATGGGGCTCTCATCTTGGCTCTGACTGCATTCAGAATGCATTCAGTGTTGCTCAGGATTGCAAAGGTCTTTTCCTCAAGTTACAAACGCCAGCTCTGGCACTGGCCAGGACTTGCTGCAAGATCAGTGCACACAGAGATGCCTGGCAGACCTTTAGGAACCTGTGCACCTTTAACTCGTGTTAATGCAAGTCACAACAGATTCCTCCTGCTCTGAAGCATCAGGCATTTGAATCGGGCTTTTCTCTTCAAAATCTCTCCCCTCCCAGCTGGAATTACATCACCCAGAAGTGGGATTTCTGCTGGATTTGAGCCCACAGGTGCATTCCCACTTGACACAGTAATCAGAAGGCAGCTTTGTTCTACATCTCCATTTGTCTGGCTCCTTCAGGACTGCACAGGATTGATCCCACACAGAAGATTCCCTGCCAAACCCCCCCGAGCAGCTGGAAGTCTGTGACACGCTGTGTGAGCCAGGCAGGGAGCTGGGGAGCATCACCTGAGCACAGCAGCAGCAGAGCTCACCCAGGATCTGCTGCCAGGCCAGGGATGGATCCTCTGCTCTGCTGGCTGTCCCCACTGTGCTCTGGGACAGGGAAGCACAACCAGCACTGACAGGTTTGGCTCTGAACTGGCCATTGGTCCTTGGCTCCAAAGGGGGAGATGCCCCCCAAAGTGCTGCTGGCACAGCCCCCCCGGCAGATCCCAGAGGGAAGGGGAAGGGCAGGGAGAAAAGTGCTGAGATATTCCAGCCTGAGGGAGGATTAGATGGTGGAACAACGTTCCAGGGACACCTGGGAGCTTCCAGTGAATTCCAGTGAATCACTGCAAGAGTCAATAAAGCAGCAATGTCCCCTTCAAACTGCTGATGGACCCAGCAGCCACAGCTCTGGAGTTCAGCAGCTCCTTAAACACAGATCCTGGCCAGGTGAAGATGAAGCAGTGTACCAGTGAAATCCCTCTGGCACACGATCTTTGGGGGGCTTTGCAAGGACCCTGTGGTTCAGACAGGGCAGGGGAGCCACCTGAAGCAGCACTGAGGACCTGGAGGGGCAGGGACACACAGGAGGATGGCACCTGGAGCTGGACACTGAGAGCTGAGAATGGAAAATGGCTTTAAGCAGGCAGGGCTGGGGTTTAGACCTCGCTTATCCCACAGCAACATCACAAGTGTTCTGTAAAGGAGTCATTTCCCTCCCTCCTCTACTCGCTGCACACTGGGATGTGCTTCTTAAATGCAGCCTAAAAGACATGAAAAGCAAGACTTGAGTCTGCTCTCCCTGCAAGACTGATGAGTTGGGCATAGTGCCATTAGAGAGAGCATTATCTGAAATATCCTTCCACTGCCAGGCTGGCTTTTTATGGACCTACAGCCTTCAAAGTATGGGTCTGCTGGCTTGTTGGGGGTTTTTCATAAATACACAGACAAGGTTCTCATTCTGGGTTGCTTAAGGCCATTAAGGGAGAGAAGAGCCATTCCAAAGGAGAGCCAAGAAGCATTTCCAGCAGAAATGCTCCCTTGCCAGTGACAGCTGAAAGAAAGCAGCCAGGCTGGGGATAAGTATCAGATTTGGCTCCTTGAACATCTGCTAAGCTTTGTACACAGGCACAGTTAATTCTGGCCATGAAACTGGATAGGAGAGAACCAGCCTGGGACTGTAACCAGGGAGAAAAAATAGTGAAGGCTTCACTGGAGGCTAAAGCTGGGCTCTGTGCAGGCAGCTCGTGCTGACAGCAGCTGGATTTGCAGCTGGATCCTGCCGGGATCCATCCCGGGAATCAGCACCCCCCAGGATTAGGGAGCTGCAGAGCAGTTTAGAGTGAGCTGGGCTTTGGAATTACTGCTTAGAGTCACAGAGTTTGGTCACTGGAATTCCACAGGCTCTGGGGGGCAAACAGCACTGACAGAGCTCATTAGCAGCTCACAGAGCTCACTAATCAGGCCAGGGGATGCAGGAGGCTGCTCTGGGTGAGAGGCACGGCTCTGGCAAGGACACTCCTGCTGCAGGCAGGCCAGCAGGATGCTCTCAGCTGGGACCTGCTCCGTGCTTGGGGTCACTCACAAACTCAGGATTTCACCCCCCAGAGCACACAAACATTTGTAGGAGCTGCACTTCAGAGCTGGACTCGTAATTTTAAGATTACACCTAAGGAGATTAAAAAAAAAAAAAAACCCAAAGGGCACAAGTTGCACATGAATGGAGCCTTCTGCCAGTAAAGTGATTTTTCCAGCATTAAGCTGCCAGCATCCAAAGCCAGACACGGGAGAAAGGCTGCAGCTCCTCCATCCTCCACCCTCATATGAATTTCTCATGTCCCAGCTGTGTAGCACTAATTAAAGACAGAGTTCAGGAATTCATTGACATTTAGGTAGATCCAACCTCGAGAAAGCTGCATTAAAAATGTCTATAAAAGCTCAGCAGAACAGTCTTAATTTGCACTCCTCCATTTAAGGGCGAAGAGCCACTTGTATTTTACCCCAGCGCCGTGCCAGGAGCCTGCCTCTCCATGGGATGAGTTAATTCAGAACATCAGCAAACATCCCCCCTCACCTTCCTGGAGACGGTCACAGAAATTTCCCTTTGCCAAACACACAGAGCATCCATTGATAATTCCCCAGACAAACACTCCTTGGCAAGTAAAGGGACAATTTAACCTCCTCCATTGACCTTACTGGGGAGAAGCACCACTCATTTTACCCTACTGATCTTGTGAATTGAAACCAGTGACATTATTATCAGTAAAGCAAAAAAAAATATAAAACAACCCACCAATATTCATTTCAACAGCTTGAACTCTCACTGGCATTTCTGACAGCACTTGATGAAGTCAGACAAAAAGATAATGGAACAGTCCATCATCTTCCACACACGGCATTCCTAAAGCTCCACAAACACCAAATTAAGATGTCAGGCTCAAATTAAGATGTCAGTCTCAGGAGCAGCCCCTGCATCTGTTACTTTCTTTCAAGTGTTTCCACAGCCCCTGCAGAACGTTCTTTATCCCTGATCTCACCCCAGGGCAATGCCCAGGAGCAGCAGTGGGAGAATTTCCTCCACGCTGGGAAAGGAATTGAAAGGAATTGATAATGGGAAGGCAGCAGAGTCACCAAAGGGTGAATCTCACCTGTTTATTGTTGGGTTTCCTTTCTCTCTCCCTGCCTTGACAATCATCCCTGACACACCCGTGGTGTGTCACCTCCAGAAATCACTGGTTTTCCTACCAAAGGAAGAGGAAACAGGGAAAGGGAGAGAGCCAGGATCCACAAGCAGCAGGTCAGGGAAGTGTTTGGGATAAAGGGGAAGGGGTGATCTGGTCAGATTTGCATTAAACTCGTTACAATAAAACATCCCTAGAACAGGATAGCAAATGGGTAAGAGCCACTTGTTCACTCGTTAATTCAGTTCAGGAAAAAAATTGGAATTGATTGTTTTACTTCACAGACTGAGCCCATCTTCCAGAGAAGAACACAGAAAACAGCCTGGAAGCACAGGAAAAGCCATTCCTCCTGCTAAAATGGGCCAGCATCAGACCAGGGATTTCATACACCAAATCATGATCTGTATCTTCTTTTGGGGAGGAAAAACAGGAGTAGCTCTGAGGTTTGTCCTTTTGGGATTTTGGTGGGGTTCTTTGGGAACAAATTAAGACCCTTATTTCTCCATGCTGTTCCCACAAATCAAATAATAAAAGAAACAAACGTAATTCCACCATGGGAGCTGCAAAACTCCCCTTTAGCTCACACAGAGCCAGGCTGAGCACCCTGATCCCCCAACCCAGGGGTGACACGAGGTGACAGCACCCAGATGACAAACCCATCCCCACCCCCAGTCCCAGAGCTGACCCCAGAAAGTCACTGGGCTCCCATCCCATTCACCCAGTGCCACAGGGAACCCAAAGCTCCAGCCCCAGCACCCAGCTGGAGCCTTGCCTGGCATTTGCTGGGATCCCTCCCCCCACCAGCTCAAACCTCCCAAGGAACATTCTGGATCCCATCCCTGCTGCCACTGACAACTCCTGAGCAGCAAGAAACTTTAATATCTGTGAATATATTCCAACACCTTATCTCACAGCTCGCTGAAACTCTGAATTTCCAGTGGGCTTAATATCTCACAGGCTGAAGTCAGTGCCCGAGAAATCTGTTCAGCTTCTCCCCGTCTCCACCTTCCAGACAGAAAGGAGCTGCCTAGGTGAGCAGAGCTTTATTAATAAAGCTGCTTCAGATGTAGATGCAGGCAACTTTTCCCTTTCCTTCCCCCAGCCTTACATCATCCTTCTTTCCAGTCTTCACAGCTCGTGCTCTGAAATCCCCATGTTAACTCTCTGGCACATGTGCTCGAGCTCCAAATCTCTTCCACCATATGGTTCCAGTCCTGCAGATTGTCTCTCCCCCACCCCAGCTCTCCTCCCACGGGCTTTCACAGAAACACAGCCATGCAGAACTTGTCAAAGTACATGGCACTGGCAATGCTCAACACCCATCTCCTCAATGAAGCTGCCACAGGACTCAGTTCAATTAAAATCAAACCCTGAGAGCTTGGATTTGTCCACAGCTTTCCACAACCAAGCGTTTCTCCAGAAGTGGACAAGTCCTGAGCTTTGTGCAAAAGTTCCTCAGAATTTCTGAGCACGAGGCAGAAGTTTTCCCACCTGAAACAAGGGTGTGCAGTCAGCACTGATGCTCTGCTTCCTGAGGAGCAACCTGCAGGACAAAACTGCTGGGTTTTCCCAGCTCAGTCCTGCACGTGGCCACTGCCCAACAGGGAACTCCTCACCCAACACCCAAACGAGCACAGCAAAGTTTCCCATCCTCCTCATTTTAGGTGAGAGTTTCACATTGCCAGTAAATCACTGATCAAATTGAGAAGCAGGCAGTCCAGAATTATTTTTTTTCACTGAGTTTTTTTTTTTTTGAGAAATATTTGAGCACTGCTCACCCCACTTCAGCCCTTCCTAGGAACAAACAACTGGCTGCAGGGTTGTGGCAGTCCCAGCTCCCTCCTGAGTTATTACAAATCCCTGCCAGGGGCTGGCCAGGAGTGCCTTAATTCTGTGCTGGAGGACACCCCTGACACCACATTCCTTCCCCCTGATGTGATTAAGAGGTTTTGGGTCTGTCAGGCCCGTCCAGCACAGAAACCTGACCCCCACAGATCCAATTTCTGTCCTCACCCAGGGTCACCCCAAAGAGGGAACAATTCCACTGCTGTAGTCCCAGCAGTCAGATCCTCCCCAGGAGACACAGCCACTGCCAATTCTGCCTCCCCAGACCTCACTGTGAGTGGGATTTCACTGAATCTGGCTAAGCTGGCTCAGGTCAGGGTTAAACTGTGTCCAGAACACCAAAGGGATGCTCCCCTGGCATGCCCAGGGCAATACTGAGCAGGACAGGCAGCACCTGTTGTCCTCTGCTTTTCTTATTTTAATAACCCTCTTTCTTATAAAAGGAAAAATGTTGTCCTATTCCAGAATACAGGCTCACCAGTGCTACAACCCCCTCTGTTTCAAAGATTTGTTCCTGTTTTGATTTTCAGTTGGTATTTGATCACTCAGCTGAGCCAGCCCAGCCTACAGCAAAAGCTCAGGTGTGTTCACATCCACCCACCCTAAAAACAGAAGGACAGGAAGGGGCTTTTCCATGAGGGAAACATCTCCCTGATGCACTCCCCGTCAGGAAGGACACACCTGTGCCACAGAGCCAGGCCTGATTTGAAAATCCTCAGCACAAAAAAACCCTTTTCAGACAGAGAGAGGCCATAAAGCCTCATGTTTAATTATAAAGCCCTTAATCAGCCGAGAGGTGACTTCAAGAGCACCAGGTGCCCTCCTGCCCAAAGCACAGCTCCTGGTGGTCTCTGACACAGCCCCTCCTCCCAAAGCAGAGCTGCTTTTTGCCCGGTTTAAAGAACTCTGGGAGGTGGTGCTGGTGCCCTGTCAGCAGTTTTGGAGCTCACAGCCTCCTGGGTGTCACTGCTAATGGCACCACACACCTGTGGCTGGGGGAATTATTTTCCTCCCTGTAAGGACGGAAAGAATCGGGCAGAGTGAGCTTTCTCCTGAATATATTTGGCTCTGCAGAAGACACATGTGATACAAATGTTGCCATGGAAACTATTCTATTAAATAATACTCAATTAAAGTTCCACGTTTCAAGTGCGCAGAAAGAGTTCAGGTGCAGGACCAATTAGCCTAAATTCAATTTTGGAATTACAAAGTAGGGCCTTCCAGAATTGTCACGTTGCCTTTTAAAAGGGGTTTGGATTTGAGCAAGCTGCTTCTCTGCACCCCTTTCATTCCAAATGCATCCCCTGTACCCCAGTTACTCAGGAAAGTCATTTCTTGAGGCAATTTGTGGCTCCGAGCTCTGCTCCCAGTTCCCTTGGAGATGGAATTAGCACAGAGTTAGAGTCAAAGCCAGGAGCTGCATGGAGAGACAATGCTCAGATTACAGCTGTGCCACCAGAATATGGGAATGTATTCCAGGGACTCCCACTCACCTCCTGTCACACAGGGAGCGCTGAGATCCCTCTCAATTAAACAGGAATCCTGCACAGGGCTGGAGTAGGCTCGTCCTTCCTGATGTTTTCACAGCATGGAAAAGTTGTCTGAAAGTCACTATTTTATAACCTAAAGTGTTTTTTCCCTTCCTGTCTGCAGCTCCTGGGTGTCCCACAGCTCTCCCCAGCACAGCCACCACAAAACAACCTGTTGGCATCAATCCTTCACCCTCTGAGGGAGCCAAGCCCACACCAGCACCGAGGGAGACCAAATTCAAGCTCTTGCTGAAGCCAGGAGCTCAGCCAGCTCCAGCTCCGGGTGTCACCTCACACCTGCAGCCAGAAGGAAGGTGCACCAAGGAGCAGGGACACACTCCAGTACAGCCCTTAAAGAACTCAGACTGATCAGAATTACCCATTTCTGCTGCCAGTCAGGGCACTGGGCTGTAAGCAGCTTACAGAACATGCTACAGCAAGAAACTGCAGCCCCATCTGCTCTGGAGATGTGGGCCAACATTCCAAGCTGGAAACTACCAGGAGAGAAAAGCTTTGCTGCTGGTCAGGCTGGTTATTCCCAACAAACAGAGCAGGGTTTGTCCAGGTCACCTCTCCAGCACCAGATCCAAAGCCGTGGCAGCCAGACACCAGCACCTGCCAAGGTCCCTCTCAAGCTCAGAAATGCTGTCAGGACAGAAGGATAAGAGCTGAGGGCAGCTCAGGGCTTATCCTCAGCCGTGGCTCCTCTCCAGGACTCAGCTTGCACTCCTCTCCAAAAGCACTTTTCATCACCCCTTCTGTACTTGCCAGCCACTGATAACGATACAAACCCTTGGAATTGGAACAAAAAACCCCCAAACTGTTGTTTCAAAGGGAATATTTCACATTTATTCCATTTCCATGGACTCGGTGTCGTTCTCCATTTCTCTATTTTTGCATTCAGCTGTCACAGGCTCGTCTCCTAAGAGGGCATCCAACATTTCCTCACCACCAGCACCCTCAGAGATCTGGAAAGCCTTAACAAAGGACAGGCACCGGCACTGACAGCATTTACAACTGTTCTGGAGTTAGATAAACCTTATTCACATGTTCATTGAGCTTCACTGTCACTGTATGGAAAAACGTACCACAGCCTAATCTTACTCATCCTTTGTGCTAGAGCAAACTGAACACTGGTATATGTTCAGTAATGAAACTGAATCACGGCACACCAGCTGTGCCAAATTTACTACAGGTCCTCTCCGAATGCCATTTCCTCAATCTGTCACAAATCACAGGGTTTTACACAATGAACTGCGCCTGTAAGCACAGCCATGAGAAATCCAGCCTGATGGAAGACTTTTAAATGCTGTCCTTTTCCACAGCAGCCAGGGAGATGCAAGTTACCGAAACTGTGGAGAAGTCATTGCCCGTGGATACAGCAAGAGATGGGAGCTGTGCTTGCAGTGAGGCAGCAAAAGCTTTCAGAGGACCACAGACACTCCCGCGAAACGAACAAATTCTGGATTGCCAACCCATCAGTTTGGAATAAACACAATAAGTCCGTTTCTTTCCGGTCCTGAGAGGCAGGAACACAAATGATAAGGTTTTATCCACGCAAAGCCTCGCTCCAGGCGCATCCCCCTGAGCCAGGCTCACGAAGGGACATGGAGCTCTCCAGTCCCATCCCCGGACGGCTCAAGGGAGCAGCAGCTCCCGGCTGGAGGAACAGCCCAGGAATTTCCGAGCTCATTCCAGCCCAGGTACTGAGGGGAACTGCCCTGCCACTCCCGGCACATCCAGCACCTGCAACCGCAGCCGGCAACAGCAAAACAACCTGGTAACAACTTTAAAATTAAACCAGCAGCCCAAGGGGGCTTCGTGAATTTTCATTGTGCGCAACTCAAGCGACTCTAAAAGCCCTGAAGACACCGCAAACCTTCACTTGTCCCACGCAAGACCTTAAACCCCGACTGGCAGCAGGAACCGCAGCCCCTGAGCGGCTCCGGAGCGCTCAGCTCAGCCCTGCCCGGAGCTCTCGGGATCCCCAGCCCGGTCCCTCCCGGGAGCGAAGGGCAGCGCCGGGAGGTGGAGGCAGCGCAGCATCCCCGGCTCCCAGCGGGAGAGAGAGGAGAAAATAAATATATACACACACACACACCTATACATAGTGGATATTGAGGTGCCTTCACTCCTCTCTCCCCATCCTTCTGTTTCCTGGCTCTCCTGCGGATGCACCCACCGAACTCAGTTTGCAAAAAGAGACAAAGGAATAGCAGGAAAGGGGGAAAAAAATAAATAAAAGAGCAAAACGCGCAGCCCCGGAGCAGGCGCCGCCGGGCACTCACCCCCAGCCGGCGGCTCCGGATGCGCACGTAGCCCTGCTTCACGATATCATTGAAACTGGAGGCCATCCTTGCCCGGGACAGGCGGCGGCGCCGCCGCTCAACCCGCCCGCATGGCCGAGCAGCGCCGGAGCCGCGCCCCGGCAGCGCCAGCACCGCCCGGGGAGGGTCCGCACCTCCCACCGCACCGCCTCTCCGAACAACCCGCACCGCCGGGGAGGGACCGCACCGCCTCTCCGAACAACCCGCACCGCCGGGGAGGGACCGCACCGCCTCTCCGAACAACCCGCACCGCCCCGGGAGGGACAGCCGTGCCCCTCGGAACAACCCGCACCGCCCCGGGCGGGACAGCCGTGCCCCTCGGAACAACCCGCATCTCCCCGGGAGGGACAGCCGTGCCCCTCGGAACAACCCGCATCTCCCCGGGAGGGACAGCCGTGCCCCTCGGAACAACCCGCATCTCCCTGCTGAGCGATCCGCACCACCCCGGAGCGACCCCGGCGCGCTGTGCGCAGCCCCGCAGCGCTCCTCTCCATCCCGCACCTTCCCGCAGCCAACCCCGAGCGCCCCGGGCCGGGCCAGCGCTGCCACAGCCCCGGCAGCACTCCCTGCGCTCCATCCCCGCATCCTCGCCAGCCCCGCTGCCCCGATCCCGCTCCCCGCTCTCCATCCGCGGGTGGCTCGGCCGAGAGCACCGCGATCAGCCCTGTGGTTTTTCCCCAGAAAAGTGGCTTTCCCTGGAAGTCTTTGGGATTCCTGGAATGCAGCCAGGATTCTCCGGAATCTCCTCCGCAGGACGGGGAACCCGAGCCGCTTCCCTGTGACCGCGCCTCACGCCGAGGAAATGTCCCACGAGCCTGGGCTGTGTTTTCTGGGCAGTGTGTGGTTGCAGAAAGGACAGGCCTTGCCTGGCACCGGGCCCTGGGGTTGCCTTCTGTGGCTCCCACGTTCTCCTGTTCCAAGAATGTGCAAACGCTGCCAAGTACTCCAGAGATCAGGGGAGAGGGGCTCTGCTAGTGCCGTGCTATAAATACCGTGTCCTGTAAAGGGGAACTGCTCATCTCTGCACAACATCTTTTAATAGAGTCACAGAACAGGCAGCCCAACGAGGTCAGCCAGGCAGGTGACTTTGACTTTGGGAATTATCCTGCCGTGGAAATTACAAATGGGACAGCAAGAAAGGCAGAGCAGGGAAGCACCAGGGAGCACAGAAGGGAGAGCAGCCCCAAGCTGGGCTGAGCGCAGGGCTGTGGGGAAGAGATGCCCGTGTTTATTTAGCTCACAGAACCACAGAGTCATTCAGGTTGGAAAAGATTATGGAGGGCAAATCCACCTCTGCCAGAAGTGGCCCCTGCCTGGTTTGGATGTGTGGCTCCCTCATTTTGGGAGCAGCCAGGAACGATGCAGGGGCAGCGTGGTGCTCGCAGCTCTCGCTTCAAGAGGTGATTATGCTTTGCAAGTCTTTGTGAGATATTAATTGGTGGAGTGGATTTTGGAGGGCTCTCCAGCTGAAGGACTGATTCACTGAGGATACAGGAGACAAGTCTGCCATCCTCACTCTGGGATTTACACTTCCCTCTCCTTTTCACGGAGCTTTTTTACAGAATGCATGAAATAAAACAGCTTCAGCCAGAAACAGCAGAACCTTCCCCTCCCATACACCGAAACACACCAGAAATCAGAGGGATATTCTAAGCCTGTAATATGACCTTGAGGCCATCAGGTTGATCAGAGAGGATGGAGCAGCTCTCCTATGAGGAAAGGCTGGGAGAGCTGGGATTGTTCAGCCTGGAGAAGAGAAGATTTGGGCTGAGCTCAGTGTGGCCTTGCAGGGCCTGAAGGAGCTGCAGCAGAGATGGAGAGAAACAATTTCCAGGGGATGGAGGGACAGGACACAGGGAATGGCTTCCAAATGACAGAGAGGAGATTTGGATTGGGATCTTGGGCAGGAATTGTTCCCTGGCAGGGTGGGCAGGCCCTGGCACACGGTGCCCAGAGCAGCTGGGGCTGCCCCTGGATCCCTGGCAGTGCCCAAGGCCAGGCTGGACACTGGGGCTGGGAGCAGCCTGGGACAGTGGGAGGTGTCCCTGCCATGGCAGGGGTGGAACAGGATGAGCTTTAAGATCCCTTCCAGCCCAAACCGTTCCATGAAATCCACGCCCACCAGCTGCATCTGACAAAGCCCAGGCTGTGGAATTACCAAGAAATGCACTTTTGTTCAATACTAATGCTGGAAGCATCAAGTGAGTTCTAAGCCTGGGATTAAATAATAACAACAATAAACAAAACCAGAGAGTCTTAGTGGGGCTTCAAAGGCATTTGTAGCAGGAAAGAGATGACAGAGCCACTTTAGATGGCTTTTCAACAAGTTTGGACGTTTCTTCTAATCCCTGGCAGGACCTGCAAACACTCACTGCTGGTTTCATTAGTCACTGGCATATTCCTGCAGGTGAACACATTCCTGAGAGCTTGGCTAAGTCAAGGTAGATTTAAGCCTGTGCTTATTCTTTGGTGAATTAGGATATTAGAGTCCACTTACATCTTCCCTTTGAACAGCACAAATCCCTTACACACGCCACAGTTCAAAGAGAAAATGCACTTTAATTCCTGCATGGGCAGCGTGCCCCAAGAATGTGCCAGAAAATCTCATTGTTCGGGTTTTCCACTCGGTACTATCTCCGGGAAAAAACTTGTTTCCCACTTTTTTAATATGCAGATGTGTGCCCTGGCTGGTTGGCCAGGAGTCCTTTCCTTGCCCTGGGTCTGTTGGCCATCAGCCCTCACCACAAGGAAATGCAGCCCTGCATTTCTCTTTATCTACATTCCAAACTGTCAAAAACCTCCTTAACAAGCTGTCACTGAAATCCTTTTCCTTTTAATGGCAATATCATTGCTGTTATTCCTTGGGAAGAGCCAAGGGTCACTTTGAAGCACCAGCCTGTTGTTAATAATTTAAGTGGATTATTGTTATATTTTAATCTCATCAGAACTCTCATCGTTGCTTTAAACCCCCTGCAAACACAAATCACTGTCACAGATTTTAACTCAAGTTTTTCCCCAAAATGCCATCCTGACATTTTAAAAGGAAGTTCCATTCATTTTTTTCTGTCTGCAGCACCTCATCTCCTGTGCTCGGGGTATTATTTCATCACAGGTGAAATCTGCCAAACACCTCTGGGACTTCCCAAGTTAAAGGATAACAAACTGCTTATTTTCAGGAAGCAATATTTTCCATGGAAGTTATTTCCTGGGACTAGTCAAGCATTTCCTGACTGGGAAAAAAAAAAAAAAAAAAAAAGGAAAAAGAAAAATTCTCATTTGATCCCCTTGAAATGATTTTCTGGAAATCTATAGCACACGTCAATATTTTTTTATGAAATGCTCCCCTACCATTTTGCCTCCATAAGGTCAAGATGCTGACATTTTCCCACTATTATTTTGGTATTCCAGAGGAGTTTGGAGGTGATAACATCACCATGAAGTGTGCTGACCTTTTCAAGTGCTCTGGGGTTACTGGAACACGATATTTCAACCACAGGATCTCCATGAAAAGCTGTCGGGCATTCCAGTGTCTGATTTTGTTGTGGGGCCAGGTACATTTTTGACATTTCCTTCTGATTTTTGCAGTGGGAATTGTGAATCTGGGCGAGTTCTGGCTGTGAGGAAATGCAATGGATAATGAATGAAATAAGGGACTGTAATTGTTTATAAAAACTGATGGGTTCTCTCATGTTACTGCAGACATGAAATCCCTCATTCTTCTTTTGCAAAGTGGATCATTTAGTTTTGGGAAAAGCCAAAAAAAAGAGAGAAGTTTATCCTGAATTTCTTTCTTTCAGAATGCAGAGATTTGATTAGTTTTGCCTCATAATTGTGGCTTGTTCTCCTCTGGTGCAAATGCTGGATCCACAGCACAGAACTGCCCAGAAATTCCTTCCCCCCTTATGTGTCATTGTGCTAATTAATTTTGAGTGAATGAATTCTGCTGAAATTAAGATTTCTCAGGTACTTTTCCCTGCTGTTCCATCTCCTTCTGTACCTCTTCCTTCGTGCATCATCCACAATCTGTTCCCAAGAGCCAGGCAGTGTTCAGCTCTGTCAGGCTTCAGGCTGAGGAGTTGTGTGTTGGGTCACAGAATGTAGGAAAATCCATAAAATTGGGCATAAATTTGAGCATTCCCCAGTAGAGTGAGGGCAGGACCCTTGGTTCAAACATCCTCATTCGCTCCAGGGGTTTTTAAATCCATCAGGTAGAAAACTGCATTAGTGGAACTCACGCAGAACTCCCTGCCAGAATTACTATGCAGATGTCAGTCAGTGCCAAAACATGAAAATTCATGAGACTGAACATTTAACTTATAAAAAAACCACCCCCATCCTAGCAGCAGGAAGGCCCAGAGCTCCTCGTGCAGCGAGCAGGGAAGCACCTGCCAGCAGGAGCCACTGATAATCAATATTTAATGAAAATAAATAATCCATCAACCGGGCTACCGTGTCACTGTGCTGCCATCGCCTTCCCTTCCCCCTGCACGATTCATCCCGACAATTCTGCTTTCGTGGAGCAAGCTGGGGAGAGCCTGAGAGGCTGAAGGGGGGCTGGGAAATGCATCATTTCACTGGGAACTCTGCTCTGACTGGAATATTTTGTCCCTAACAAAATTCTCGTCGACACAGGGAATGCTAAATTGGAAATAAATGCGTGCTGGGTGGATGTGCAGGGGAAGGGAATCGGGCATTGAAAAAAACGACGTTTGTTTTGCTCCCTTTGTGGTTTTGGTGCCAGTTACGAGCACTGAAACCCGTTGGCATCGCTGCTCTCCTGCAGACACACCCGAGGAGCTTCCTGCATCTGCAGATGGGGCTGGGGGGTTAAACAGAGCCCCAGGGTCACCGTCCATCCCCCCTGTGGGTGCGGGCTGGGGGTCAAACAGAGCCCCCCAGGGTCACCGTCCATCCCCCCTGTGGGTGCGGGCTGGGGGGTTAAACAGAGCCCCAGGGTCACCATCCATCCCCCCTGTGGGTGCGGGCTGGGGGGTTAAACAGAGCCCCAGGGTCACCATCCATCCCCCCTGTGGGTGCGGGCTGGGGGGTTAAACAGAGCCCCAGGGTCACCATCCATCCCCCCCGTGCCAGCGGGCTTTGGGGTCAAACAGAGCCCCCCAGGGTCACCATCCATCCCCCCAGGGTCACCATCCATCCCCCCTGTGGGTGCGGGCTGGGGGGTTAAACAGAGCCCCAGGGTCACCATCCATCCCCCCCGTGCCGGCCGGGGATTTACCGCAGCCTGAGCAGCATCCAAACCCGGCTCTGATCCGGGGCCGGGCAGCGCCGGGGTGAATCCGCCTGTGCTGATCCCGCCTGGAAATTGCATTTCCCCCTCTGCCTGCCTGGGATTTCCCACCTGAGCCAGCACAGGGACACTGATCCCAGAGCTGGTCCCCAAATCTGGGGGCGTAGCGGGCGAAGGAGCGCTGCCAGAGGCTCGGACCTCAGCGAGGGCTGGGCTCTGATCACTCCCGTGTGCCCGAGGGTTGGGATTTCACTGCTCTGCAGGAACATTTCACTGCCCCGCAGCACCTGGAATAACTCCTGCAAGGGATCCTTCCAAACAGGACCTGCCCCTGCTGATGGCAACAGCAAAACCTCTGGGATCGAGCAGCATTTTCCCATTCTCGCAGGGCTGGAATTGCCACCGTCAAGCTGGGAGATTTGGCAGCCAAAGGTGTAGAAATCCTACCATAAATTCATGTTTTGCCTATTGTATGTTCACAAAGGAACCCGACTGGGAGATTGTTAACGGCTCCCAGGGAAATAGTTAGGGCAGGACCTGTATTTAATGGATTTTACTGTATTTAACATTCTAAAGGACATTCTGTAGGAATCTAAACCTTGTAACCTCGTCCAGAAAAGGATTTGGGGTTCCTACCAGCACTCAGGCTGTGGTCTGTGCTGGAACAGGACGCTGGTTGCTATTACACAAAATCATTACATAAAATACATAATATTATTATTTAAATAAATAATTTTCCATTGTTATTCTGGCGGAAAAGCACCAGCTAGGTTTCAGATGAAACCCAAATGTTCAAGTGTTTCACTTGAAAATCCAAGTAGAAGTTTTTCTGCCTTGCATCACAAATTTAAACACGAGCCGTTTCTAAATTAGACTTCATTGTGCCCATTTATAGAAATTCCAATGCCAGTTGATTCCAGTGACATTTCTTACCTATTGTTTTACCCTAAACACTCATTCCTGAACTAATCTCGAGCTAATTTGATGTCTGTGTTAATGAAATAGCTGCAAGGCAAATCCTTCTCCTGCCTCATGCTGCTTTAAGCATTTGTTACTGCACGTCTACGGAAAATTTACGCTTGGAATTTTGTTTTTTGATCTTTTTATTGCTGTTAAATGAGTTGGGGAAAAGGAGATATTCTAATTATAGTCCTCGCAGATGGCATTTGGAAGAGACAGCAAACGGTGGCAGATTACAAGGCAGTTTGTTGTTGTGTGCTGCCTCAGGAGCAGGAGATTTGGGGGCTGGATTTTAGCATTTCCTGGGGCAGAGTTGATTTTGCAGGAGCATTTGGACACCTGAATAAAAGGAATTAATTTGAAAACAAAGAGCATTCCCCAGGACTGCAGGTAGGAAAAGCCAAAGCTGGCCCAGTGCCCTGAAGCTGTTGGGAAGGTGGGAAGGGTGGATTTTGTCTTCCTCCCTCTGCAGGAAACACAAGTTTGCCAGAGCTGATCTGAATTTTGCGTCACGTCGCCCAAGAGCAACGCACAAACTCAGGAGTTCTGACTGTAGAATATCTCAATAACCTGATTTGTTTATCATCACCCAAAGTTTACTGAGTTTTCCAACAAAGCTGCCGCGAATTGAACACCTGCCTGCAGCGGGTGGGATTTGCAGACCTTTCTCCTTCCCCGAGGAACTGAGCAGAACCACTCAGCGCCCAATTAGCCTTGATTTCCCTGCAATTTCCCCAGGAAACATCGCAAATTGCATCTCTCATGGAAATGATTCCAAGCGAGGGTTCATTAGCACAGGTGGCTCTGCTCACCTGGCTCTGGGGACTCATCATCATCATCATCATCATCCTCACTGGGGGACACGCACAAGGATTAGCAGCAGCAGAGGGAGGCACAGCTACAAATATACCAAATAAATCTACAAAATACACAAACCCCAGTCATTCACAAACTAACACAGCCTGAGAAACCCGCCCTGCCCAACATTAGCAAGTCCTGCCAGCAGTGCCTCTGTTTCCTCACTGATCGTTAAATGTTACATTAATTCACATTTCACCCTGCCATTGTTTGTGGTCAGACACATCTATCTCACTTCATACTCGCATTTTCCCAATCAGTCCTTTACAAAGCAGTTTAAATGTTACATGAATATTAATGACAAGTGAATTTGGGTGGCAAAAAGCACCGAGGCAAAAAGGTTAGAATTTATTATAAAATGCAGTGCTGAAGAATTACTGACCCTGCGCTCTCCATAACTCACAACAAGACATCTGCTGAAGCTTAAATGTTGTGTTAAAACCCCATAATATCCTCATTATGGGACTCTTAGGGTTACCTAAGAGTACTGAAATTCAAATTTTGGTCATTCGGGGTGAGTCCTTGTGAATTTCCACACTCAGAGCCTTCTCTTTCAAAACAAACCACTGCCAAAAAGAAAGAAAAAAATCCAAAAACAGGTGGGAAGGGGAGAAGTAATTTCAAAATCCAGCTGTAACAATATTACCTGTCCCTTCAGACTGCCGGGGCTGGAGGCAGCAGTGGAATTTGGCATCCCTCCTGCTCCTGGCACTGCTGCAGCATCTTTGTGCTGCAGAAATCACCCGAGGGCTTTGGGCTCTGCACAGGGGCTGGAGGAAACCCAGCTCTCGATGCATTTTCAGCGGGGTTTGGCTGCCTCCCTCTGCAGGGTCCTGGGGGAGCCAGGTTGTGGCCTTTGGAAGGAATTTTCCCGTTCTGCCCTGGGTTTGGGAGGTTTTAGGCACAGGTATGGAGTGCAGTGAGCAGGGCAAAGAGCAAACAGAGTTTTGTGATGCTCTAAAAGTGTGAGCGATTGGTGATTTTGGTGAATAAGGTTCTTTAGTGGCTGTTCTCCTGGCGCTTTTTTTTCCTGTATCCAACTTAAATTAAGGAATTCGACTGCATTGTAACAAACCTTTGAAACCACTGACAGGAAAGAATAAAATTTATATCCAGTGGAATCTCTAAGTCCATTTTAGCTGCGTTCAGTTGTTGTTGCCACCTCTCAAAACGGGATTGAAAATGTGAAAATCTGACTTTGTTTAACATCACCAATATTTTCATTAATTTTATAAATTACATTTCTAGGCATTTTAATTTCAGAGTAACAGCATAAGAACAGCTTGGTCTGCACCATCTTTGCGTTCCCAGAAGCAGCACATGTGAGTGGAGTTTTGATTTAGTCCTGCCCATTTCCCAGTGGCCATCTCAGCCTCAGGAATCCCAGAGAACATTTTGCCACGGACTCAGTGTCATTTTTTGCTTGTACCTTCATTTCTAGAAGAAAGGCAGAGAACTTCTTTCTGTATAATTTTACTTTGCTGACTCTTTTTAGGGAGTTTGAGTTGATGCTAAGCAGGATGAAAACCTGGTCTCAGTAAATTGCCCAAACTTCAGCAGAAGCACCACGAGCAACAATAAACTGCTCTCACATGGGCACTTTTTGCTCTAAAATTCCCAACCTAATCCAAAAGGAAGATTATCCTTTCACCCAACAAGTGGCAGTGCAGAAGATAAGCAATCGTGCTGGCAGATTAGAAAGACTCCAAAATATCCTTGTAAAATAAACTACTGAGGCTTTGATGTGTCCTTATCTGGCAGGAGAGATTTCCCAAACATCCCAGAGCACAAACAGTCCCACTGCAGGGCTGAGAGGCAAAGCAATCAACTCTGGGTGCACTTTTGGAGCCTTTCATAAATGAGAAAGTGAAAAAAAAGCCAGTTCAGGCTTTAAGGAAGCACAAGCCACACATTAAAAAAAAAAAAAAATCAATATTAAATTAAATACAACTTGCACGTATGGAAGCTAAATAGCTCCTTCAGCTTCAGATTCATTGAGCTGGGAAATATTTTTACTGATAAACACAGGAAAGGTGGGGGAAAAAAATCCCCTAAGAGTTCAATAATAGAATTTAACAGACGCAAAAAGTATAAATTAAATCAGCTGATGCGGACTTTGCAAAATTCTGAAGGATATCTGGGCAAAAAGGTTGCTCAAAACTAATGAAGTACCAAAATCCAGTGGTGGTGGAACTAAAAGGCAGGTCCTGCAAACATGAACAAGATCAAAAGAGGGTTTCAGGTTTATTTAAAAATCTGCTTAATTGAAAGTGAGGAACTGCAAATGGCCACACTGGCAGAGCATTGCAGCAGAGAAGGTTTCAGATGGTTAATGGTAATTATAAAATATGTGACAAATTAACTCAAAGCAAGTGAAAATATGCATGACAGATAAAAGCAAATATTACAGTGCTGCTCACAACTCCTCAGTCTTTCGATGACAAGAATTTTAGAATCAGTCAGAAATCACTTAAGAAAAAAAAAAAAAAAAAAANACAGTAGAAAACACCTAAAAAAAAAAAAAAAAAAAAAAAGGAAGATGAAAGCTGTGATTTGGGAGATGCAGTCACTGAAGTTCCAATGGAAGCATCCAGTTTGATGTCCCCTGGCCTTGTGGAGCTGATCAATCTTCATGGCTTTGGGGAAAATTAAGAATTTTTTAAAAACCAACCCAGTCCAAAAATCCTTCTTGTGACTGACATTCCTTCCTGTAACTCTGCTTCACTGTCACACAGCCAGGGCTGGGAAGAGCTGTGAGAAAACCCATCAGCATCTCCAATATTCCAGAGCAGCAGGGTTTGCAGGAGCTGAAGTGAGCCCTAAACCCCCCTGTCTCTCCTCTAAACAGCCACCCCCACTGCATTGTATTTTTTTATCACCTAGTGGGGAAATCTTGGCCCTTCTCCTGACCCTGACCTGTTAAAAGGGGCACAAAATCCAACAAAAACGGTGCTGCCCTTTAGTGCTGTGCCAAAAGCAGCTCAGGTCCAGCCCAGCAGCTCCCAGGAGCCTGCAAGAGGCAACATTTGGGATTTGCTCTGAGCAAGGAGATGCTCCTGGGCATCCAGAGCCTCCACTCCCTTCCTCCAGCACTCCAGGTGGGAATCTCCCCCCAGGGAGATATGCCTGGTTCGTGCTTCAGAGCAGCTTTGAGTGGAAGAAACATCCTTGCCTGAATCACTGCCAGGTAGAGGAGCACAAGACAATTAAAAGCATCTTTGTTAAAGGCACTTTAGCTATTTGGTTGTAATTGCCCTAAGCCCCATAGTCCTCTGCCATGTAGGTAAAGTGCTCTGGGCTTGGGGTTCTGGGGGTTTGGCTTGGTTTGGTTGCTTGTTTTTAATTTACAGGTGCTAAAATGCAGGCGAAAAATGTTAAACCACCTGGTTTTTTTTCAGTTCAGTTTTGCTCTCTTGGCTTTTTATCCCAGCAGCTCTGCAGATGAGGAGCATGAGGAGCAGGACACCCAGCCCAGGCAGCAGCTGGAGCAGGCTCCCACCTCTCCCCAGCAGGGAGCAGAGGGGAAAGCAGAGCAGCTTTGCAAGAGGAAAACGATCCAACACACACCGGGAGCCTCTCGAGGTCTGCATCAAACCTGAAGCTGGTCGAAGGAAAAGGAAAACAACCAGACAAAGAGCTTCATTTGTGTGCTGGGAGGGAGGAAAAGCCCGGGGCCCCAGGGGGAGGAACAAGGTGCCAGGGATGACACCTGAGGAGTGGGGTAGGAGCTCAGGGGGGCAAAGATGTGAGCGACCCCAAAGCTGCCAGATTGCAGTGAGCTCAGTGCAGGCTCCATTTCCCCTGGGGAGGGAAAAGCTGGAGGTGGCAGAGGATTTTTCCCGTGTAAATGGGAGTGAGCAGCCAGAGACACCCAGTGGGGGACCAGGGGCAGCCAGACCTGGCTCACCATCACTCCTGCAAACGAGGCCGTTGCTGAATGGAAACCTTTCTTTAGGTTCCCTCCAGTTTTTCACCTGTGACTGCAAAGCATTTCCCACCACCTCGTCCTGTGGAGAGGTTTTTGTTGCTGTGGGGGAGGTTTTTATTCCTGCCTGGGAGCCAGACGTGGTCCAGACCCAGTGGAGCATCTGCACACTGTCAGTGAGCCCCGGCTGCCACTGAAGGGGATGATGTGCAATGGGGGCATTTCACCCCAAAATCTGGGTTTTTTTCAGGTGTTTACTGTGGCAGAATTCGGATGGACTGCCACCAAATGATTCATCCCACAGGGTACCTATCAGTGCTCCCAGTCACACCAGAGCAGCCCTTTAATTTGAGAGCTGCATGGCCACAAGCGTCACCTGCTCCCAGCAGGGGACCAAGAAGAGGTTTTTACAGGGAAATCAATCCTGAGGATTGTTGTGATTCCTTCAGAATAATCAAAAAGCATCAGTGACGTGGAGGGGGAAGAGGGATTCATTTAAAATTAACAATTATTGGTGTGACACGATGGCACGAGGTTAAAGAGATGTCTTAGTGCAGACAGCTCATGTTTTAAAAAATTCTCATTACATTTTGCCCTGGAGTAATGATTTATGCAATTAGGATGTTTCCTTCAGCTAACCTCTCTCCCTCTTTCCAGGTTTTCCAACCATCTTCATTATACTGGAGCACCCTCAATGCAAAATTCATAGCAATTATCAGGTCTCTAGGAAGCTCATGTTCAGTATTTTTTTTTTTTTTAAAGTGCCTCAAATTAAGGAATGAAGACAAGAAAATCATTTCACCGGTCAGACTTAAAACCTTGGAAGGACTAATCTTAAATCAATGCATGGATTCCTCTGATCCATCACAGAGACCACTGACAGCACCGTGGGAATGCTGAATTTCTGTAATGCTGCAGCTCAGCCACACTCCTGCATTCCTTAAGGAGCACTCCTTGCTAGTTTTTAGGACATTTAAAGAATTTATTCTCAAGCCCAATGTATTTCTTGTCCCCCCACTGTTTGGTTCTCAGTCTGGGTACAAAGATCACATTCCAGTGAATGAATCACAATAATTTGAACCCACAAAGTGATGCCAGCTCCTTTGGATGGATTTGTTCCTGATGATGGACCAGAACCCCAGCAGCTGCCTTTTGGGCCCGGGCTGATCCTCCCGTGGCTGTCACACAGCAGCATCCCAGACCAGGATCTCACTGAGAGCTGGTCCAGCAGCACCTGCCAGCACATTCCGAGGAGCTGCAGAGAACAGGGAGGCTGCATCATTAACAAGTCAGCACCCTGCAACCACCCCGAGGCAGTGTGAGAGCTAAAAATGACTGGGGAGATGCAAGGAGTGGCAGAAGGACTCGTTCTGTTCGTGCAAATAATGAATTGGCTTCAAAGAATTGAGTGGGGCTGTTGTCTTAGTAACCCAGGCCGAGAGAGAGA
This sequence comes from Rhipidura dahli, assembly GCA_013399225.1. Lineage (NCBI taxonomy): Eukaryota > Metazoa > Chordata > Aves > Passeriformes > Rhipiduridae > Rhipidura > Rhipidura dahli. The sequence continues at coordinate 49,429 of VXAC01005037.1, read as the reverse complement.
AAATCTTCCAGGAAGTTGGCAGGCAGTGCCTGGAACATCTGCACACCCAGGCAGGTTCTCTGGCAGGACCTGGAAGGGATAATGTTGGAATTTAGCAAATGCTGAACTAAACAGAACAAAAGGAGTTGCTTTTGCTGCCCCCATGACCCCTGTTTCCCAAACAAAAAAACAAACAAAAATTTAACCTGGCAGGTCAGCTCAGGACAAGCCTTGCTGGGCTGTACTTGGGGTTTTAGACAAATGCAAACACATCCCAGATCAGAGCAAGACCCTCCTTGTGCCCAAATTCTCCACTCAGTCAGTAAAACTCCCCAGTGACCAAAGCTGCGTGGGGAGAGCATTTGCTGTTACCCTGTTTGAAAGGATCTTCAGTGTTGTGCATTTGGAGCTGCAAAAGAGAGCTATGGAAATAGGAACTAAAATCAGAAAGTGTGTTCAGGCACTGAACTCTGTGCCATGGCAATGTGTGCTGCAATTACAATTTGTTAAAAATACATCGTTTCCCTCAGGCTGAGCCATCTGCAGGGGCTGAGCTCACGTTCGTGGACAAGCCAGGGCACCATCAGCCTAAAAAACCAGAAAATTTGTAACAAAACCAGTGTGGCCAGCAGGAGCAGGGCAGGGACTGTCCCTCTGTGCTGGGAACTGCTGAGGTCACACCTCAAACTCTGTGTCCAGTTCTGGACTTTCACAAGAAGGACACTGAGGGGCTGGAGCGAGTCCAGGGCAGGGAAGGGAGCTGGGAAGGGGCTGGAGAATTCCTGAGGGAGCTGGAAAGGGGCTCAGCCTGGAGCAAAGGAGGCTCAGGGGGGACCTTGTGGCTCTGCACAGCTCCCTGACAGGAGGGGGCAGCCGGGGGGGTCGGGCTCTGCTGGCAGGGAACAGGGACAGGAGGAGAGGGAACGGCCTCAGGCTGGGCCAGGGGAGGCTCAGGGTGGGCAGCAGCAGGAATTTCCCTATGGAAAGGGTGCTCAGGCCTTGGAACTGCCCAGGGAGGTTTGGAGTGCCCATCCCTGGAGGTGCCCAAGGAAGGGCTGGAGGTGGCACTCAGAGCTCTGGTGGGCATCTGGCAAAACTCACAGAGGAAAAAAAACACAAGAAACCCTTCCAATCCAAAAATCAATCTTCAGTAACCAAACTATTGTTTTCCAACCCCCACTGTTATTGCAAAAGAACAATTACTGTGGCAAACAGGAAGGTTTAACTGGAGTGCCTGAAATGAGCTCTCCCCAGCCGTATTTCACAAACACGTCCGTGTTTCATCGGTTTGCTCTGCAAACAGCAGAGAACGCTGCAAGTCACACAACAAACAGCCCTTTGCAGCATCACTTTGATTTTGGAGTGATCTGAAGTGAGGGTCGAAGAGCCAATAAAGCATTTCAGATCCTCTGGGATGAATTCCTTGCTGGAATTTTCAGCGTGTTCCCCGAAGGACAGAGTGGTGCCCGTGAGCCTGAAGTTCAATCGGCTTTGGAGGTTTAAGTGCAAAAGAAAGCTAATTAGTCATTCAAAAAAAATGCTCCATGATAAACATGGCAGCCCGATTTGTATTCAAATATGACACTTCTGGTCTAAAATAGGAAGCAAAGCAATTAGCCTGCACAGGCACTAACTGCTGGGGTTATTATCAGTGGATAATGAGCAAATGCAGCCGCCCGCCACTTCCCTCTGCAGTGCTGTTTTTCACTGGCTTTAATGCATTCCTGACATTGGGGTTTGTTTACCATTGTGGTGATTAACAACAGGATCAAACCCTGCTCTCAGCTGCCTTACAAGACCAGGAGATTTATTGCAGGAGCAGCACTTGGCCCTCTGCAATTCCTGAATTTCAACCACAGCTTAGCAGAGGAGCGATTTGAGCACAGAAAATGCTCTTCAAAGTGTGCAGGCAGTGCTGAGAGTTGGACTTGGTGGCTTTTAAAACAGAAATAAGAAATTATCAGAGATCTTCAGCTCATGGAATGTGTGGAAATAAAGAATATCTTTGCTGAGGGAAATGCAGAAGTGATGGAAACAGCAGTGAGTGACAGGAGAGAAGCACTGGGCAGCCCAGGGCAGAGCTGGGGAGTGGCAGGACAGGGACAGGAACAAGGACACTGCAGACAAAGCCCTGAACCTCTTCCCAGAGGCACAACCAGGCAGCATTTCGCTGCAGCTGGACATCCCTCGTGCAGAATGACACCTTCCAGAGGCACCTCAGAGATTCAGAGGGAGGAATCCCAAACCTTAACTCAAGTGATTGAACCTAATTTGAATTGCATTACTTTTCTCCTCCCTCTCGGAATATTAATTGGGATTTTTGACAGCTCAGTTTACTGTCAGTGAGATGAAGGACATGCCTGTCAGCCAGTGTTTGCCAGCCAGTCTTCAGGCTGAGAGAGAAAATTAAAACCATTACCATACCACCAGTCTGAAGCCAAACTTAATAGCACACCAAACATTTTGCAATTAAGCTGAATTAGAGGAAATGAAGGGAAGAATCCTTCACCTTGGCCATTCATTTCAGCAGCAAAGAGAGTGCATTAAGGTGTCAGGAATGTGAATGGCTAAAAGCACAGTGGGGCATTTGGGGAAAGGCACATTTTCCAAGTGACATTTTATCCTTGTGAAGTGACACCAACTCAAAGGGGAAAACAGATCCCCACACCAACTTTACACTGGAATTGTCAGAATTAAGATCTCTGGAAGATAATGGATTATATCACATTATATCTTAGTCAGTATTTGACAGAAAATCTTGTCTTTTCACAGTTTCTCAGTGAAGTCAGACACCTCCTTTTCCCTGCTCTGTGGTTTCCTGGTGCAGATGAGGGCTGTGCACACCAGGAGTGGGAATTTGATAAACTGATGATAAATGCCCAACCTTCTCCTGCCTTTATTGGGGATATCACTGTGTGCAATATTGCAGACAGCTCTGATTATTGTCAGGAAACCGGAGTGGGGCAAAGCCCACCCCACCTCACACAATAATTCTGTTTCCTCTCTATTTTTAATCCCTGCACTTGGGCTTCACTGAAGAAATAAATTTTTCTCCCATAGCACTTGCGGAGCTGGGATTTCTTAGGAATGAGAGAAGTCTGACAGGAGCCACATGAGCAATCCAGGCAACCTGGCTTTTGCTGAAATTAAAAAGTTGCCTCTTTCTTCCAAGGATCACAAGCAGTGAGAAAAAGCCTGAAAGAAGAATTTAGCTGACAATGTAACTGCATGAGCCTTTTTTCTGCCCCCAACAGCTCCACTTTGGATCCCAGCTGTGTTTACTGCTGTGGCAGAAAGCATTCTTTGACTTGTAAGCTGATTAAATTTGACCCAGAAGTTAGAGAAAAATTAATGTAGCATTCTGTTAATCCAATTTTTTTCTGCTAACCATCCAGCATCTCATAAACAACCTAACTCACACAGCAAGCTGAAGAAGTGGGGATAGTTTAATAAAATATTCCAGCTTGCATTTAGCCTGTGCTAAATGGAGAGGAATGCTCTCAGAGCTGCTGCTCCAGAGGTTCAGCAGGATCCAACCCACGGCACATCTCAGAGCTGCCCCCCAGGATTTTGGTGTCTGTATAACTGAAGTCAAAGCAGCAAGGAGTTTATATAGCTTGAGTTGTAAGATGTCTATGTAACCTTAATATCTATATAACCTGAATCATGACTTTTTATCAATTGAACCTGAAACAAAGCCTTCTACACTTCTATAGCCTGAATCATAGCTTTTACTGATGCAGCCTAAATCATAACTGCTAGACCTATAACCTGGTGCTTCTATAACCTGAATCAGAACTTTTGATACCCATACCATTTAAATATCCCACAGCACCTGACAAAGGTGGGTGGGTTGGGAGAAAAGATCCCCCTCACCACCAGAGCTGCATTAAACAAATACCTGCTCCACAGACCTCACTCTGGGGGGATTTATTTCCATCCAGCCTCTCTTTTGGGCATCAAATTGCAGGCAGCACCAAAGGGAAAAAGACTGAAGTGAAAATTGAGCTGGCTGGGGGTGGATGTGGCACCGAGGCTCCCTCAGCCCCACAAACAGCCCTTCCCTCCTTGCTTTATTGGATGTTTTAGTGGCACTGCCTGGGAAATGCTGTTCTGTGTTCTGCCCCTTGGGGATGGGGCCAAGGGTCCAGCTCTGCCTCTTCAAGCACTGCTGGTCAGGGCCATCCCAAACAGAGCTCAGACCATCTGTGGCACTGCAGAGGAGCTCTCCAGACTGAGGGTGCCACTCAGGCTGGAAATTGCTTCCTCTCCCAGCAGCACCTGGAGGTGACCCCTCTGGATCACTCCCACCCGTTGTTCTTGGCCTGAAGCTGGAGGGCTCAGCTGGGGCAGAAAAGGGCTGGGAAAGGGAGGCTGAAAAGGCTCAGGGCTCTGCTCTCCTGCTCATTTGGGCTCCCCTGGTTCACAGGAACATCTCTGGATGCAGCTGCACCCCTTTAACATTCCCATGGTTTCATCTTGGTTTTCATCACCAAAATTTCGTCTTGAGGCAGAAGAGTGGGAATCAGGGAATGTCCTTCAGCTTGGCTGCTTTGAAAGCAGCCTGTCCATTCTCCCTTCCCACAGGCTCGTGTTTCCCAGGCAGGATCTGCTTCTGGCTGTCTCCTTGCTCTGTGCCTTGCAGAGGAGAGCTACAAAAGGCAGGAAAATGGGAACTAGAAGGGCAGAACATGGAATAAACCAATCCTCAACATCACACACTAAACATGAACCCTCTGAAAACCACTCAGGTGATTACTCAGTGCTTTCAATCAGTGTCATTGTCCTGTACAAGTCAATGGAATTTGGAGACAGTCACCATCTCTTTATCTTTCAGGTTGTGACCTGGAGAATTTAACCTGCTGCTGGTTTTTAAATACTTCACTTTAGCTGAACATGTGATTTCCAACACCCAACAGAGATATAAAGCTGGAAAATCACTTACAGGACCTGGTTCACTGCCTATTTATTTCCTTTGATTGAAATATTTGAAATACTGTCAGGATAATTTTAAAACATCCCATTGCTCCCCATATAAAAATCCCTAGGATGATGATTAGCTGTTAGAAATGAGATTGATACCATTTGATTGCAGTGTAACTTCAGATATTTAAAATTTCTCCAGATTTGTGCATGCAAATGCTCAGCCCTGTAGCTCTGTGAGGAGCAAAGAGGATTTGTGTATGTGAGCTGTCAGCTCCTTTCAGCTGTGCATTCACTCCAATGCTCTTTGCAGCAAGTGCCATTACACATGGAAAATGCAGAGGAAAAAGGACAAAACAGGTTTGGAACCTCTCAGAAAAAATTACCCCATGTACATTTTAAGCTACCCTTTTCAGAGCAGCTAAAATAAATTCTATTTATTTATTTTAGAAGTCAATTACAGTTGCCAAGAACCGACTCCAAAATTATCAGGGGTGGGGATTATTGGTTTTACATGTGATTTTGGGAACTGAGGCATCTCTGAGTTCAAGGGTAACACAACCAGGATCAGCCTCTAGAAACCCTGTCAGCAACTCCTTTATGAAAAATTAAATGCTTGCTGCTTTAATTTTTTTTTTTTTTTTTTTTTTTTTTGCAAGTCCCCACAAAGATTTCCTGTCCAAACTGCAGCAAAGTTAATTGAAAGTCAGGCTGGAAAATGGTAATTAAACCCCATGTGCAGCAGCAGGAGGGGTGAGGGAACACATGCAGAGTGTGGTCAGTCTCTGATCCAGCCAGGGCAGCGACTTGAATTGTTCCTGGGAAGGATTTCAGCATTTTTCCATCCAAAGCAACCCCAAATCCATCGGTGCCAGGGGAGAATAACCATGGGCTGGTGCACAGGTGGGTTTGCAGCCCATGGCTGGGACATGGGGTGTAATTAAAGCCTCAGATCAAACTCTGATCCACCTCCCGTGCCCTCAGGGATGCTGTGGTCATTAGAAGCACCCAGATCATTAACTCATTAACAGCTGTGGAATGCAAATGTGGGGCCCGTTGTGGCCCGAGCTGGGGGGACCATTTCTTGCGGCTGCTTTAGAGACCTTCTGTCAGTGAGAGCAGCTCAAAAAAATAAAGAATAAAAGCGAACAGGAAGGAATATTTCACTGTTAAACAGCCAGCAAATGGCTGCTCTGGGAGGGACAACTCACAGTGCTGCTGGCTCTGATTTCTTGAACCAAAAGGTGCCCTTTTTTCTGTTTTAATACAGGAAAAACCGCCTGTGATTCTTCACCAAGGTTGTACCAGCCTGAAACACTTGGGCAGAGCTCGGGTGGAAAGTCTTGTGGACCAACTGGAATGATTTGTGCCCAAAAATGAGTCACAAACCTTGATGGGATTTGTCCCCTGCTCTGCAACCTGTTTGGCCCAGAGGAGGAACAGTCAAAGAGGAATCCTGATGGAATCAATCTCATTTTTGAGAGTTAATCATCACCTTAGGGATTTTTATATGCGGAGCAATGGGGTATTTTAAATTATCCTGACTGTATTTCAGATATTTCAACCAGAGGAAATAAATAGGCAGTGAACCAGGTCCTGTAAGTGATTTTCCAGCTTTATATCTCTCTTGGGTGTTGGAAATCACGTGTGCAATTGAAGTGAAGCATTTAAAAACCAGCAGCAGGTAAAATTCTCCAGGCAAACCCCCACATCCCCCCAGATCAGAGCAGTGCCCTTTTCCAGGCAGTTCAGCTGCCTTTAAAAAAGTGACTCCACTTTTACAAGTACCAGAGCAAAGGAGTTAATTAGCAGGACACTTAATCACATTTCCTGGCACCAATACATCAGGTACAGGTGTCATTTCCATTAACATCCTCCAATATTTATATTTTCCAAGACTCTGTGAAAGTGCCGTTAATGGAGTTGAGAAGAAGAGATAATTTTCTCGCTGCAGCGAGTCTGGCTGATTAAGTGCTCAGGCTCTGGTAACAAATGAAAGCAACAAACTTTAAATCCTTTCCATACAGACAAATTAATGTATTTCTCATCATAATATTGCTGGAAATGCAGCCAGGCCAGGGCATCTTTGTGGCTTTCTCTGCACAGAGAGAGTCAGATTTACACCACTGCACTGGGGGGGAAAAATAAGAAAAGGGCTGTGATGCCAAATTGATAAAAAAGTTAAAATAATATCATTTGCACTGTGCCATTTGTGTGCTGTCAGCAGGCACAGAATCCCAGGAATCACTGTGGGTAAATCCATTCCAGGGCTGCTGCTGGGCACAGGGAGCTCTGGTGCTCCCTCCCCGTGAGGAGTTTGCATGGCACAGCCACACAGCCCTTCCCTGCAGGATGGAATCCCACTTCCAGCAGTGCTGACGTGATGTCAGTGTCAGAGTCTCATCCTAATTCCCAAATCCCTCGTGCTAATAGTGCTAAAGCCTTAATTGCACATTTCATCATCACAGTCACGGAGTGGCTCGGGGAAGCTGGATGGGAAAAATGCAGTGGGCAAAGACAGCAGAGCAAATCAAAGAGGAGAGGGAGAGAAAAGAAGTCATTTTCTGTTTTGCAGAAAGTGTTAAACATGTTTTCCAGCCAGTGGTGAAATGCAATCCCTGTAAATACCAGCTCTGGGCTGCTGAATGCTCTGTGCTTACTGCCACTAATTATCTACAAATATATCTGTCTAGCTACAGTCTAAAGGACTGCTGCCATCACCTCAACTCAAGCACTAAAAACTAAAAAAAGTTCTGCTCTGGACTCAGATTTTTCTGTAGCTGGCTGTTTTCTCAAAGCTCTGCACACCAAATCTCCACCCCACATAAGAAGTGTTCTGTGTTTGAAGGAAAAGACAGATTTTTAACTTGACAATCAAAATACTTCAAACAGAAAATCAAATCTATCTACAGGCTCTCTGAACTCAGCATTTCAAGAGCCTCAAGGAACTTGCCAGATGACTTCAGTCACCAAGGAAATAAAGGTGACCAAGTTTGTGAAATAATGAACTGAGCCTGGGAGCTGGGATAGTCAGGAATGTTTGGTGCTGATGCTGAGATGTCAGACCTGCAGTTCCTGTCTCAGTGCCTGGATCTCCTGCAGCACAATTATTTTGAGAAAAGTCAAAATAAGATTTTAGAACAGTCCACAGGCAATAGAATAATTCTTACTACAGTGTTACTGTGCCCGTTTGTTACTGACACTTCCTCCTCTGGTGGAAGTCTTTTGGTGCTGTGTAATGTCTGAAAAATGAAACTCTGCCTTCATAACTGAGCTGCCAGCTCCAATCACTTTGTTGGAACTGGGCAAAAATACATCTCCCTTCTGCAGAAAATGTTGTCCTTTTCTCACAGAAAAGCAATTTGTTCAGCAAAACTTTAAGAGCTTTTTCTAAATAATCCAAAGGTATGAAGCAGATCTGGAGGCTGACCAAAACCAGGATGAAGGACACGATCCAGCCCCGTGTCTGACAGTGGGAATGGCTTTGCTTTGGTATCCAGCTAAATTCTGCACTCTACACCCAGAAAATCAATTCCTCTTCTGGTTTAGCTGCCACCAACCCCGAACAGATCCTGCAGGGGAAAACTGGGATGATGAATGAGGATGGGTTTGACCTTTTCCCTGCAATCAGTGCCGTGACAGAGATGAGCATCTCTGAGTCACAGCGCTGCTGTGCTGAACCCAGGGTGGGAATGGCAGCCCAGGGACTCCTGGAACCTCTGCCTTGTGGTTTTCAGAGCTTTGCTTTGGTATCAGCCACGTGTTGCTGCTCAGCCCAACCCCAGCAGAAATTCCTGGGATTCAGGAATTGCTGACATCAATGCCAGCCTGCCTGAGGTTGTGCTTCTCCCTTTCCTGGAGGATTTTCCTGCTGCTGCCCTGCTGACATCTCCCTCTTTCAGTTCACCGAATCTCATCAGATTTGGAAACCTGAACTTGTCCTGCACTTCACACACACCAGCCCAGGGAAGTGCTGGAGTGATCCTCGTGGTTTCAGCTCCCTGGAATCCTGACACACATTACAACAATGTAAAGGAAAACTTCTTCCTCTTCAATGCAGCAGGTGATAAGCAGATGGAATCTCTCCTGAGCCCTGTGAATTATCAGCAGCAAATCTGCACCTTCTTGTGTAGAAAATCAGATAAAGTATCTTCTCTGCCACCTTTAATTTAATCCACAGACTGATACCGTATTGCTCCGAGCTTTATATCTTAAAAAAACCTCACAAGAGATGGACAGGCTGTGCTAATGATATTTGACAGCTCTTTGTTCACGAGGACACCCTCCAATAATGTATTCCCAAACAGCAGAGATTTCCCTGGCTGACATATGTGTGAGTTCAAATGACTGATGGCAGGCTGGGATAGGAAGTGACAGGGATAACAACCTCCCTCCCCGAGTTTATCACCAGCCCAAGCCTCTCAAATCAAGCTCAGCAGCAGCTTCATGGTTTTTTGGGGGGTATGTTCTTGTTTTGGTGGGGCAGTTAGCAGCAAATCAATGGGCCAAGCTGAGAGAGGAGGTTTAGATGGGATGTTGGGCAGAAATTCCTCCCTGGGAGGGTGGGGAGGTTGCCCAGAGAAGCCTGTGGTGGTTGTTCTTTCATTTATAATTATTTTATATCTTTAACTGTTTGCTTGGCTTGGATTGGGTATGGAACAAGTTTTATCTGGGGGTCTGAGCAGCTCAGAGCTGCAGCCAGAGCCCCAATTCCAGAGCCCCAGTTCCAGAGCCCCAACTCCAGCCCTTTTCTCTCTCTGGACACTTCCTCAGTCAGTCTGGGCTCAGCTGTGCTCTGACTCTGGGGAGCTGGAGATGAAGAAGGCAGCCAGGGCTCGGTGCATTCCGTGCTCCTGCAGCCCTGGGGTGAGATAAAAACCCAGACAAAACACAGCCCAACTCCACAGGCAGCGAGGATCCCCCGCTCTGCCCCTTGTGTGTCCCCTTTGGGGTTTGAATCAGTGCCTGGGGTCACACAGAACATCCAGAGGTGTCCACAGGCCTGCTCACTCCCAGTTTGGGCACCTCTCTGCTCTGAGGAGAAACCAAAATATTTACAGGAAACAGATGCTGTTTGCCTGATCTATTCCCTGCTGCTGCTTCCAACTTGCAACTCTCCCCAGCTCCTGGCAGCTCAAGACGTTCACAACTTGTAAATACCAAACTCTGTTTGTACAGAACTGAGCTCCTGGTATTGGTGGTGTGGTGCAGCCTTAAAAATCAGAGAGGAAGAGCAGCACCATCGATTCTGTTGTCCCAGAAGCCAAAAACAAACTGGAGAATGGACATTGTTCAATTATTTAACCACTGAACGTTGTAATGAACACCAGCACAAAAAACCATCATCACCTTCCCACAAAGGTTTTAATTATGCCCTTTAAGCAAATAGAATTACACCCCATGTTCAGAATTACCTGGTGAGCTCTAAAACACCTTTTACTTTGTACCAGCATCAAACAATCAAATCACTCCTAAATCTCACCCAATGAGCTCCCAAAGTCATTGAAGAGATCATAAACGAGGTTACAACACTCTCCTGGTATACAGATAAATGCCTTTCCTATATCTTTAAGTGGTTATTAATGTCTGAATTAGTTTAGAATACATTAACCTTCAAGGTAAATTAGATCAATCAAGGAAATGACTCACAAGTCTGGGTCTGTCTTTTTTTGCTGAAATTCAGAGCATGTGCCAAGAATTTAACAGCATCCCAGAGCAGCTTCTCCCTGGGAGGATGGCTTTGGCCGTGGAGAGGGGCTGGACACTCATTTCTGGCTGCTGCTGCCAAAGTTGCTCCTCAGGACCAGAGGAATCCACGATCAGGTGAGAACAGAATGTTTCCAGTTGTGCAGAAGGGGAGAGATGCTGTCAGCTCCCCACAGTCAGCTGGGTCTCAGCTCGCTCTGCTCCTCCCTCCCAAACCAACCAGAGCAGCTGGGAGATGGAAATCACTTTCCTGGGGTTTTGGGAGTTGGTGCACATTTCTCTGTTTGCTTTCCCTGTTGCTGTGGAATTGTTCAGCCTCCTCCAGCTCATTAATTCAGTTCCATTTCACACCAGAAGCCTGAGGCTGCAGCGTTTCCCAAGCTCAACCACAACTTTCTCCTTCCAGGACAATTTGGTTCCCGTGTTTGCTGGGGGTGACTGGTGTTGATGCCAAACAACCCAACTTCGTGGCCTGATTGGAGAAATATGAAGTGCAGAATAAACTCTGATGTGAACATTAATGCTGAAATAGTCTCTGGAAATGGCTGAGGTTTTCAGGAAAAGTGCATTTATACAGAATATTTTGTCCTTCAGGTTCCATTACAGCTGAGGGGCACTGATTTGGCTCTGAATTAATCCCTTTTTCTTTTTATATTAATTGTCTGATTAATTTGTTTTTCCCATCTGTGAATTTTCTTTGCATCTCTACACCTCCCGTCATTAAAATATCAACATTTTACATTTTACAGGTCCCCATGTGAGCAAAGCCAAGAGCCTGAATCCCTGTTTTCCAGCACATTGGGAAGAGTGGAAACAGCCAACCTGACCCAGAGCTCATCACCAAGGCATCAAATCAAAAAAAAATAAATAAAAAGCAAACTTTGTACTCTCCTCTGCAGCACAAAGGACAAATGAAAATAGAACACAAAATACCCTGGGAAAATTCCTAACTTTTATATCCAGAAGAATTCCACCAGAGTGGGATCTTTGTCCCTGCTGTCCTGTTCAGTGTAAGGAAATCTTTCCAAGCCGCTCCAGTTTGACATCAAACTCAGGAAATTCTGGAGATGATCCCTGAAGTTCCTGCACGTTGCCATGGCAGCAGGCGCCAGCTGAAACTTGGTGGGGCCATCCAATAAATCTTTGCTTTGCTAGGAAATGAAAGCAATTTCATGTTATTAATGTTTGTCAGAGCAAATAGAAGGCAATGAAATGATGTGTCGGGAGGGCGAGGCAGCGCTGACAAATAAATCCAGGCTGAGGTGACATCCCGGTGCTGATGGCACCAAGGGCCACCAGGAGCACTCCCAGCACTGGGCAGGAGCTGCCTGGGGAGGTGACAGCTTAAAAATCCCGAAGAAAATGGGAAAAAAAAAGCAAAATACCAGCAAATATCATGGGAGTGCACGTGGCTGAGAGGAAACCCCCGCTGGGGAGCAGGGGAAGCAGGGGGTGAGTGCTGAGTTCCATTCCAGACAAATTTGGCCACCACGGTGCAATATGAGAGGGAAAATACTGGGGTTTGAGCTTTGTTACATTCTGACAGCTCTGTGTCCAATGAAAAGCTGAGTATAAATCGTATTCTGTGCCCTTGGTTAATTCTTCTTCAAGAACTTCAGAACAAACTCAGGAGCAGCCACGCCACAACTGGAAATGTCCTAAAAGCTGCCTCATGCCAAGGTCCTTTGTGCCAGAGAAGTGATGCAGAGGGAAAAGCAGGTGCTGCCATCTCCTTGACTGCTCCTAAACATCCCAATTCCTCCACGGCCACATCCCATAGGAAGGAACTGAGAGGAGGAGAATCTGGGAGAGGGCAGTTCCAGACTTTCTGCCATCCACAAAAAATCCATCTTCAACTGTAGCTCTGTCCAGTTAAATAAACTGAGCAAAATAAATTCTGCAGTTGATTTTGCCACCACTTGTCTAAAATCAAATATATATATGACTACAATAAATTGTGTCACTAGGACCAAAATTCTTCTACAGTGAAGTCTGTGTTGTTCTTTTAAATAAAAATAGTGACTCTTAATATTTCTATTTTAAAATCGTAATTTTTAGTGTTTCTATTTGTCTGCAGCAGCATTTTTTGCAAAGCAGGAGTCAACTCCTAGAAATGCCATCCTGGACATCTCCAACTCACTCATTACTCTTCAAGAGCTGAAATGGCCACAATTTTTTATCTTAAGCAGCACACACATTGAAAAACACCTGAATATTTCTCCAATCCCTACAAGAAGAAACAAGCCCTAAGTTTAAAACCTCTCCCAGAGGCAGTTTGATCCCTGACATGTCAACACTGGTGCTGGGATACATTTTCAGGAGCAAACCAAAGCTTTTCCAGCTGAACTTTTAACAGCAAGATTAAAAACTTGTGGGGGGGCAGGGGGGGTGGTTTCACACCAGAACTGGAACTGGAAGTTGTATTATTTTCCCCCCAAGTGTTAATAAAAAGCAGCTTTGGAGTTGCCAGCAGTCCTTGGCCATGTGTGCTGGGATTAATCATTTTCCTCTGAGTTGATTGTACCCAAAGGCAGTCAGGTTTTATTTTATTTATAAATATATATTTGTGTGCTAGAGGTTGCTGTAAGGCCAGGCTTTACACAGGAGCTTGCTTAAAGTCAGCCTTATCCCAGATACCCAAGGGACAGCAGCAATTTAAACTCTAATTTAAAAAAAACAACACCAAACCTGTGCTCTCTGTCTGTAAGTCAGGTCTGTTTGTTACAGACAAGGCAGGAAAAGCACCCAGATTGGAGGAGTTGGTGGAATTCCCTCCTGTGCCTCAAGGGTCAAACTTGCCAGACCCTAAAACTTCACTGCACGAGGTTTCTCCTCGCTTTGCTGGGCTGTGTTGAGAAATCCAACAGGAATTTTTCCTTAAGGAGCACTCCTGGCCCAGCCTGGAGCCCAGCACTGAGCACATCCTGATGCTCTCCTCGTGTTCATAATTTTTTACTCCCTTTTTAATTGCACCTTTTATCAGCTGGATGAAATTCCCCTTAATGTGTTTGATCTCCTGCTCAGGGAATCCTCCCTGGCCTGGGTTGGGTGCTCTGTGCAGCCCCATCAGCAGCTAAAGTTTAATTACAAAATAATCTGGTTTTCTGGGTGACTCATGCAATCTAACTAAAGACAAAGTTGCTTGTAAATAATTTCTGTCAGGCCTTATTATTCCTTTATATATTCATATTTTCTTCTCTCTCATGAATCAGACTATTAGAATGATATTAGATAAATTATCTGAACCACTGACTCATGCAAACCAAACTGCTCAGCTCTGTTGTTCCTACAGAAAATGTGGCTTTAGTATTCAGAATTCAGCCTCTTTTTGCTCCTGGAAGTGATTTTATTATCACAAAATTATCAGTGCTTCAGCTACACACCACTTCCTGTAATTAAGTGAATAATTATCCACCCCATCTGTACTGTGGAGTGTGAAGGGAACCCAGACCTGCTCTACAAAATGTGGATTAATAAAGGTTGCACTGGAGGTTATGCTGGAGATCATCCTGTGGAAAACAGTTTTGTGTCAGCTGAGATACAGAAGCCCAGACAAGCCCTGACAGCACCTCCAGTGCAGGAGCTGAATCCACCCTGTTAGACAGAGGTTTCACCAACCTTTAGGAACCTGGGGCCTCCCTGACAGCAAGAGCCAGAATGAGCTGAATTCCACCTGCATTTTACCTGCCTTAGCTGCTGCAGCCAAGTGAAAAACCAGCCACAGGTGGCTCTGTGATTTGCAGAACAAAACCTGTGTTGAAGTTGTATTTTAAAACAAAAATAATACTGAAGAGGTGATTCCATCCCTAAGGGATCCTCAGCCCAGCACTCTAAAAGCCCTGAGATTAAAGCCCAGCACTTCAGGACACATTTCATCCTCCAGGTGCCTCACAAATGTCACTCCCTTGCCAGCACAGAGAATGGCAAGGAACTTATTTGCATTCTGAGCAGGATATTTAAACATTTCTATTGCCCCATGCAATTAAATGGTTCATGAGGTCAGAGAGGGGAACAGAGCATCAGGGCTTTGCTCATGGGCTTTATCACAGCTCTCTTGTTCAGGTAAGGGAAACATTATTAGAGATTCTAACAGATTCCAAGCTACCAAAATTAACAGTACTTAGAACATGGGGTGCTGAACAGATTAAGTGCCAACTCAAAAACAATTGCAAATCTTCATGACAGAAAGGTTATTAAAAGGCAAAACCAGGATGCTGTCAAATCCTTCCAAGCAACTGATGCACCATCTGCAAAGTCATTTCTTCAATGACAACTCCAGAATATAAAAAAGTGTCTCCTGCATGTTCTGTTTTACACATATAAAAATACCAAATGATGGCTTGGCACAGGAGCTCTGCAAACCACAAAAATTCAGAGGCTGAGATGAAAAATTGTGAGGTGTAATGAGTTGCAAACAGAGTTGTCCAAAGCACACGAGGACATTGGACAGCCCAGGTGCAAGAAGGCCCCACTGAGCCAACAGGAAAGATGCAGCACACACATAAAACCCTAAAGGGAGAGAAAATAAGGAGAACTGTGGCACTGAACACTCTTCCCTAACCACCAGCACTGTATAAATGGCCAATCCCACTTTTAGGATCAAAGAGCAGCAAGCTCTCCACACCCTGCCCTAGCATGGGGGTTGGAAATAAATCATCTCTAAGGTCCCTTCCCACCCAAACCATTCCAAAACTCTTTTTTTTTCCCCACAATGAAGCCATGTCCATACTGTGGGTCACTTGAGATCCCTGCAGAGCTGGGAAATGCTCAGCACAGCAGCGACTTTGAAACTGGATCCCATTGAGGAGCCCCTGATCCCTGCAGCCAAAGCTTCACTGCACCCCAACCAGCCCCGGCGCTCCCAGCCCGGCACGGACCTGCCCAGAGCTGCGATTCCCAGACCTTGGATGCCATCTGCTGGGTGCTCCCCGTTCTGGGTCAAACTCCAGTTTCCAGCTGGAAAAAAAATACCCCTTTTGTATTTTCTTTGGTTATAAAACCAAAATAAGACATTTAAAAATTACATTCAACTCCTCCTGGTGATGGAGGCACAGATTAGGGATCGATGCTCACACAGCACCACAACCTATGGACAACTCTGACATCAATTTGATACATAAATATGGATTTAGGGACTGTTCAGGAAAACTAAAAATTAAGACTCCCCACTGTGATTTGCGGCATCTTTTGGGATTCCCAAATAAAAAGCAGTACATGACTGAATATGGGGGCTCCAAAAGATTTCCTTCACCACCAAAAAGAGCTTTAAAGAGTCCTTCTTTGTCCTCTGGCAAATTCCTGGTACCTGAGCTAAGGGTGAAACACTGAGGACACATTTAGGAGCTCCAGGAGGGCTCTTAGAAATACCTGAACAGCATCACTGCCTTATCACGTCCCCTGTATCACACAGCTTTTCTCCAACAGCCACTCCAAAATTCCCTGTTTCCATTGGTTTGATACTTAAACCCTTTCATGAGTGGAAAAGAGACACAGGAAACTCCAATTCTTTATTACTTTAACAAACAATGCAAGAATTCCAATCTTGAGGCTTTACCAACAACGTGAAGCCAATGCTTTCCTGAACAAATAAATAACTGCAATAACCAAAATAATGAAGTTCTTATACAATATACAGAATTTTACAGGAAAGTAAAAAAAAAAAGAAAAAAAAACCAAAACACAAAACAAACCAACAGAAAGAAAGGGATGGATTTTCTTTTCTCAAATGTAATTGCAGCAATGTTGTCAAAACATTTAATAACCTAAGGAAAGGTTGGGTGTTGTGTTTAAAAAAGCTTCAACTGTCCTCAGCCTCCAGATTGATGTTATTTCCAAACTTTGCATAGAGCTGAACTTTGAGGTCAGACAACACCCTCTGGATCGACTCCACTCGGGATTCCAAAGCTTCAATTTCTTCTTGTAAACTCCTCTGAAAAAGAAATGAAATAAAAATCAGCCAGTTCTGTACAACAAACTGAGCCAGGTTTGTCAGCAACACAGAACCAACAAAGAGGTGTCCCTTTTCCAACTTATCCCCAGGTCTGGCTGCAGGATTTACTGCTGGGCCAAGCAAAGGCTGGGGTGACTTTGGAGTGACTCAAATCCTCGATCCAACATCAATTTTAGACTGTGAAAGCTGCACAGGCTGAGCAGATCATCCCATCCCAGTGCCCAGCACAGCACAGTCCAGCAGCTCCAGACAAACCTTGGCCTCCTCCAGCATCTCCTGTGTCTCCTCCAGGGAATGACTGATGAAGACATCCCCAATCTGGTAGGGAATCAGCTGGGAATCAGCATCATCCAGCAGCATGATGTCATCACAGGCATCTTCCAGATTCTGAAGCTGTTTCTGTTTGCCAAGACACAACAAAGAGGCTCCCTTGGTAAAGCATTTCACTGGACACTGAGGCACAGAGGGGGAAGGAACTCAGGGAGTTTGGACTTGGGGAACAAATCCCACCCACCACCAGCATGTCCAAGAGATCGTTTTCAGAGCTGGAATTCAGCAATTCAATCCAGCAGAAACTCCTAGTCAGAACTCATTACCTGTCATTAACAGAATAATTAACTGCCCAGGCAAGGGCAGTACAGCAGATTTAAATGTCACCAATATCTGACATGCTTTTACCATTCTCTCATTCCAAAGCATCAGAAACCTCCTATCAGAACCCAAGCATTACTTACACTCACAGCAACCCACTGCCCCTATTTTCTGTGGGCCAGCTGAAAATTAATTCAGCCAATAAAAAATGAGATCTGAAGCAAATATACCTTTTTCACTTCTATTTCTTCTTTCAGCTCTGTGATCCTGCTGGTATTTCTTGCAAATTTGTTAATTTTCTGCTGATCTTCAAAGGTGACATTGACATCTTCTGCAGCCTGGGAAGGAGCAGGGGTCAAAATGATGATTTCAATGCATTAACCTGAGTCTCACTGGAAGGCTACTCCTACAAAGTGTCTGGGAAATACTCTGACAGCCACTACATTCTGCTTATACACCTGACTGCTTAAAGTGCCTCTTCAAGGACATCAGAAATACCCATATTTAGCTGGGTAACATCCAATTAGAACATCAGCCGTCCATAGCATCCTAAAGCCAAAGGTTTCCTGGCTGAACTGGACACCGTGCTCCAAGTTTTCTCTGGAGAGAGAATACTGACAAGGACCTGGAGTGGCAGAACAACGGGGAATGGCTTCACAGTGACAGAGAGGAGGGTTAGATGGGATATTGGGCAGGAATTGTTCCCTGGGAGGATGGGGAGCCCTGGCCCAGGTTCCCAGAGCAGCTGTGGCTGCCCCTGGATCCCTGGCAGTGCTCGAGGCCAGGCTGGACATTGGGGCTGGGAGCAGCCTGGGACAGTGGAAGGTGTCCCTGCCATGGCAGGGGAGGAACGGGGTGATCTTTAAGATCCTTTCCAACCCCAACCACGATGATGAATCTGTGACAGCCCCCCTCTCAGAGAATAAATTTTTCCTCATATAAACCCAGCCCCTGCCCTTTTTTACAGCGAGCCGCAGCAGCAGCAGAGACTCCGCAAGGCCACCAACCCCGCAGGAGCAGCGCTGCGGGCAGACCCCGACCCCGACCCCGGCCACGACCCCGGCGCCCTCAACCCCCGAGCAGCCACCGCGGCACTCGGGGCCCACGGCACGGAGCAGCCGCGTCCCGGGCCTGCGGGGGCCCAGGAGGCGCCTCTGGGGCGGGAGGCGGCGGGACACAGCGGCCCGGGAGCCAGCGGAGGAGCTGAAAGCTCCTCGGGAGGGATCGATCCCCGCCGAGAAAGGAGCGAACGCCACAGGGCCCGTCCCGCACTCACCGCCTTCTTCATGGTGGCGGCCATGTCGGCAGCGTCGGGCTGAACCGTCTGCCCTCCGCGCAGAGGAGGAGCAGCGGGCACGGGAAATAGAAGGAAGACAGGGAAAAAGTCCAGAAAAAGGTCACAGATCTGCTCGAATCGGGGATTATCCTCTTCGCATCGCTTCCAGCGCGGCGGAATGCCCCGAGAGGCCTCGGAGCACGGAATGAAGATGAAGCCACCCCTGCGGCGCTTGGTACAGCCCGGTGGGGGGG